>CM071873.1:15124305-15135111 GCA_036759665.1 Gynandropsis gynandra
ATTTGTGTTGTATGAACGATGACTTGCGTTAATGCTTAGTTCTATTCATTTATTCTTGATTTACGGTTCTACACTTAGCATAATCATTCGTACGCTAGTGCTGACCGCTCAGCGACATAGGGTTTCAGACTTTCCTGGAAGGTTAAAGGATGAATCCGGACCTGTTAAGTTGTAGATTAAGATTGGCTAATGAGAATCTGACCGGTCGGTTAGTCATCTTAGGGATAATGATTGTGTTTGTAATGCTGCGATAGTACGGGTTAATCACTGCTGGAAGGTAGGGTTGCACGTATCCATGGTTAGGAGGTTTAGGCTCGGAAGAATCACTCCTCACCTTAGGGCATGAATTTCCCGTTGTCAAGAATAGTTAATAGATCTATGATTTTTAGTTGTGTCATCTATGCAATTCCCGGTATCCCGTACATTTGTAGTGTTTACCATATCTGACTTTCTCCCCAACCTAGTTTCGTTGTCACCATTTAGGTTAGTTTAGGAATTTAGGATCACATCCCTCTCTATCCTAT
This sequence comes from Gynandropsis gynandra, assembly GCA_036759665.1. Lineage (NCBI taxonomy): Eukaryota > Viridiplantae > Streptophyta > Magnoliopsida > Brassicales > Cleomaceae > Gynandropsis > Gynandropsis gynandra. The sequence goes on from CM071873.1 coordinate 15,124,830, forward strand.
TCCTTCTTAGTTTAGTTCTATTCTTAGTTTAGCTGCTTTAGTCCCTAGAGATCGACCCTGGTACTACACGATCCGTATACGTGCGGTGAAGTGGTCTATGAATATTTATAACTCGTGTTTACACCACACCAGTACTTCATTCAGATCCCTAATATCATGTAATTATTTGGCCTTCACAATTACATGACGATTAAGCGTATAGACAAAGGACCAAATGGGGATAGAAATTGCAATCATAGATAGAAATTAATGCAAGGGTTTAGGGAAAGCCTAGGGCTACTCCCTTATCCTAGAACAATCCTACTACTCATACATGAGTTCGACTAACAACATGAATGAAATAAAAGGATAGAGATAAAGAAATCTTAATGATGTATTCGTATGCTCTCTAGCGTCCTGGGATTTCTCTTGCTCCACCTCGTCTCTATTCTTTGTCTATGATTGCTTTCTTAGGCTTCTCCCTCTCCTCTGATTCTGCTTTGTTTCTGCGTCTAAATCACAAAAGGCACTTGCATGGAATATATCGTGGAAATATGCACACAATCGCATACAAATCATCGAAATGTCCTCAAAATGTGATCGCAAACCTATGTGATTGCTATGCAATATAAACACCCATAAAAATCCTCCTGACTTGAATAATTTCTTGTTCCTAAGAAAACCTAAACGTGAAATATAACAGGAGAGAATGAAACCTCAAACCCCCCTTTCACCTAAGACATCCTCGATACATGGCAAAATCGATCACCCGATGAATCGCAAGCTAATGTAATCTATTACTAGTCATGCTTTCAACCTTGAGTAATCGAGGCATCCATGAGTAAGCATATCAAAGAAATAAATCAAGAAAGTGACATGTAACTCTCCCCATCGAGCAAGACTTCAGAACTATTACAAATCAATCAAAAGGACTTAACTTTCTGAGCTAGCATACTTAGTTTCTAGGACGTCGAAGTTAAAGAGAATAACCTCTACTTAGATCTAGGCTACCTCATTGGGTTATTCATGTGGCTCTTTTGGATACCACAGCGGAGTAGTAGGACGTGTCGTTGCACGTGCCCTTAGGAAGTAGAAGTCTCAATCCTCTACTTAGTCTCGAACCATCTAATGAAACTTATTCTTTTACGCACGATGCACTCATGTCAGCTTATTGCATTAAATTTTTCTGCATTTTGCCGATCACAGCAGAGTGTTCGTATGATGCTCTATTGTTTCTTCTTTCTCTTTTCTTTTTTGAAAATAAGCTTGATTCTAAAGTATCATCATCATCTCAAAGAAGCATAGTCTATGCGAATAATAATCACTTAAATAGAGATATATCATATGTCACAAACCCAACCGTCCTATCTTTACAAACCTCAAGCAACACCGAAATCCTCATGAACTACGACACTATAGCCTCGAGCAAGAATAAACAAGATACTTCAACAAAAGTTCATAGCCATGTCATGCATCTAATACATCCTAGGATCAGGGTCCATTTCAGTCATCGAAAACATCATATTCATATCTCTATCCTAATGCAAAATTTATTCTAAAAATAAAGAAAAACATGCAAATTCAAGCAAAAATTAACACCGAAAAAAGTATACATGATGCGCCTCCCCAAAAAGTAAATTGAACGCCATCCTCGATGTGTCGCTATTATACAGTCAAAAAGAACACACAACAAGATCTTTGTCCAAAGGGCTAGAGAAAAGCACATCTACTACATTCGATTTTTGCTTATAGATTGCATTCTCATATGCTCCAAGGCAGATTTTGTTCAGCTCAAGAGTCGGTGCATCTTTCTTTGAAGAATCTGCATGTAAATTACTTTGGATCTCTTCACTAGGTGGATTCTGTAGCCCTTTCGTGGCATTCATATTCATGTAAAGATGTGTCAAACAACGCGAAAGAGGGCCTGCACTGTGTTTCATCTCGAGCTCTCCTTGTGCCACATCGTCAATCAAGTCTACCCTGCAAACAGATTCCTTAAAACATGGACTATTCAAAGAGTTAGTCAAGTTAAACTCCATCTGATCTTCACCTACACGTATGGAAAACTTCCCTTGCTTTACATCGATTGTGGCACCTATAGTGGCTAAGAAGGGTCTTCCCAATATGATAGGGATTCAAGTGTATTCCTCGATATCCAACACTACCAACTCAGCAGGTATATAGAAACTATCTATCTTGATGGGGATGTACTCAATGATGCCAACCGAATATCGAATTCATCTATCTGCTAGCTGAAGAGACATCTTGGTCGGCTTGAGCTCTCCGAGGTTCATGCGCTTGTAGACCTCGTGTGGCATGAGACTTATACTGGCTCCCAGATCGTAGAAAGCCTTATCTATGTTGATATCCTGATAGTGAGTGGAATGGTGAGGCTATCGAGATCATTCAGCTTTGGAGGTAGCTTGTGTTGGAGGATAACGTTGCATTCCTATGTGAGTGTTATGTCCCACTACCGTCTATACACCTTTTGTTAGAGAAGAGCTCCTTCAAGAACATAGCGTATGACGACATCTGTTGAAGCACCTCTACAAATGGGATGTTTATCTATAGGTTCTTGATCACTTCAATGAACGTTTTGAACTAATGATCCAACTTGTTGCTCACCAAGCATTATGGATATGGAATTAGGGGTACATACGCATGTGGTGCCACATAGGGTTTCTCTGGTGCTTCATCAGGTTCAGCTTCTTTCTCCACCCTCTTGCCCTTATCTGCGGATTTCTCTGCATCATGTGCCGGTTTAGCGGGCATAGAGTCTTCGATTTGCTTTCCGCTTCTCAGGAAGATCGCGTTGTAGTGCTCCCGCAGAATTATCTAAGGTTGCCCAGGATGATGTCCTGGTTGTCTGGAGAATGTGGTGGCCAGTTGAGCAATGGTATTCTCTAGCATCTTTTGGTGTGTAGAAATGGACTTAATTTGTGTCTTGAGATCTTGCAAGGCTGTCCCAACTTCTCGATTTATCTTGAGCTTATTGCTTTGGAACTACCTTTGCTCCTCTGTGAACTCCATGTGCAATGTCTCCATGTTAGACGAAAGATTCTTGTCGGGTGCTTCTTTTGGAGCTCTTTGTTGCTGATGAAAACCCGATGGCTGCTTGATGGGATGTGTATTCCTGTATGAAAAATTCAGATGATTTCTCCGACTACGATTGTACGTGTTTGAATACGGGTTGTTAACGGGTAGCTGGAGGTAATTCACTTGCTCTTGATCGTCTTGTTGAAACGTACACCGATACATCATGTGCTCTGTATCACCACAGTTAGAGCAAAATAAAGCATTAGCAGTTCAAATGGATATATTATTAACCTTGAATAGACCTCTTGTTCTCTTCGGTAGCGACCGTGGGATGGTCCACATAGCGTAGTTCATGGCGAGGCTGTCTATGAGCTTGAATGCTTCAGTGACGCTCTTGTCCATAAATGATCTTCCAGTAGACATGTCCAGCTTCGTTTTGTGCTCATTGTTGACAGTGTTGTAGAACGTTTGTAGGGTGAACTATTGCTCAAGCCCATGGTGAGGGCACAAGCATAGCAACTCCTTGAATATGTCCCATGCTTCGTATAGTGATTATCCATCTCTACGTTAGAAGGCAGTGATCTCCCCTATGAATTAAATCTCTTGCTTGGAGAGAAGAATCTCGTAAGGAATACGGTGCATGGTTGGTCCTAAGTGGTGATGGAACCATAAGGCAAGGACTCCAGCCACGACATTGCACGGCCTCCAAGTGAGAAAGGGAAAGCTTAATGATGTCTTTGTCTGCTCTCTGGCATCCTAGGATTTCTCTTGCTCCGCCTCTTCTCTTTTCTCTATTCGTGATGGGTTTCTTAGGCTTCTGCCTCTCCTCTATTTCTGTTTCATTTCTGCGTCTAAATCACAAAAGGCACTTGCAAGGAATATATCCCAAAAATATGCACAGAATCTGTCAGACGATCTCATTTTATTTTCTTTTGTTTTTTAGGTTAGTTTTAGTTTGTTTTTATTTTCATGAGTTAGAGTCGTCTGTGGCACTTGTCTGGTGCCATGTTTTCACATGAACCTTGAACCTAGGATGCTTAAGAAGTTGTCATTTTCTGTGATATCTTGCATGTTAGAGCTTATTAGTCGGTTGAGGAACGAGTAGGTCGTAAGTCTTTGGGAATCCTAGTGTTATTTATGGGAAGTTTAGAGGAGTTTGCTTGGTTAATTTCTTGTTTATTCTCTTTATCTAAAGGATTATACTTCTTTTTCATGAGGATGCTTTGATCGTATGAATTGAGTTTGTTTTGCAGAATAAGAGCGCACACCACACTCCGCTATCGATAGAAATAATGCCTGAAAACCATGATCTAAAAGTGATATGAGTGCATCGACCTTGATACTTGTTCAATGGTTCAGGTCTAAGTGGTGGGTTAACGATCATCTTTCTACATCGTAAGAGCAAGGCGCATAAATATGCCATCTACTCTGTTGCACTCCTGAACAAAATGCAAGAGTATATCGTCATCGGTAGCTTGGGTCTAAATAGAAGTTCAATCCCTTCAAATCTGACGTCCTAGAAGCCTAGTGTGTTCACAATATCAATAAAAGAAGAAGAAATAAACAAAAACAAAGGAATAAATAAGCTCGAGAATAAAAAAGTGTCCTCTTTTATTCTTTGTTTAGCATTTGTTTGAAGTCTTGTTTGGTAAAGAGAGTTGTGGTTTCTCGCTTAGTTTGTCTTTGATTTGCTTTCCTATAGGTAGCCGTGGCGAACCTAAGATGAAGACTGAAACTTATTAGGCAAAAATTTGCTCTACCTTGTTTGTTGATCGGGTTTGCTTTAGCGGTATTTCTAGAGGAAAGGAATTGTCGACTTTTAATCTCCCATGTGTTCCACGTTTGCGTTTGCTTAGGGACAAGCAAACATTCAATTCAGGGGGATTTTGATCATCTCATTTCCGTACACGATTCTCGCATGCTTTTAGAGACGTTTATGATGATAGGTGTGATGTTTACGTGTGATTTTGTATCCATTTTACTTTTTTTCGTGTTTTTATGTTCTTATAGGTTTTAATGCATATTCGGTTCACTTCAGGGCTAAAGAACATAAACAAGATGAAATACGACATCGAGGGTCACAATGGATCAAACGGGACGAGAAATGAATGACTCATGGCCATGCACACAACTTAGCATGACCGAGCATACATCAAAGGCCACAGCCCAATGGAGCATGATCAAGTGGCCGACCGAACACCCATCCTTACCATGTGCACGACTGGGCATGGTAAGATGCATGGTTGGGCTCGTTTGTTGCATTCTAAGCCCGAGAGATGTGCACGACCCGGGCATCCTAGCTAGCACGGTCGGTCATTTCATGCAATTCCATCCCCAAGACTACTACACAGGTAGGGCATGCCAAGTGCACAGTCGGGCACCCTCCTTTCCATCCAGCACGGCCAGGTATTCCATCCAGCATAGTCGGGCAACAAGCAACAGTCTGTCTATTTACACGGGATAAAGCATGCCCGACTACACATGATATTGAGGACGGTCGGGCTAGACTTGGTAGAACAGCCTATTGCCGATTTTGGTGGAAATGAGTCGGCTAAGGGCTGGAATTTGAAATTATAAAACGTCAAGGGCAAAATCATTCAAGATTAATCATCCAGAATACATTCTTCATCACACACAAACCATCCATCCATCCAAGAGCCCTCTTGACGGGAGACACACAAGGAGTCGGGAATTGATCCGAGATCACACTCGTTTGATATTTCTATGGTCCTTACTGTACTCATTTTGTTTATGTTGTTTGGACTACTGACCGAGTAGAAGATTTTTTCTAGGAGAAGGGATTAGCCCATGGCTATCCCGAAACCATTTTTGATTTACTAATGAATGCATTTCCCCGTTTTGTTTATCTATTCTTTGTCATAGTGCTTATTGTCTTGTGTTTACAAAGGCTACATAAATGCATGTTTTAGTGATTAGGAGAAGGAGCCAGAGGAGAATTCTAGTCCTAAAAGATCAAGCTTAGAACAACCGATACTAGGTCAAGGAAGTAGGATATTAACGATTGAGGTTGAATTGGGTGCATCATGAATCGTAATGGGGTTTAGTTGGGGTATCAGCAATGAAAGCAGGGAATCGAACAACGTTCCTATGCCTTGAGAGAGAGGATAGGATCTACATTAGGACCATCCGTCTTAGATATCTTGATAGAGAACGCATGATTAGATAGATGGAAGGTAGGTTTCGGAAGCTATATGGTGAAACCGTATCGTAGAATGTTTGTCTCTTTGTTAGGAACTCATTACTCCACTACATTATCATATTTGCATATCATAATCACTATTTCATCGCAACAAGCATTGATTCTAGGTTGTTTCTTAGACCGTGTTGCATTAGTCCCTCTGGGATTGACACCTAAATTACTACACATGTACTGTGCACTTAAGGTTAGTTTTAGGTTAACTTGTTTAGCTTGACACGCATCACAATCATATGCAAAACATCGAAATGTCCTCTAAATGTGATCGAAAACCTACGCGATTGCTATGCAACATAAACACTCATCAAATGGCGGGGAAGTTTGGGACAAAACAATAGAGGTTGAAACAAAGGAAGTTGATCATTAATGACAGAAAGGAAATTGAGATTCATCAAAGTCCACATTATGAGATACAAAAAACTCGAGCTGACGGGACTTGAAGATAACAGAAGGCACTTTGAGTGAGTGAATACCTCGACAAAGATGGAGGGCATGGATTTTGGCTCAAGTTTATGATCATTGAAGGGGCAGAGCCATGAATAACAAAGACACCCAAAGAATCAAACATGAATGTAATTTGGGGCAATATTGAAAAGAGCTCTGAAAGAGGATTTTAAACTAAGAACCTATGTGGGTAGCCTATTAATGAGGTACACGGTTGTGATAAGAACAAGGCCATTACATAAATGGAATAGAGGCATGAGATAGGAGATTTAGCATAGTTTTAACGATATGGAGATGTTTACGTTTCGATATTCCGTTTTGTTCAGGGGTGTGAGAAAGGGACATGAAGTGAAATATCTCGTGGATAGAGGAATTTTTTATAGCTATTTATTCATTGTCGTTATCTGAAAATAAAGTTAGTTTGGAATTTATTTTTTATGAGGACTTTGAAGCGATTAGACATTAAGAACATGTGATTTGTGTGGTAGAGGGTCGAGCGAAGTGTGTCGTGTGAAATGATCAAAGAAAATAACATAATATTTATAGCCATCAAATGATATTACAAGAGTTGTCCATACATCAGAAAAAATGATCTCAAGGGTTCTTGTGACAATAGAGGAAGTGTAGAATGGATGTTTGTGGATTGAACAAGCCTCCCATGATAGTGATTGACTATATGAACAGGAAAATGGTAGGAAATGATGGAAAACTATTTTATTTAGATCTTTAGAGAAGGATGACCTAGCCTAGAATGCTAGTAAGGCAAGTGGTCTTGACCATAGAAAACGTAAATGGAGATGAGATGGAGAGCAATGTCGCAAGGCAGGAAGTGTCAGCTACTCGTACACATTGTTTTAGAGCTCACCCTTGGTTAGCACTGCCCCCTTTTGATATTCGTCACCTAAAAGTGGAACATTAAAAATTCAACCGAGATTTCTACAAAATTAGGAGAGAGACATATTCCATCGCGTCGAGTTCAGAATTGGGATCAGCGAATCAAGTGAAAGGTTACAAGACTTTGATCTCGAACTCGAACGTCGAGCTTTTGAAGAGGGCGTGGTGTAACGAGAAGGCAGCACGAGAGATTCTTTGGTATGAGGCTAATATTTTGCAATGAACTAAAGTGTAGATTGAATTTGTGATATGTCATAATTTTCCTTGTTACTTCTCTTGCTCGTATCTCCGAAATTACGTGCCTATTTCTACCTTTTTGCTAAAGTTATGCGTATACATTGCTAGGTGATTTGAAATCTTCTATGTTTGGTTCTACACAATTTATGTTACAATTGTTTTAATTACAGGAAGAAAAATCGATGTTATATGATAGTGGTATCGACTCTCTTGTAGTGTCATTGTACTAGATAGGTTCGGATGGAACCAAGTTTGTTTTGAGACATATCTTCGGGTTCGACTTATGAAAGTGTGTGCTCTTCGTCTTGAATGTTGTTTCAAGCTTCTTTAGAAGTATTGAGTTTTTAATTAATTAGGTATGTTTATCACAGTTGTAAGTTTTCGTGTCCTGTAAAAGCATTAATGTGTGTGGCTAAAGATCCTGTAAATTAACATGACATCAAAGCGAAAACTTTGCAAATTATTTTCATAAATTTAAATTTGTATATATATTATACAAGTGATAAAGATCCTAGACTACAGAAGTATTATCAATGAACGAATATTTGATATATATTTTTTTGCCATTGATAGATGTAATCATGCAATATAAGAAAATTGTGGATGCGAAAACATGAACAATGGAAAAGGGCATATGGAAAATTTGTTTTCCTATTGATCCTCTAGACACACTATAGCGAATTTACGTAACGTAAGGAAGATACAAATATCAAAAAGGAAAAATTCCCTTAAATTCATATGTTAACGTCATCACACAAGAAAAAAATAAAAAAAATAAATCACAAGATGGGAAGTACCTAGGAGTGAGCAGGCATCCAGGGGGTAGAAATTTTCACGGTTTTTCATTTGGTGAGATCTGATTCGGAGACAGATCTGATTAGTGTTTCTTAGCACATACCTTGGTGTGTGCTAAAGCTCGGAGCTATGAGTCACGAACAACAACGAATCGCTTCTGTCTTTGTCGGTATCCACACGGACGAAGGAGAACTGGGCAAAATCGAAAAATCCTAGTTGCTAAACTAGGATTTCAGCTCTAGATTATTTTGGACGAAGTGCCTTTGCCTTTTTTGTGTTTTTTGTCTTCTTGAAAACATAGCTTAAGCACTATATTTAAAGAAAATTTTGGTTTAACCCTAACTTAAAACCTTAATTAGGGTTTTGCCTAGTTAATCCTAATGGGCTGAATTAGGCCCAATTAAATTGAATTCACAATTCAATTAGAATTGGCCATAATAACTAAAATTATTCTCAATCCTATTCATAATAGGATTGGCCCAATTACATGTCTATCTCCATTCGTCTTTGTGTGCGACCCAATAGGTTCTCATTGCATTGATCACAAATAATGAGCGGTGCCTAGCAACACATCATTATTTCCTAAGCAATGAAAATGTCTGTGACTCGACATTACCAATCTCATGATTTATGTATATTAATCCTTTTGTCCTTGATTTCTAGATTGAACATGAGTCATGGAACGTTTCATACTCATCTAACTCAATCTATGAGCTCGTGACATCACTCCTGTTATATAGGAGGGACTGATCATCTCGTTTTCATACGTATTTCTTGCACGATTTAGGAGATGTTTTTGATACATATGTGATGTTCTACGTATGATTCCGTATCCGTTTTACTTGCTTTCGTGCTTTTCATGTTCTTACCGGTTTTTACGCGTATTTGGACCATTTTGGAGCTAAAGGAACATGCATGGAGCTAAGGAGCAACTTCGGGGATCATCACGGGACAAACGGGACGAGATTGAGCATGGAAAAGCCTCACCCGGTCGGGCACAACCCTTGCACGATCGGGCAAAACCTACGTCCAATTGTGGGGACCATTTAGCACGACTCGGGCAAGCATGCCCGACCATTATGCCTTGTGCCGGAGCGGGCACACATGCCATGCCCGATCGGGCATCATTCTAGCCACACAGCATGCACGACTTGCCCTAGCCGCACCCGAGCGGGCACACTCATTGCCCGAGCGGGTCGGGGCCCGTAACTGCTCAAAACTTAAGTTAAATTAGCTTAAAACATAAGGGAACTCGTGGGGCAATTTAGGCAACAATTGGACCGAATTAGGAGGCTTAAAAGGAGGCAAAAAGACGTCATTAGAGAAAGCTTACAGAGGAGAACAATTCAGCGAAAGATTGAGCAGATTCTTGCGAGGAGATAAGCGAGGAGCATTGGAGATCAAGCACCACCACTTCGGTTTTGTTTGGTTTTTATGTTCCTTAGACTTTCTACTATGTTTATGTTTCTTTACAGACGCATGAGCGAGTAGTTTGTTTGTTCTAGGAGAAGGCATTAGCCCTTGGCTATCCCGAGACCGCTTTTGATCTATTTTGAATGCATCTTCCCGTTTTAGTATATCTATTCTTTATCTGAATACTTCAATTTACTTGTGTTTGCGCTGGCCACGTAGATGCATGTGTTAGGGGTTAGGAGAAGGACCGAAAGGAGAATTCGAGTC
>CM071873.1:15135260-15146081 GCA_036759665.1 Gynandropsis gynandra
TCTCAATCGTTAGAACCAAGTAGTTTAGTTACTTTCAGTATTTCATTCCTTATTCACCTTCTTTCGTTAGCAAGTTTGATTCGTAGTTCGGGTTTAGGTAGTGTTGCGTAGTCTCTGTGTGATCGACACCTAAGATACTACACACGTGCCGTGCACTTGCGGGTAGATTAGGTTATTTATATTTAACTCTAATAACGCATCAGGGACAAATCCTTATCTCGATTAACCAACATCTTACTACATAAATGGATTGCATACCCAATCACTATCTTGTTCGTCCACCCATTTATGAGTGACTTTTGATAGTGTTAAAGCATCCAATTGCTTTTGTTAAGATCTTTGGCGATCTCAAGTCATAGGATTATATATATACCATAATCACTATGGGAATTGCTATGATACTTGATGACACGCAATCCGTTATAGTTTTTATATCATTCTTAGGTCTCGTTTAGAGTAGATTATTCATATTTCATTCATTTATTGAGTATATTCGGAGACTTTATCCACATTTCGTGTTTTGCGTAGGAAACGAAGACACGAGAAGAAACACGAGTGCTTTTGGCAATCTAACCCCGGAAACGTAGGTTCAACTTGTGCGAGGCGACGGATGGAAGTGAGCACTCAAACACCGAGCGAAAGGAGCGGAAATAACACCTCAAGTCATGCCCGCTCGGGTGGATTGGGAGTGCCCGGTCGGGTTCATTGCTACCAAATATTCCCATAGCTTTACACGACTCGGGCAATCAAGGAACACGACCTGGGAGGTGTGCCTGCTCGGGTCCATTTGGAGTGCCCGCTCGGGCTCATTCATGTCATGAAAACCCCGAAGGTTTGCACGACTCGGGCAGATGAAGCACACGATCGGGTATGGTGCCCGCTCGGGCTCAAAAGTGTGCAACCCGGTCGGGTAGAGGTCTTGCACGAGCGGGTAAGGGACATGCCCGCGCGGGTCCTTGGATCTCAACAAACTTCCCTAAGATCTAGAACGACCAAATTAAAACACCTCTTCACTCCTCTAAGGCCGCGCAACCTTATGAGTGTGCCATAGGCAGCCTGGGTCTAAGTAGAAAGCCAACCTCTTCGACTTCGACGTCCTAGGAACTAAGCGTGGAACCATAGAAAAGAAGAAAGAAAAAGAATAAAAAAAGAGGAATAAGAACGAGAATGTAAATTCAATGATATCTCAAGCTTAGGAGAGTTGGTATGGAGAGCGCTTGGACGTTGTTTAGGAGCATGGACTAGCTAGGGTCATTGGTAGAATTGCATAGTTTAAGACTTTCGGTTGATCGAAGTCTGAACTTGGTACGCTTAGGCTTGCATTCATGTGACGCGTTGTTTTGCGTAATGGCTAATTCTTTGATAAGTTTATGTTAGTATCCATTGTTGTTTAATTCTTCTATGACTCGACTTTAGGTTTGCTCGAGGACGAGCAAAAGGTTAAGTCCGGGGGAGTTTGATAACACGCAATCCGTTATAGTTTTTATATCATTCTTAGGTCTCGTTTAGGGTAGATTATTCATATTTCATTCATTTATTGAGTATATTCGGAGACTTTATCCACATTTCGTGTTTTGCGTAGGAAATGAAGACACGAGAAGAAACACGAGTGCTTTTGGCAATCTAACCCCGGAAACGTAGGTTCAACTTGTGCGAGGCGACGGATGGAAGTGAGCACTCAAACACCGAGCGAAAGGAGCGGAAATAACACCTCAAGTCATGCCCGCTCGGGTGGATTGGGAGTGCCCGGTCGGGTTGATTGCTACCAAATATCCCCGTAGCTTTACACGACTCGGGCACTCAAGGGACACGACCTGGGAGGTGTGCCCGCTCGGGTCCATTTGGTGTGCCCGCTCGGGCTCATTCATGTCAAGAAAACCCCGTAGGTCTACACGACTCGGGCTGATGAAGCACACGGTCGGGCATGGTGCCCGCTCGGGCTCAAAGGTGTGCAACCCGGTCGGGTAGAGGTCTTGCACGAGCGGGTAAGGGACATGCCCGCTCGGGTCCTTGATTCTCAACAAACTTTCCTAAGATCTAGAACGGCCAAATTAAAAGATAAATCAGATCTGAAAGAGGGAATTCGAACCAGAAGAGATTAGAGCAGATAGAGAGACATTAGAGCAAGGGGAAGGAGGAAGAAAAGACGGATCTACGGATCGGGAGCGAGGAGAATCTACCGAAGACATCGGTTTATGAATAGGGAGTTATCTCTTTCCATATCTATGTCGAATCTAGACTTCTCTTGTGTTTCCTTTTCTGTATCTATGTCTGAGTAGATCCTTTGCCATGGGTTAGAGTGATTTGCCATGTTGTAACGAAGTCTATGCTTAATGAATGGTGGTACTTAATGCTTTCATTACCTGTACGCCACTTGAATGAATGAATTTGGTATCTATCATGTTTTTAGATTTCATGGTTGTTCTTAATGCTTTCTCTACCTGTACGCCACTTGATTGAATGATCTTAGAAGCCTAATAAACCAACGCCAGGGCATTAGGTTTCGGAACTTAGCCATGACTTAGGGTTAGCCGGTTTAGAATCTACGCCAGGTCAATCGGTTTAATCTAGGGATTAGGATAGCGGCCATAATGCGTCTATGCATGTAAGATACGCAATGGATACATTGGTATATGCATGCTAGATAGTGGACAAGTCTACGCCAGTCAGTTCCTATAGGAGAGCTTGAATTCCCTGAATTCATGATAGTACCTAGACCAATTATCCTTTTGAAACTTCGTTACTTCATTAGGCAAATTCTCGACACCCATGGTGCTTATCCATAAGTTTATTCTCTTCGATTTAGTTTAGTTTAGCTTAACCACAATTCCAACTTTAGTCATCTCACACGTCTATTCAATTAGTTTAGTAGCTCTTTAGTCGCATTAGCTCCTTGTGTTCGACCCTAGTTACTACACGATCCGTATTCTTGCGGAAGCGTTAGTCTAGGTTTTTATTACTTGATATAACGCACATCAAGTTTTTGGCGCCGTTGCCGGGGAGTTAATTACGGCTTAGGAGTTAGGAAACTTTTAGATTAGACATTAGTTTAGATAGAGTCTTGTTTGTTTTTGCTTTTTCGTGTTTATTTTGTTTGTCTATTGTGTTTAGAGTCAAGTTCTATTACTTCTCGGATCTCACGTGCTCTTGTGTTTGTTTTCTTTTTCTTGTGCAGCTTAATTGTGCATGAGAAATACCGGAAGCGCGGATCTAGTTTTCGACCCCGACATTGATAAGACACTCAGAAAACTAAGGAAGGAAACGAGAACTAGTGCGAGCAATCCAGTTGATAACACGCAAGTACACTTGAACTTCCAACCCGAGGAAGTAGTTGAACAACCATTTGAAGAAGAGCTAATGGCCGAACGTCGAGATATGAACGTTCAAAACGCGCAACAAGTGCAACCGGCACTGACCTATGGATCATACACGGTCCCTAGGCACACGCAGCTCTTGTCATGTATTGCGAGGAGAAACGCCCGCGTAGAGCTTCAACCGGCATTCATCCAAATGCTTGGTAACGCGGCGTTTAGAGGGAGACCCGCCGAGGACCCAAACCAGCATCTTACTGATTTTAAGATGTTATGCCGAACTATAAGGGCTGGAGATGGGGTATCGGAGGAGGATGTCATGCTAGCCGCTTTCCCATTCTCGGTAAAGGACAAAGCGCATGATTGGTTATATTCGCAACCGGCGAATTCTATCGCGTCATGGGGACAGCTAGAGGAGAAGTTCATGACAAGGTTCTTCCCGCAAAGTAAAGCTCAGCTAGCCAAGAACAACATCAACACATTCGTGCAAGGGGCAGCCGAGAGCTTATATGAAGCATGGGAGCGATTCAAGGGCTATCAACGCCTTTGCCCACATCACGGCATGGATCAAAGCTACCTCATACACAATTTTCTCCAAGGACTTATGGACAATACGAGGATCTTGATCGTAGCCGCTGCTGGAGGTTCTTTGAGCAACCTCACTTTCCCACAAATCGAGGATTTGATAGATCGAATGGCTGATGAGGGAAATCACACCGCCGGAGAGTATAATCGCAACACTCCAGCAAGAGTAGCCAAGGTGGATAATTCGCAATCCATATATTCCGAATTAGCCGAGATGAGAGCCGAAATGAATGGTAAAATCAATGGTCTTTATGAGCTGATGTCCGGAGCAAATCAACAGCAATATTATGAGCAACCGGACGAGCAAGGAATTCAAGGGTACGAAGGGGTGAGCTATGTGAGCAACGCCCAACCTTTGGGTAACACCTATACTCCCGAGTGGAGAAATCACCCCAATCTCTCGTACAAGAATTCCGACGGTGCATTCAATGCACAACGAGCATCGGGTAACTTCCAGCCGCGTTTGATGCAACGCAATCAAAATTTCCAGCCGAGGACGCAGCCCCAAAATCAGAATTTCCAATCACGTGCGCCTGCTCCTCCGCAACAAGAAGTTAGCCCCGATATCGCGTCAATGCTTGCTCAAATCCTACAAGCACAAAAGGACCAAGCCAATGACATTAGAACGTTGATAACGAATCAGGAAGGGATGAAAGCAGAGAATCAAGAGAGGAAGAATGAGTATAATGAGGTGAAAACGCATCTAAAGATATTGGATACTCAAGTTTCGCAGCTCGCTGCGAAATCCTCTCAACCGCAAGGGATTCTACCGGCACGCCCGGAAGCGAATCCTCGAGCGCAAATCAATGCCATCCATTTGAGAAGCGGTAAGACACTTGATTCCCCTACTCTTCCAAGGTTTGAACAGGTAGAACCATCAATGGCAGTAGAAAAGGAGAGCGACCACGTCAAGGAGCACAAGGAGGAAGAGGAGCCCAAATACGTTAAACCCGAACCGAGGCCTCCTCCTTTGCCATTTCCTCAACGTCAACGCAAAAAGAACGATGATGCGCAATTTGCAAAGTTTGCGGAGATGTTGAAGAAGATGCACATTACGATTCCATTCCACGAAGCGTTGAAGAAGATGCCTTCATACGCTAAGTTCCTCAAAGACGTACTTGCGAACAAGCGGGACGTGGAAACGGAAACCGTCATGGTCACCAACTCAATGCTACAGCCAAGTCTACCCAAAAAGATGCCGGATCCAGGTATTTTCGTAATCCCTTGTAAAATTGGAGATTATGAGATTAACCATGCGCTAATCGACGTCGGAGCAAGCGTAAGCGTGCTACCATTGTCATTGTATGAGAAGTTGGATCTTAAGGGTAGGATGGATCTTCGACCGACGAGAATGGCACTCACCATGGCTGATCGGAGTGTTAGGATCCCCGAAGGAATACTTGAAGACGTCCCATTGCAAGTAGGAAAATTCTTTGTCCCGGTTGATTTTGTTGTACTAGACATGGAGGAGGACAAGAAAATTCCTATCATTCTAGGTAGACCTTTCCTCAATACGGCTAAGACTATTATACATTGTGCCGAGGGTAGACTCACTTTAAAGTTTGGAGATGAGGAAGTGGAGTTCAATTTGAACGACACACTTAGGCAACCTTGTATGGTAGACTCGGTGTTTTATATTGATGTATTAGAGAGATTAGCCGAGGAAGTGTTAGAGGAGTTTGGGAATATGGATTCCCTTGAGATGGCTCTTCTAGCAGCTGGAGAGGGACTTTACAAAGATCCCCATGAGGTAAAGCATTATACGAAGCTGCTAGATGAGAGAGATGAAAAAGAAATCCCGAGAACCGAGTTAGATGAACTTAGAGCAGAATTCTGCGCGGCCCGAGCACAGCAGGTCGCAGCCTTAGAGAACGATGGATTTTCGGGTAGTTCTCAACAAGAGGACTTCTCAACTCATGGCCACATGAGTACGGACCAGTTGGAAGGGGTTTCGAGTCAAGAAGATGTTGCAAGCCAGTGCACAACCCTCCGACAATTCCAGACAGAATTCAGCGCACCTCACGCGGCCTTCATTGATAGTTCAACCACTCCCGACGAGCTTAATGATCGAATCAAGCATCCGAATCATGACTGGAGTGTTGACAAGGCACCGAAGGTGGAGTTGAAGCCCTTACCACAAGGGCTGAGGTATGAGTTTCTCGGACTTGATTCCACGTATCCGGTTATAGTAAATGACAACCTAGATGATTCCCAAAGAGAACGATTGCTAGAGGCTCTTAGGAGATATAGGGGAGCTATAGGTTATACGATAGCGGATATTAAGGGACTTAGTCCAGGGCTTTGCATGCATAGAATTCACCTTGAAGATGACACTAAGACCTCGATTGAGCACCAACGTAGGTTAAACCCTAATATGATGGAAGTGGTAAAGAAGGAGGTACTTAAGTTGTTAGATGCGGGAATTATTTATCCAATTTCGGATAGTGCTTGGGTGAGTCCAGTTCATGTAGTGCCAAAGAAGGGAGGTATCACGGTCATTCCGAATGCAAACAACGAGTTGATTCCCACGAGGGCAGTCACGGGATGGCGGATGTGCATCGACTACCGCAAGTTGAATGCAAACACACGGAAAGATCACTTCCCTCTTCCTTTTATCGATCAAATGCTTGAACGTCTAGCTCTTCACTCCTACTTTTGTTTTCTTGATGGTTATTCAGGGTTTTTCCAGATTCCAATCCATCCCGACGATCAAGAGAAGACGACGTTCACTTGCCCATTCGGTACATTCGCTTATCGGAAGATGCCATTCGGTTTGTGTAATGCACCCGCTACTTTTCAGCGGTGCATGACTTCTATCTTTTCCGATGTGAATGGAGATATTATGGAAGTGTTTATGGACGATTTTTCCGTTCATGGACCTTCCTTTGATGCGTGTCTAACTCATTTGTGCAAAGTGCTAGATAGGTGCTTGGAGGCGAACCTCGTTTTGAATTGGGAGAAATGCCACTTTATGGTTCGCGAGGGCATTGTATTGGGACACAAGATATCAGCGAAGGGCATTGAGGTAGATAAGGCTAAGATCGAAGTCATTGAGAAACTACCACCACCAACGAACGTCAAGGGTATTCGTAGCTTTTTAGGTCATGCGGGGTTTTATAGGCGTTTCATTAAGGATTTTTCGAAAATTTCAAAACCCCTCACGGATCTATTAGGTAAGGACGTGCCTTTTGAGTTCACAGCGAGTTGTCATGATGCTTTTGAGAGGTTGAAGAAAGCTTTAGTTTCCCCACCTATCATTCAACCACCGGATTGGGAACTTCCTTTCGAGATTATGTGCGATGCGAGTGACTATGCGGTAGGAGCAGTTTTAGGTCAGCGTAAGGATAGAATGTTGCATGCTATATACTACGCTAGTAGGACTTTGGACAGTGCCCAATGCAACTATTCTACGACGGAGAAAGAGCTCCTTGCGATAGTCTACGCGTTTGAGAAGTTCCGGTCATATTTAGTGGGTTCGAAGGTAATTGTTTATACGGATCACGCTGCATTGCGTTACCTACTCACTAAGAAGGATGCGAAGCCTAGGTTGATTAGATGGATCTTACTTCTCCAAGAGTTTGATCTAGAGATTAGGGATAGGAAAGGAGCCGAGAATGGAGTGGCTGATCATCTTTCACGTCTTGCGATCCCCGAGTGCATTCCTATCGATGACTATCTCCGAGATGATTTGGTAATGTCCTTGACTTGTACTTCAATTCCTTGGTATGCTGACTTTGTTAATTATCTAGCTTGTCGAGTACTACCGGAGGGGCTGAACTACAATGCGAGAAAGAAATTTCTCCATGACGTCAAGGCATATTATTGGGATGAACCCTATCTCTTCAAGAGAGGGATAGACGGGATTTTTAGACGCTGCATCTCCGAGGAAGAAGCTCCACACATACTCTCACGTTGTCATTCTTCGAGCTACGGAGGCCACTTTGCCGCAGCAAAGACGGCTGCGAAGGTGTTGCAAGCGGGATTCTTTTGGCCTACTGTTTTTAAGGACGCCCACGACTACGTCAAATCGTGCGACAATTGCCAAAGGACAGGTAATATTTCTAGACGCAATGAAATGCCACAGCAATACATTCTAGAAGTCGAGCCATTTGACGTGTGGGGGATAGATTTCATGGGCCCTTTCCCATCCTCGTGCGGACATTCCTATATCCTAGTTGCGGTAGACTACGTCACGAAGTGGGTGGAAGCTTTGGCATGCTCCACGAACGACTCCAAACCAGTGACTAAGATGTTTAAACGTGTCATATTTCCACGTTTTGGAGTTCCGAGAGTTGTGATCAGCGACGGAGGTAAGCATTTTGTGAATCGCACCATAGATGGGTTGTTGAGAAAGTACGGTGTTAGACATAGGGTAGCAACGCCTTATCATCCTCAAACCAGCGGCCAAGTTGAGGTTTCTAATAGAGAAATCAAGTCGATTTTGGAGAAAACGGTCTCAAGGTCTAGGAGGGATTGGGCATTGAAACTCGATGATGCTTTGTGGGCTTACCGTACCGCTTTCAAGACGCCAATCGGAATGACTCCGTTTCAGCTTGTGTACGGTAAGGCATGTCATCTACCGGTTGAATTAGAGTACCGAGCTTATTGGGCGATCAAGGCAATGAACTACGATTATAAATGTGCCGCTGAGAAGAGGATGTTACAGCTTCATCACCTTGAGGAAATGCGCCTCGATTCGTACGAAAACGCGAGAATTTACAAGGAACGTACGAAGCGGTGGCACGATCGGCACATACTCAAGCGGACCTTTGAGGTAGGTGATGGTGTACTTGTTTTTAACTCACGTTTAAAGCTCTTTCCAGGAAAGCTTAAGTCACGCTGGTCCGGGCCATTCACTATTAAGAGCATCTCACCACATGGAGCAATCGAGCTAATAGGAGCAAACGGTGCATTTAAAGTGAACGCCCACCGCATAAAGCTCTACAATGCAGACAACACGGATCTTGCTCACGCTAAGTTCGCTCTTTCGGAGCCAACTCATGAGTAGAGCATTTCGGTCAAGCTCAAGACCTTAACAAGCGCTTGTCGGGAGGCAACCCGATTGTTTCGTTTTTCATTTCGTTTTCTTTCGGACTATCTCTTTTTCTCTTCATATTGATATACTGGTGGGATTGTATTTCTCTTTTTGGATTGTGTGAATCTTTTTCGCAGGTTCTTCAATGTCCATATCATCCTTGAAGAGGAACCACAAACACGGGATTGGAAGTTACACAAGGTGCACACGTTCCAACCCTTATTTCCCGTTGTTTTGTTTACGATATCTTCTTAGGCTTTGAACACCGGGACGGTGTTTCATTTAAGTCCGAGGGGGGTACTCGTCGAGTATTGTCATATGATTAGGATTAGATGATTAGGATTAGGATTAGATGTAGATTTTTGTTTTTTTTAGGATAAACATGGATACCTAGCATAAATTTTCAAGTTTTAGTCATTATTGTGCGACCTTGTCGAATCATGAACTATAGTCTAGGTGTGTTTAGAAGACTTCTAGATTCCGATTAGTTGGGTAATTGTGCAAGAAGCCATGACTTATAGTTACATTCACCTCCTAGATCTCGGTACCAAGTATCATATCTCCGTGTATACCGACTAATCGATGCTTGTTGATAGATCTTTAGCGTTCATAAGATTCCACACGCTTATACTCCGCTGTCAACGATTCTCTCCTTGGATAAGTTTTAATCATTTTAGATTTTCATTGACATGAGTACATCGAGATCGATGGTTCGGGTCTAAGTGGTGGATTGAGGTGCTACTCTACGTCCTAAGGGTTAGATTGATGCGTATACGCCATAATAAAGAAAAATGAAAAAAAAAAGAATGACGCATCTCTTCACTCCGCTAAGGTTAAGAAACCTTATGAGTGTGCCATAGGCAGCCTGGGTCTAAGTAGAAAGCCAACCTCTTCGACTTCGACGTCCTAGGAACTAAGCGTGGAACCATAGAAAAGAAGAAAGAAAAAGAATAAAAAAAAGAGGAATAAGAACGAGAATGTAAAGTCAATGATATCTCAAGCTTAGGAGAGTTGGTATGGAGAGCGCTTGGACGTTGTTTAGGAGCATGGACTAGCTAGGGTCATTGGTAGAATTGCATAGTTTAAGACTTTCGGTTGATAGAAGTCTGAACTTGGTACGCTTAGGCTTGCATTCATGTGACGCGTTGTTTTGCGTAATGGCTAATTCTTTAATAAGTTTTTGTTAGTATCCATTGTTGTTTAATTCTTCTATGACTCGACTTTAGGTTTGCTCGAGGACGAGCAAAAGGTTAAGTCCGGGGGAGTTTGATAACACGCAATCCGTTATAGTTTTTATATCATTCTTAGGTCTAGTTTAGAGTAGATTATTCATATTTCATTCATTTATTGAGTATATTCGGAGACTTTATCCACATTTCGTGTTTTGCGTAGGAAACGAAGACACGAGAAGAAACACGAGTGATTTTGGCAATCTAACCCCGGAAACGTAGGTTCAACTTGTGCAAGGCGACGGATGGAAGTGAGCACTCAAACACCGAGCGAAAGGAGCGGAAACAACACCTCAAGTCATGCCCGCTCGGGTGGATTGGGAGTGCCCGGTCGGGTTGATTGCTACCAAATATCCCCGTAGCTTTACACGACTCGGGCACTCAAGGAACACGACCTGGGAGGTGTGCCCGCTCGGGTCCATTTGGAGTGCCCGCTCGGGCTCATTCATGTCAAGAAAACCCCGTAGGTCTACACGACTCGGGCTGATGAAGCACACGGTCGGGCATGGTGCCCGCTCGGGCTCAAAGGTGTGCAACCCGGTCGGGTAGAGGTCTTGCACGAGCGGGTAGGGGACATGCCCGCTCGGGTCCTTGGATCTCAACAAACTTCCCTAAGATCTAGAACGGCAAAATTAAAAGAAAAAGGAGATCAAAAGGAGGG
>CM071873.1:15168991-15187885 GCA_036759665.1 Gynandropsis gynandra
CCGAACAGGGGTTGCGTCGCCGCTGGAGTTGTTGTTCGATGAGAATCGCTTTATGAAGCATCTGCTCGATCTCCACGTAATGTTGTAGCTCGAGTTGATCTTGGATGTCTATGTTGAGACCTCTAAAGAACCGTGACATTGTTGCCTCTCGATCTTCCGTAAGATCAGCCCGCAACATGAGAAGCTCCATTTCTTGGTAATACTCCTCCACGGATCGGTTCCCTTGGATGAGTTTTCGTAGCCGCCGATGGACCTCTCGATGGTGATGATTTGGCACGAACCTATTGCGCATTATTGACCTCATTTCCAGCCAAGTAGCTACTGATTCCTTGCCATTTCTTCGTCGAGAAATCGTGAGTTGATCCCACCAACTCAACCAGAAATCGTAGAACTCCGTGGCCGCTATCCTAACCTTTTTGGCCTCGGGGTAAGCTTGGCATCCAAACACTAGTTCTACTTTCTTCTCCCACTCTAGATATGCTTCCGGGTCGGCCTTGCCGTGGAACGCGGGGATTTTAAGTTTCAAACCAGCGAGGTCATCCCTCGGGTCGTCTCTCCGCTCCCTAGGCGCGCGTCGCCTCCGGTGACTACTACGGGACGAGGATGAGCTACCTCGTTCGTAGTAGTTGCTTTCCTCCTCAAGCGGGTTCCTTTCACGTTGCTGGAACGTTTGGATGTTTCTTGGCCGTGGGGAACGTTCGGCTTGAAACCTTTGACGGAATTCCTCCATCTTGTTGTTGAGACTTTGCTCTAGGCGAGCCGCGAGCCTCAATGAGTCTCTCATTGACACGGCTTTTATCGCCTTCCATTTCACCCGTGTGTCTTGGGTTTTCCTTGCGTGAATCTGTCCGTAAGCTCCTGCACACGTAACAAATGGAGCAGCAACAAGCGGAAAGAAAAACAAACACAAAAACCTAGACTAGAATACGCACAGATATGGTTGCGCACTCACATGTTCGAACTGGTTTTCTATCACACGGACTAAATAAGTTCGAAAAGAATTTCAAACACACAAACTAGTACGTTCAATATCCTCTAATCATGTTCACAAATTTATGTTTTCAATGATCACAAAACGCACGAAATGAGAATTTGCACACGATAGACTTCTAGCCGTTAAACCTAGGCGCACGAAATGCTTCAATCTTTTAACGAGGGATTTGTTCACGCTAATCTTTCACGTAACAAACTTTTGGTCCTTCGAACGTCCTTTTATATATATATTTTTTTATTTTTCGTAGGATTGAAAACAAGATTTGACCGAAGATCAAAATGAAAATAAAACTAACCGTTGGCGCTAGAACGAGCTCTGATACCACTTGACGCGATCCCGACTGAATCGATGCTCTAGACTTGGTTAGTGATGGATATGCCTTGCTGCAACGAATTGCACAAGGGTGTGTGGAGCGAATGGTCGCACGAGAGTTGCGGAAGGCTCTCGATTTACCGAGTTCGTCTTCAATGGATATGACGCACCAAGGAAGAACGAACGGATCGTTGGATATGACACACCAACGAGAGGAAGCTGGATATTACACACAAACAACCAAAGAACTCACAAAGGAATTCAAGAAAGATCAAAGATCAATTCAAAAGCTTAATTTCAAAAGTTGGATGTTGTTTTTTTACAAAGTGGTCGGACATATGTAGATGTAAACAAGAAAATTCAAACTCAAAGTTCAATAAATGCTACTCTTCATGCAAGGGCCTCCATAAATGCCTTGATAACTTCAAACAAGAAGATAAGGTCCTTGTTGACCGTGCACCTTGTAATGCGTCCGTCTTGTGTCTCGTGTCGGGTCATTAATTAAGTCGCGGGAAATTAAGTGACTCGTGGCCTCGTTAAAAACCCGTCATCGGAAAACCCGGTGGGACAAAACCGACGAGGGGAAAAGAGTACACGCGGGTCACTTAACCTAATCAATGACCGTTGCGGATCGAGCTTCGGCTTGGATGACGTTCTTTAGACTTGTGACATCGCGTGAACTAGCATACTCCTCGTGAACGTGGACGTCCGTGAGAATCCCGATAATAGCTTCCTTGAGCTTCGCGGCCTTGGCTCGGGTCATGGGACCAGCGGGTATGATCAAGGCATCTTCTTCTAGAGCTCGGGCTCGGGTCACGGGACCGATGTATTTTGACCTAATGGCGTCTCGGGTCGCGCTGGAGGTGGTCACGTCTCGGGCCGCGGGATTGGCGTCTCGGGTCGCGGCGTCTCGTGTCGCGGCGTCTCGGGTCGCGGAGATTCCCTCTTCTTCCTTTCTGCGGGTCGCGTCCTCCTCACTGTTGTTGGTCGCATCTTCAGCATCCTCCGAGATCATATCAAACCAGATTTGGACAAACTATACGTTGCTCCACCGGCATACAAGCCTCATATACCGTTTCCTCAACGGTTAGTGAGCAGTAAGAATGAAGAATGAGTGGGCAGATTCGTAGAGGGTCTTAAGAAGCTTGACATCAACATCCCATTCGTGGAAGCCTTCAAAAAAATGCCTAATCATGCCAAACTGATCAAAGAGGTTCTTTCCAAAGAGAAGCATATCGAAGAGAACGAGATGGTAGCACTCACCGAGGAATGCAGCGCTATCCTTCAAAACAAGCTGTCCCCAAAATTGAAGGACCCTGGAAGCTTCTCCACTCCATGCACAATAGGTAATATTGATATTGATAATGCTTTGTGTGATTTAGGGGCAAGCGTGACCATCATGCCACAGTCCGTTTTGAGGCGAATGGACTTCGGGAATCTCAAACCTACAAAGATGTCTCTACGCCTCGCGGATCGATCGGTAAGATATCCGGTGAGAATTGTTGAAAACGTTTCCACCCTGGTAGGTAAGCTTTGCATTCCCACTGATTTTGTTGTACTTGAAATAAAGGAAGATGCTAGAATACCTATTATTCTTGGTAGACTGTTTCTAGCTACTGCAGGTGCCATGATAGTGTACAATAAGGAAAGCTTTCTTTGCGTGTCGGAGATGAGACGATAGAATTCAACATGTCCAGCCCCATGAACGAGTTAGCAAAAGACACGCATGATCAAGTAATTGCCTCTCGTACGATGCTTAACACGAGTTTGCGAAGATGCAGGATTTACAAATGAAGGAGCCAAGCTATACACGAAATTCATTAGTGCTATTGCAGCACTAGGAGACATCCCACGTGAGGAGATACCACACAAAATGCACGCTGGTTTCGTAGTGGAGAAGATGTCCAAACTTGAGCCCGACCCTCCTCCGTCTTCTTTTCGGTATGAGTACGTTGAATCGGATAAAACATACCCTACTGTTATGAATGCTAACTTGAGTGTAGATGAGATGAGGAAACAACCCACTCGCGTAAAGAAACGTAGGAGAGTCAGCTCTTCAATGTGTATGCATGAAAATCATACGGAAGACAACCACAAACCTTCACCCGAAACTCAAAGGAGGCTGCACCCGCACTTGTACGAGGTAATGGAAAAAGACGTCATAAAACTTTTCAATGCAAATACCATTTATCCAACCTCGGGCAGAGAACAAGTGAATCCCGTGCGTGACGTGACAAAGAACGATGCAATGACTACGGGATGGTACAACAAAAAGATCCCACCTCATGACTTCCAACTAGGTGGTTTAGATCTACTCTTCAATTCTCGTTCTAAGCTTTTCTCGGGCAACCTACGGTCTCGTTGGTCTGGTCCTTTTCCGGTACGAGAAGTCTTCACACATGTAGAAGTGGAACTATGGAGCGATTCGAGTGGAACATTCAAAGCTAATGAGCAGCGACTAAAGCTCTACCAAGCCGCTCAACCGATCGAAAGTGGAAACTCCATTTCCCTTTCCGATCCACCCTTCGCGCATGCATGAGGAATGGAGACGTCAAAGCTTAAAGACGTTAAATAAGCGCTTTCTGGGAGGCAACCCAATTGTTTGCTTTTATTGTTCTTAGTTTTTAGTTTGAGACTCGGTTATTTGTTTTCGTTAAAAAAACAGAAAAAACACAAAAAATACCACCACAAACGTGACTTCACTTCCCTTATCCTCCATCGGAGCTTCACGTCAAAGACGTCGTTCAATTCAAGTCTGTGGGAACAGCTCACGTTTGTCAGGTGATTTGGTTTCATTTTATTTCATTTTCTCTTTGATTTTGTAGTTTTTAGTTTGTTTTTGCTCTCTTGAGTCAGAGTCGTCCCAGTCACTTGTCTGGTGTCACGTTTTGAGATGAACCCTGAACCTAGGATACTTAAGGAATTGGCCTTTTCTGTGATATTTTGCATGTTTGAGCTAGGTTTTCCCTAAGCGTTAGAGTTTATTAGTCGGCTGAAAAACAATAGGTCATAGTTCTTTGGGAATCCTAGTGTTGCTAGTGGGGGGTTTAGACGAGGTTGCTAGGCTAGTTTATCGTTTATTCTCTCTATCCAGATGGCCATACTTCGTGTAGACGATGCTTTACTTCACTTTTCGATGAGGATTACTATATCGTATGAGATCGAGCTTATTTGCAAATTAAGAGTGCACACTAACACTCCACTGTCGATAGATAATATGCCTAAAAAGCATGATCTAAAATCGATATGAGTGTATCGACCTTGATACTCTTTCGATGGCTCGAGTCTAAGTGGTGGGTTGGCGATCATCTTTCTACGTCCTAAGGGCATGGCACAATAAAATGCCGCCTACTCCGCTGCACTCTTGAACGAGATGCATGAGTATACCGTCATCGGTAGTCTGGGTCTAAGTAGAGGCTGGATCCCTTCAAATCCGACGTCCTAGAAGCCTAGTGTGTACGCAAAGAAAAAGACAAAAAAAAGAATAAAGAAAGAAAGAAGCTCGAAAAAACAAGTGTCCTCAGTTGTTCTAGGTTTAGCATTGTCTGAAGTCTTGTTTGGTGGAGAGAGTTACGGTGGCTTGTCTAGTTTTCCTTTGATTTACTTTCTCATGGGTAGCCTTGGTGAACCTAGGATGAAGACGAAAAACTTAATTAGGCTGAATTTGCTCTCGACGTGCTAGTTGATCGGTTAGGTTCGCTTTAGCGGTACTTCTAGGAGAATTCTCGGATCTTAATTAGGCTGAATTTGCTCTCGACGTGCTAGTTGATCGGTTAGGTTCGCTTTAGCGGTACTTCTAGGAGAAGGGGGAATTCTCGGATTTTGTGTATGCCATGTGTTACACGTTTACGTTTGCTTAGGGACAAGCAAACATTCAAGTCTGGGGGATTTTGATCATCTCGTTTTCATACGTATTTCTTGCACACTTTTAGAGATGTTTATGATATAGATGTGATGCTTTACGTATGATTCCGTATCCGTTTTACTTGTTTGCATGCTTTCATGTTCTTATAGGTTTTTATGCGTATTCGGTTCATTTTGGAGCTAAAAGCTGTGCACAAGACAAAGTACCAAAATCGAGGATCATCACGGGACAAACGGGACGAGAATCGGCAAGGAATATCCACTACCCGCGCGGGTAACTCCCTAGCCCGAGCGGGCATTTGTTACAGTGATTTTGTCCAGCGAATTGAGCATGAGTCAGACGAGAAATACCACGTCCGGGGCCTCAACCCGAGCGGGCAGCACTTGAGCTCGAGCGGGCAGCACTTGAGCCCGAGCGGGCACCACTTGAGCCCGAGCAGGTAGCACCTTAGCCCGAGCGAGCTGCCTCTTTTCTCATCGCGATCCCGCGTGACCTTCCGCGTCGTACCTGAGCGGGTCACTTACCCTGCCCGCGCGGGTCGCGTCCGTCACCTGCAACTCCAAATAATTTAATTTGACTTAAAACAAATGGGAGTTTGTTGGGGACTTATAAAAAAAGGATAACAACTTTAGAGAAGAGGAATAAGTGATATTTCGCTGGAGAAACTAATGGAAACGTCGACCAACTTATTCAAGAATGGAAACTCATGAAAAGACAACAATCGGTGGCTGCTGCAACATAAGGAATAACTAAACGTCCAGAAGGAAAGAGAGGGAGAAAAGGAAAGAAAAGAGGAAGGAAAGAAGAAGAGACGAGTCAAGGTCGATTCATTCACCCAGTTTTCTGTTCTTGATCGAGGAGAGAGTCAGAGAGAAGGAAGAGGTTCTTGCGAAGGAGACTTACAAGGAGCATTGGAGATCAACCCCACACTTTGGTTTCATTTGGTTTTCATGTTCCTTAGACCTTCTGTTTCGTTTATGATTGTTTACGGACGCATGAGCGAGTAGTTTGTTTGATCTAGGAGAAGGGATTAGCTCATGGCTATCCCGGAACCACTTTTGATTTATCTTTGAATGCATCTTCTCGTTTTCGTTTATCTTTTCGTTAGCTCATGGCTATGCAGCCCGCTCGGGCTGAGGCCCTGGGCATGGTATTTCTTGCCCGACTCGTGCTCAATTCGCTGAACAAAATCACCGTAACAAATGCCCGCTCGGCTAGGGATTTACCCGCGCGGGTAGTGGCTATTCCTTACCGATTCTCGTCCCGTTTGTCCCGTGATGATCCTTGATGTTGGTACTTTGTCTCGTGCACGTCGTTTAGCTCTAAAATGAACCGAATACGGATAAAAACCTGCAAGAACATGAAAACACAAAAACAAGTAAAACAGATACGAAATCATACGTAAAGCATCGCATCTATACTATAAACATCTCTAAAATCGTGCAAGAAATACATATGAATACGAGATGATCAAAATCCCCTAGATTTGAATGTTTGCTTGTCCCTAAGCAAACGTAAACGTGAAACACGTGGGGTATACAAAATCCGAGAATTCCCCCTTCTCCTAGAAGTTTCGTTAAAGCGAACCTAATCGATCAACTAGCACGTCGAGGCCTAATTAAGTTTTCAGTCTTCATCCTAGGTTCACCAAGGCTACCCACGAGAAAGTAAATCAAAGGAACACTAAGCAAGCCAACGTAACTCTATCCACCAAACAAGACTTCAAAAAATGCTAAACCTAGAACAACCGAGGATACTTTCTTTTTGTTTTCTTTTTATGTCCTCTTTTTCTTTTTTTTTCTTTTTCTTCGACCCAGACTACCGATAACGGTATACTCATGCATCTCATTCAAGAGTGCAGCGGAATAGGCGGCGTTTTATTGTGCCATGCCCTTAGGACGTAGAAAGATGATTGCCAACCCACCACTTAGACTCGAGCCATCGAAAGAGCTAGACCTATTGTTTTTCAGCAACCTCGTCTAAATCCCCCACAAGCAACCTAGGATTACCAAAGAACTAGACCTATTGTTTTTCAGCCGACTAATAAGCTCTAACGCTTAGGAAAAACCTAACTCAAACGTGCAAAATCTCACGGAAAAGGCCAACTTCATAAGCATCCTAGGTACATGGTTCATCTCAAACGTGGCACCAGACAAGTGTGTGGGACGACTCTGACTCAAGAAAGCAAAAACAAACTAAAAACTACAAAATTACCTAAAAACTACAAAATCAAAGGGAAAATGAAGGAAAATGAAATGAAATTACCTGACAAACGTGAGCTGCTCCCCCAGACTTGAATTGAACGGCGTACTGGATGTGAAGCTTCGATGGAGGTTAGGGGAAGTGAAGCACATTGAGGGTAAGGGAACTCCAATCTGTCACTCCTAATGTCTAGACGAATCTCTAGTCTCATTCAAACATATCTAATCTCAATCGAACGGATCTAGTCTCATTCATACATGAAATCAACAAAGTAGGAACACATCAAGCACAACTACAACCTTTAAACCAAACGAATGAACAAAACCGAAGTAAAACATTAAGTACCAAAATATCCATTGCATAGCATCCCTAACCCATAGATAAGAGAACTACTCAGAATACCTAAAGAAACAAACACAAACACAGTAAGTCTTCATCTTCCCTATCCTCCGAGCAGGGCCTCTGACGAACAATTTCGGTTTCCCGAAACCTCCTTCTTTAACCGTATTCTCTCTTCTTTTCTCTTCTCTGGTCTGGTCCGTGTGTTTCGCGTGGTAGTTACCATGCATGCCCGGTCATTGTACACCAATCAGCCAGACCGTGAAGCCTTCATCCATGAGGTGCACGACCGAACATGGAACAAGCCTGGATCTTGCATGTGCTACGGGGATCATTCTGTCTCAAGAGCCCGACTGTGCAAGTGTTGAAGCCCAGTCTTACATGTTGCCTAAACCTCCAGCCGAGTCAACCACAAGTCTAAGCCTGATCGTGCACATGTTTGGTTCCTCCCCGGTCGTCCATTGAATAAAGCTCGACCGTGCACATGTTGAAGCTCTTCAGCCCGGTCGTGCGTGGAGTGTATCCCGACCATGCTTGTGTTATTGCTCTACCCAGTCGTGCTGCAAGGGATGCTCGGTCGTGCATTGGATTTCATCAGCTTGATCGTGCACATACTCAGCTTGGTCGTGCATTGGTTTATCTCTTAAGCTCGGTCGTGCACAAGGTGATGCCCGGCCGTGTGGCTTTGTTGCATCCTCTCTCAGTCGTGCATTGAATAAGCCCAGTCGTGCTTTAGATTCATCACACATGTTAATCTTGGTCGTGCTCATATTCACATCTTGATCACTTGGTCACATTTTCGGGTGGATATGCTGTAATCACTTGTGTTTGCTTCACATGTCTTCATTTCTTGCATAATACACGAAGTGATAGAAAAAGTCCTCAAATATACTCAAAATATTGTGATGGATTACGTGTTATCAAACTCCCACAGAGTTACTCTTTGCTTGTCCTCAAGCAAAACTAGAGTCGAGTACAAGAAGAGTTAGACAACAAGGGATACTAGCACAAATACTTCGTAGGATTAGTCATCATGCAAAACAACGCGTCACATGAACATAAGCCTAAGCGTACCTAGACTTGACTTTTATCAATCGAACGTCATGAGCCATGCCATCCTACATATAACCTAAGTCCATTTCATACCCCTAGATAACGTCCAAGTAATCTCCATACCAATTCGCCTATGCTTACGTGAGATATCATTACAATCATTTCCTTGTTCTTTTTTATTTTTCTTCTTTTTTTCGGTTTCCACAATTTTCTTCTTTGAAGATGTGTACTTGGTTTCTAGGGCGTCGAAGCCGGAGAGGGAAAGCTTTCTACTTAGACCCAGGCTGCTGATGGCACACTCATAAGGTCTTATAACATTAGCAGAGTGAAGAGGTGTGTGATTGATTGCGGATCATTTCTAACCCTTAGGACGTAGAATAGTGCCTCTACCCACCACTTAGACCCAAACCATCAATCTCGATGTACTCATGTTAATGTAAACCTGAAATAATTAGAAACTTATCCATATTGACAGCGGAGTATAAGCACGTGGAATAAAATAATCCACATAAAACGAACGATAAAATATATCCAACAAAGCAAAGAATAAATGGTATACACAGAGATTTGTATACTTGGGACTGAAACCTTGGATCTTGAAAATTCATGCTAGGTATCATATTCCTAAAAAAACTCAACGTCTAATCCTATTCACATGCATATTACTCGACGAGTAATCCCACATACTTAAATGGGACACTGTCTTGGTGTTCAAGACCTAAGAGAGAATTTCAAACCCATAAATACGGGAAAATTAGGGTTAGAATTTATGTACCTTGTGTATCTTGCTATCCCGAGTTGGTGATGCGGTGGAACGTTGTACGTGTGTCCTCCTTAATGGATATTATCGAAGTCAGAAAACCTATGAAAAAGCATCAGACAATCCAATGGAGAAAACAACTTGACAGCTAACCGAGTACATGAATGCAAAAAAAAAATAAGAATAGGTCCAGAAAATGATATGAAATGAAAAAATTGCACAAATCGGATTGTCTCCCGAGAAGCGCTTGTTTAAGGTCACAAGCTTGACCAAATGCTCTCCTCATCACCGTCGAGGTGGACGTCCTTGTCGTCATGTGTGACATCTCCTGCATCATGTTGTCTATTCAAGTTTAGCACATGGAATGGTCATGCATCTTGCAAGATTAGTCAAAGCTTCATCGACCAATTAAAGGGGTTCAACGTCTCTTTACTCTTCAAGCATTTCATATTCTAATTTCTCTTCCCCTATCTTCATCGAACTCCTGGACATACACCAAGCAATCTAGACATAGGAAAATAACAAACAATGGCTTAGCTCTTAATAGACTCAAAATAAAAGAAAAATATGCAAAAAATAAAAAAAACAAACAAAAGTCTCGGAAAGAACTGGATTTCGACTCAATCAAATCCTAATTCTAATTCTGTAACTAGTCCTCGGCAACGACGCCAAAAACTTGATGGTGGGAAATCAAGGGTTTAAATTTCCTAGACCACTCTACCACAAGTATACGATACATGTACTACCAGTGTCGAACTCTGGGACTCAATGCAGCGTTAGAACTAAGAATTCGCGAGAAGAAGATCGATCAATATGTGATTATTAAACTGGAAAATAAAGAATAAAAGAATGACGAGTTTCGGGAATTTCCGAGACATGCAATTGAAGTATCTGTGGAACATGAAATCGGGTTATATCAATCGATGGGGAACTAAAATCTAAATCCACTACCTACAAAATCATCATTACTTATCTCCCGATGTAGCAACGGAACATCTAGATGCATGAAGAACGAATGGGGAATTCAACCTCTAATATCGGAAATGACTCTCGTGATGCCTAAATCCTCTACATAGGGAATCAGCGTCACTCATCTCCCGATACAGTGCGAAACATCTAGATGCATGAAGAACGATAATGAATTCGACCTCTACTGTCGAATGGGAACTCAACCTCTATTAACGGAAATGACCCTCCCGATGCCTAAATCCTCTATCTAGGACATAAACGTACTCACCTCTCGATGGAGTAAATCTATAACCTAAACGCATGAAGAACAATCGGAGTTCTACCTCGATTATTACCGTTCCTAAATAGATTAACCGATCTGCCAAGATTCTCATTAATCTAATTCATTTGAAAGTTAATCCCGAGACTCAAATCTAACTCTCTCGATGCCTAGACGAGTCTCTAATATCATTCAAACATATCTAATCTCACTCGAACGGATCTAGTCTCATTCAAACATGAAATCCACAAAGTAGGAACGCATGAAGCCCAACTACAACCTTCAAACCTAACGAATGAACAAAATTAAATAAAGCATTAAGAACCAAACTATCCATTACATATCATCCCTAACCCATAGCATAGGAAACTACTCAGAATACATAAGGAAACAAACACAAACCCAATAAGTGTTTATCTTCCCTATCCTCAGAGCATAGCCTCTGACGAACGATTTCGGTTTCCCGAAACCTCCTTCTTTAACCGTGCTCTCTCCTCTCTTCTCTTCTCTGGTCTGGTTTGTTCTTTCTTTGATATGTTCTGGTGTGTATTTATACTCACTCATTCAAATTGATGTATGTGTGATTCGCGTAGTAGTTGCCATGCATGCCTAGCTGTGCACACCATTCAGCCCGACCGTGCAGCCTTCATCCATGAGGTGTCTGACCGAGCATGGAACAACCCTAGACCGTGCATGTGTTATGGGGTTTATTCTGTCTCAAAAGCTCGACTGTGCAAGTGTTTAAGCTCGATAGTGCATGTTGCCTAAACCTCCAGCCCGGTCGTGCACAAGTCTATGCCCGACCGGGCATATGTTTGATTCCTCTCTAGTCGTGCATTGAATGAAATTCGGTCGTGCACATGTTGAAGCTCTTATGCCCGGTCGTGCACATGTTGAAGCTCTTATGCCCTGTCGTGCATGGAGTGTAGCCCGGTTGTGCTTGTGTTGTTGCTCTTTCTGGTCGTGGTGCAAGGGATGCCCAGTCGTGCATTGGTTTCATCAGCTCGATCATGCACATACCCAGCTTGGTCTTGCATTGGTTTCTCTCTTCAGCTCGGTCATGCACAAGGTGATGCCTGGCCGTGCGACTTTGTTGCTTCCTCCCCCAATCGTGCATTGAATGAAGCCCGGTCGTGCTTCAGCGTAATGTATGATCGTCTTTGCGGTGTTGAGAAACGTGCTCCCGAGGATAATCGGGTATTTATCATCTTCCTCCATGTCTAAGACAACGAAGTTGACCAAAACAATGAACTTTCTGACTAGTAGTGGTACGTCTTCCAGCAAGCCCTCGGGGATCCTCACACTTCGATAAGCCGTTGTCAGTGC
The DNA here is from genome assembly GCA_036759665.1 of Gynandropsis gynandra. Lineage (NCBI taxonomy): Eukaryota > Viridiplantae > Streptophyta > Magnoliopsida > Brassicales > Cleomaceae > Gynandropsis > Gynandropsis gynandra. The sequence continues at coordinate 15,181,071 of CM071873.1, forward strand.
CATCCGTGTAGGTTGAAGATCCATTATGCCCCTAAGATCTCATTTCTCGTATAACGATAATGGTAGCACGCTTACGCTTGCTCTGACATCGATGAGTGTATGGTTAATTTCATAATTACCTATTTTACAAGGGATCATGAATATACCTGGATCTCGCATCTTCTTTGGTAAATTTGGTTACAACATCAAATTCGTTACCATTACGGTCTCCATCTCCACGTTTTGCTTGTTCGCAAGCACATCTTTCAAGAACTTAGCGTATGAAGGCATCTTCTTCAACGCTTTGTGGAATGGAATGGTAATGTGCACTTTCTTCAACATCTCAGTAACCTTAGCGAATTGAGCATCATCGTTCTTCTTGCATTGACGTTGTGGAAACGACAAAGGAGGCGACCTAAGATCGGATTTTACGTTCTTTTTCTCCTCTTCCTCCTTGGTTTTCTTCTCGTGTCTGTTAACGTCACTAGCCTTTTCCCACTCCTGTAATAGAAGTTTCATCCATTTTAAATGTTGAAAGAGTGGGTTGGTCTACCGTTTTCTTGCGTTAACGTTGTTGAAACGTCAAAGGAGGCGGCCTCGGAACTAGTTTTGCGTACTTTGGCTCCTCTTCCTCATTAAGCTTCTCCTTAAGCTTGTTAAAAGCCTTTTACAATGCAGTGATAGATGCTTCACCACTTTCAAACAACGAAGGAGTGGGCTGATCCACCGTCTTACAACTCTTTAGATAAATGGCGTTGACGTGCTGCAAGGGATTCGCTTCCGGTCTTTCCGGTTTAATTCCTTGAGGACGTGCTGCTTCTTGCGCTAATTGCGTTGTGTTTCCAAATGCCTAAGATTGTTTTGAAATCCCTCGATCTGCTCCTTGCCAATATCTTGCTCCGCTTTCACCCCCATCAAAAGGTTGTTTTGATTTTCATGTTCTTGGAGGTGGCGGGCAAACATGGTTGTGATATTGGGGGCTGCTTTGGGCTGAATTGGTAGTGGTGAATGTGGCTGATACTCTTGATTTTCAGACTACATCCTTGGCTAGAAGTTTTGATTTCATTGCATTACTCGTGACTGAAAATTTCCTGATAGATGTTGTGCATTCAACACACCGTCGCAGTTCCTATATGAGAAGTTTGGGTGATCTCTGCATGCAGGGTCGTACGTGTTTCCTAGAGGCTGATTGTTTCCCATGTAGTTCACTTCCTCATATCCTCAAACTTCTTGTTCCCATGATTGCTCCGAGTAATGCGGACGATGTGATTCGAACAACAAATTGTGAATCCCTGCGAGTTGATCTTTTCCTTCAGCTATGTCGGTATATAAGGCGTGTGTCTCATTCACATGGGCCACCTTTCCTGGAACGTTGTGGTTGTATTCTCTTACAGCATTGCTTCCTTCGTCGGCAATTCGATTGATCAAATCCTCGATTTGTGGAAACGTGAGGTTACTTAAGGAACCTCCAACAATGGCTATGATCAATATTCTCATGTTGTCGATAAGTCCTTGCAGAAAATTGTGTATGAGGTAGCTTTGATCCAGGCCGTGATGTGGGAAAAGGCGTTGATAGCCTTTAAATCGTTCCCATATTTCGTATAAGCTCTCGGGTGCCCCTTCCACAAATGTGTTAATGTGATTTTTGGCGAGCTGAGCTTTACTCTGAGGGAATAACCGCGTCATGAGCATCTCTTCTAGTTGTTCCCATGATCGTCTAGAATTCGACGGTTGAGAGTACAACCAATCTTGTGCTATATCTTTTACAGAGAGCGGGAAGGCAGCTAGCATGACATCTTCATCCGCAACCCCTTCTCCGGCTCTGATGGTGTTGCATAGCATCTTGAAGTATGTGAGATGTTGATTCTTGTCTTCAACTGGTTTCCTTCTGAATGTTGCATTGCTAAGAATTTGAATGAATGTTGGTTGTAATTCGATGCGACCGTCCCTCCTAGTGATGCGTGAAAAGAGTTGTGTGTGCATAGGAACCATGTATGATCCATAGGTTAACGCACCTTGCATTGATGGCGCAACAAGGCGTGGTGCGTTTGGATCGACCTTTTCCGCCATTTATTCTTCTTCCCTCTCGTGCAATAAAGTACCTCACGCAATAAAAGTACAAGAAACGATTAAATTCCGAGAGGTAAAAGAAGTCGACTCAAAAAGAAAAAAGAAAAAAAAATATGAAAAACAGAAGTATCGTAGAGAAAAAAAAGTAATAGAAGTTGACTCCAGAAAGGACTATATCAAAATTCAAAAGTATCGTAACTCTAATGTCATAATCGGATCCCTAGCAACAGTGCAAAAAACGTGATGTGGTTAACCTCAAGTAATAAATACCTAGACTAACGTTTCTACAAGAATACGATCGTGTAGTACCAGGGTCGAACACTCGGGAACCAATGCAACAATAGAGTTATTAAATCAATGAATAGGGCATGTATAAATCAAGAGATTGGAATGCAAAGTGAAGAGTAAACTAACTAACTAACGGGATAAACTCAAAATCAATTACCGGAAGGGACTCTATCGACACCTAAATCCACTACCTAGAAAATCAACTTACTCATCTCCCGATTCAGCAAATTGAACATCTAGATGCATTAAGATCAGTGGGGAACTCAACCTTAATCGGGAATTCAACCTCAATTCTGACAGTCCCTGAAATAGATTAAACTAGCAGTCAAGTTTCTCATTAATCTAATTCATTCTAGGTTATTTCCAAGACTTAACTCTAACCTCCCAGCCTAGAAAACCCTCTAAGTTCATTCAAACACGTGCTCAACAAGGATGAAAGCATTAAGAACAACTCATTAAACCAATTGAGAGAATAAATACGACATCAAGCATTAAAATCAAAACAAATCCAATACAATGATGCAACAAATGCTATCGAAGATCATGGTTATAGATATTATCACGAGTTCAGGGAATTCAAGATCTTTCCTAGGGAATGACTCTCCCGATGGCTACTATCTAAAATGTGTATTACCAATCTCTCGATTGTGTAATCTCACCTACTAGACGTATTAAGACCCGTTATCCTAATTCCCGAATTCAATCCATCGACCGGCCAATGTTCTAAATCAATTCAGACCCCAAATCATGGCTAGTTTCCAAAATCTAATCCATCTCCCAATGCAATCAAAGTTTTATGATCATTCATTCAAGTGGCGTGCAAGAACAAAAGCATTAAGAACAACCAATCAATTTGAAAATGATCAAATACTATAACCAAGCATTAAGCACAAGCCTTCACTACATATCGGTGAAACTCTGACCCGTAACGATTGACCTACTCACTAAACATAAAACAAAACGAAAACACATCTTCCCTACACTTCTTCAGCTCCAAATCGTCCTTCTCCAGCCTCTCTCCCCCTGTCCAAACTCTTTTTCGAAAGAATCTAAGCTCTACCCCTTTCCTTTTCGTGATGATTTTCTCTTCTTTATTGGTTTCCTTTTTCTTTGGTTTCTTTTCTTCTTGTGCAGCGATTGTTTCCTTTTCTTCTTGTGCAGCCTTTCATTTCCTTTTTCCTGATCCATATGATTCCCTTTTTGTTGCTCCAACCGATTTCCATTTAGTTGCTCCAACGGCTTGGTTTCTATTTTGTTTGCAGTCGTTGGCAGTTTACAGTTTGTATTCCAGCATCTTTGATAACACGTAATCCGTAGTAGTTTTTATATCATTCTTAGGTCTAGTTTTAGGTAGATTTATTAGATTTCATTCATTTATCGAGTTTATTCGAGGACTTCATCTATATTTCGTGTTTTGTGTAGGAAACGAAGACATGACGAGAAACACGAGAGATATTGGCAATTTAACCCCAAAATGACAAGGTTCAGCTTGTGCAAGACCGTGGATTGAAGAGAACGTGCAAACACCGAGCGAAAGGAGCGAAAACATCAACTTAGGTCATGCACAATCGGGCATCAGAAGTGTGCCCGCTCGGGTAATTGATGCCATGACAACCCCGTAGCTTTACACGACTCGGGTGCTCAAGGAACATGGTCGGGCATGTGTGCCCGATCGGGTGGCAAAGGAGTGCCCGCTCGGGTTAATGGTCATCAATATGCACCGAAGGTTTGCACGACTCGGGCTGAAGAGGAACACGCTCGGGCATAGGTGCCCGCTCTGGTGAAAATTAATGTACACGGTCGGGTACAAGGCCTGCACGAGCGGGTAGAAGCTGTGCCCGCTCGGGCCCTTGATTTTCTCAACTAATTCCCAAGATATATAACAACCAAATCAAGGGAAATCAGATCTATTTAAAGGGGAATCGAACCAAATTGAAAGGGGGACGATTCAGGGACATTAGAGCAGAGAATTGGAGACATCAAGAAGGACGGAACAAGGGATCCGAGGCATGGAGGATCTATTGAAGACATAGGGAGTCATCTCTTTCTCTTTCTATGTTGAATATAGATTTGTTTTGTGTTTCGTTTTCTGAGTTCATGTTCCAGTAGATCTATTGCCATAGGGTAGAGAGTATTGCCAAGATGTAATGGAGTTTCGTGCTTAATGAATGGTGGATCTTAATGCTGTCGTGCTTGTACGCCACTCGATATGAATGATTTCGGTATTTTATCATGTTTTCAGATCTCATGGTTGTTCTTAATGCTTTCTCTACCTGTACGCCACTTGATTGAATGATCTTAGAAGCCTAATAAACCAACGCCAGGGCATTAGACTTCGGAACTTAGCAATGATTTAGGGTTTAGCCGGTTTAGAATCTACGCCAGGTCAATCGATTGAATCTAGGGATTAGGATAGCGGTCGTAATGCGTCTATCCATGTAAGATACGCAATGGATACATTGGTATATGCATGGTAGATAGTGGACAAGTCTACGCCAGTCAGTTCCTATAGGAGAGCTTGAATTCCCTGAACTCATGATAGTACCTAAGACCAATTATCTCGTTAGAACTTCGTAACATCATTGTGGAACTCTTGATAACTATGGTGAATTGTCGCTGAGTTATCCCTATCATTAGTTTAGTTTGCATTTGCATTATGCATGGTAGATAGTGGACAAGTCTACGCCAGTCAGTTCCTATAGGAGAGCTTGAATTCCCTGAACTCATGATAGTATCTAAGACCAATTATCTCGTTAGAACTTCGATACATCGTTGTGCAACTCTTGATACCTATGGTGATTTGTCGCCGAGTCATTCCCATCTTAGGTTTAGTTTGCATTTGCATTTGCATTCCTTCTATCATTAGATTCATCACGTCTTATTCATTAGTTTAATAGCTTATAAGTCGCATCAATTCCTTGTGTTCGACTCTAGTTGCTACACGATCCGTATTCTTGCGGAAGCGTTAGTCTAGGTAATTTATTACTTGAGTCTACGCACATCAAGTTTTTGGCGCCGTTGCCGGGGAATTGATCACGATTTTAGGGTTATTATTACTTTTGGATTAAGACATAGTTCTTTCCGGAGTCTTCATTTGTTTTTCGTCTTTGTTTTATAGAGTCAAAAAATAAAAAAAAAAAAGAAAAAGAATTTTTACCTCTGGGAGCTTAATCGAATTTTATTCTTTATTTTGCGAGGTAAAATGAACACCAACAACTTTTGGAGTGCCGATATAGCTGAAATGAACTATCAATTTTCAGAACCTCGTCATATGCTATATAATTCATACCGCCCATCGGAGCAATCATGGGAACAAGACGTTTGGGGGTATGAAGAAGAGATCTACTGGAGTTACAATCAGTCTTTCGGGAATACATACAATCATGGATGGAGCGATCACGCGAATTTCCCGTATAGGAATACTGATGGTACGCTGAATGCACAACGTTCATTGGGGAATTTCCAACCATGTGCATCTCAGTCTTAGCAAAATCAATCCGAAGAAGCCCCCGATTTCAACGCCATGGTCACTCATCTCCTCCAACAAAGTCAGGATAACTTGGTGGGGATTCGAGAGATTAAAGAGAAAACCGTGAAGCTACTAGAGAGCTCTCAAATTTCTCTTAGACAATTCGAGAAACATGTTGCACAATTCGCACAAGAGGCGTTACAACCACAAGAGGTTCTATCGGGAAGTTTAGAAATAGATCCTTTAGCGGAATTGGATGTCACTGCGCTTAAGGAAAGGCTTGAGGAGGAAGAAGAGCCAAAGTATGTAAAACCGGAACCTAGACCACCTCCTTTGCCATTCCCGCAGCGTCAACGCATTAAGAAGGTAGATCAGCCAAATCCCTCAATAGGTGAAAAAGGACATGAATCTAACATAGGAGAGGATAAGGCTATAGACATTGATAGGAATATGACGAAACCCGAAACGGAAGTAGAGTTCAGCTTGGTGGACACACTTGAGCAACCATGTGTCATAGATTTTGTATTCCACGAAGGCATCTTTGAGAGTTTAGCCGAGGAAGTTAGTGACGAAACTCAGAATAAGGATTCCCTAGATATGAATCTCTTAGCAGCTGGAGAAGATTCATACAAAGTGCCAAACGAGCTACTTGCTAATGAAAAGAAAGAGGAATCCACCGAACAAGACTTCCACGCGACACAAGCTACACGCGGTACAAATCAGTACATGAATGATCCCGAAATACCGCGAAGCTACACCCAACGTCCAACACACAATTGGGACGTTGATAAGAAACCCAAGGTGAAAATGAAGCCTTCACCACAAAGGGGATCCATTAATCCGCGTGCCGCGCCCTATCGAACATACTATGCACGCGAGACGCTACGAACACGACGACGTCAAGGACGTCCATCTAATGGGTAGCATTTGGTCAGGCTCGCGACCTTAAACAAGCGCTCCTCGGGAGGCAACCCGAGCATATCCTTTAGTATTTTTATTTTTGAATTTT
>CM071873.1:15193908-15208734 GCA_036759665.1 Gynandropsis gynandra
GTTCATACAATACAAATCCGATATCCCTACCCGCAGTAGGGACTCTACTCACTCATGGAGAAAATAGAAAACAAAGATAACATAATCCTATACATGATAGACTCTAAGGAATTCGATGCCTCGACCTTCCCTATCGTGTTACCGGTGCAAGAATTGATGCTTCTCTTCTTCTTCGATGCCTCGCGAGCCTTCCCAGATGTTTTTCCAGCCTTTCCTTGCCCTGTTCGTCGCCCCCCTTGCCCTAGATCTATTATGTTCCTTAAATCCGCTGGTTTGAAAGTTACATCTAGGTTGTTGCGAATTACACAGCCCGCTCGGGCACAGGTGTTACCCGGTCGTGCAGAGCTCGCCCGGTCGTGTTGCTTCATAGTGCTCGATCGGGTGGAAGTCACCCGACTGCTTGGTTGAGCGGCCCGAGTCGTGCAAACTCTCGGAGCAAATTGGATGGATCAATGCCCGAGCGGGTATACTTCTTGCGCCCGATCGGGTAAGGCTACCCGATCTCATTGCCTGTGTGTCCGAGTCGTGCTGGGTGTGCGGATAAAACCCCGTAGGTTTTACCCGAGCGGGTGGATGAATAGTGCCCGACCGGGCACTCTTGTCTCCTTGAAATTTCTCTTTTCCGCTCGTTGCTCGGGTGTTCCTTTGGGTTCTGAAGCTCGATCTTGGCTCTGAGTAGATATGTCTTCAATTCAGGTGTTTTTGATCAGGAATCCGTCATTTTAAGCTCATTTAGGCCTTGTCGCCTAAAAACCTGAAAACCAACAAAACGGGTGTGTGAACCGCATAATCATATCGGAAATGTAGGTCTCTATATAAGATACATGCGAAAATGGTGCTAAAATCTATCCTAATATTGATACACTTTCAGTGTTATCAGGATATTTTCAACAATACACACCAAATATCTTATCGAACGATATGCGAGTTGTAGAGATATCTTGGTAGGCTTGAGCTCTCCAAATTTCATCCAATTGTAGTCAGAATGCAGCATGAGGCTCACGCATGCTCCTAAATCGTACAGAGCCTTTTCAATGCCGATGTCCCCTATGGTGCATGGAATAACCATCGAATATCGATGTACTCATGTCAATCTTAACTCGGAAAAGCGAAAAACTTATCCTAGATGACAGCGGAGTATAAGCATGTGGAATCTAATTCTAGAACGCTAAACATATCAACAAAGCTAAACTATACGGTATATACAGAGATATGTCTACTTGGTATCGAGATCTAAGGAGTGAATTCAACTAGATATGGGTTTCAAACACAACTACTCGACTAATCAGTATCCAGAAGGCTTCTAAGCAAACCTAGACCATTATCCACGATTCAACAAAGTCGCAAAATTTGACTAAATTCAAAACAAAATTTCACTAGGTCCATTTTATTCCTAAACCTAATCCTAACTCTAATCATGTCGCTCTAAATGTACATCTGTATCATATCACAAAATGTAAGAATACCCCCCAGACCTGAACGGAACACAGTCCCGGTGTTCTAGACCTATAAGGGACCTCTACATCATAAAAATTCGAGAAAGCATAAAAAGATGACGAATACACCTGGTGTGTGCATGTGTCTTTCTCGAGTGACAAGAAACACGAGAGATATTGGCAATTTAACCCCAAAATGACAAGGTTCAGCTTGTGCAAGACCGTGGATTGAAGAGAACGTGCAAACACTGAGCGAAAGGAGCGGAAACTACATTTTAGGTCGTGCACGCTCGGGCATTAGAATAGAACAAAGAGCACTAAATACGTAAGTCTGAAAGAGCGTACAAGATAGCTAAACTAAAAACAAAAAAATGATAAATAGGAAAAAGGAAAAAGATGATATAATCCTCATCCGCTCCATCGCGGGTAGTCGGTAGGTCCGCTGGCTCCGCCGATGCTCCTTCCCTAGGTGGGAAGTAGAATGCCTCCAGCTCGTACGGGATATGAGGACGGTATGGGGTGGCTCCAGTGAGGTAGTCCTGCGGGATCGGAATATAGGGCTCCTGGTAGTGTGTCATGCTAAGCCGCTGAAATCGCCGGACGGACTCAGTGAGGTAGTAGGTATGCTGGATAGATTGCTCCTGGAATTGCTGCTGCTCTGCATACCTTGCAGCCTCTAGGTCGTACCTCTGCTTTGCCATGAAAGATTGGTACCTGGTCTCCTCCGCTACGTACCTGAGGGCGTCGGACACTCCTTCAATCGAAGTCTCCTCCGCTACGTACCTGAGGGCGTCGGAGACTCCTTCCATCGAAGGGAAGTCAGAGCGGCTGTGAGGGTACTCAGGACGCGCGCGTGCATGTGTGGCGCGTCGGCTGCGCTGCCTCGATAGACGGTCTTGGTGCGGCGGCGGGAGGTGGATCCATCTCTGCTACCCTCGGGCCGATGTGCCCGATGGTCGGATCAATCCTGAATCGGGATCCCTCCTCGTCTAAGCCCGGTACCTCAATCTCGCTGATGTCTACTTCCAAATTCCGACTGTGCTCGTCCTTGTAGCACCAAATGACGTTGTACCTCTCCAGTGTGATTGCTTTTCGGTTGCACAAATTCTGGAGGTTCAACTCTGGCTCCTCATCTATCTTGTCCTCGGTCAGGATCCCAAGGTTGATCCCGACCCTCCGTGCGATCATAGTGACAATGCCACCGCACATAATCTCCGTATCCGTGCAAACCTTCTCGGTGGATATGTCGAGGAAATGCCCAATGATCAGCGATGCCAAGTCGACGGTCGTGACGTCCAACTCATCATCCGCAATACTCGTCTGCACCATCCGCCTCAAGTAGCCCAACTCGGTGTGGTTGACACCACCTTGTGCTCCCTTTCCTAGTATGGAAGAAACTAGGAAGTAGTGAAAGTACCTCAGGGCGGGGTGGCGGATGTGGCTCGCCCTCGACCTCGTCGAGTACTCGCCATGTGCTATCTGTGCCCAAAATTCTGCTTGACGGTTCCGGTTGATCTTGGATAGCTTCGCATATATGCTGTGCGGAACGTCAAGTATCGTGGCGAATTGTCGTGCGGTGAGCCGGTAGCTCTACCCCAGCAGGCAGAACTCCATGAAGTTCTTCTCTCGGTCTCCGGACTCAGCGAAGAAGGCGGCGAAGGTCGCGAAGAACTCCGCTGTGAGTTTGCGGTAGGTGTACTCCTTCGTTGTCCGCAACCCCGTCCATCCCAATGTGTGGAAGATGGTATCGATATGCTCCCTGATGCCGAGAGCACTCATCGCCTCGGACGATAAGAAGCGGGATGGGAAGATCCGCGACTGAAGTTCGGCGAACCTCGACATATGGCGGGGCAGGAAGGACGTCGTCCTGTAATTGTACTGCTGATGAGAGGTGGTGATCGGCATGTACGGCGTCAGCTCCGTAATCATATCCGACCTCACTGGCCATCCGTGCTCTGGGTCTGATCGACGTTTCTTTGAGCTCTGGGAAGTTCTAGAGGCCATCTGCAAAACAATCGGAAGATAAAAATCAATACGTAGCTCGGTTTGCAAAGTGCCCGATCGGGTACCTGTGTGATGCCCGATCGGGTGAATGTAGTCGAAAAAACCCGTGAGTCGTGCCCGACTCGGGCGAGAATGTCGCCCGATCGGGTGAATGTTCGTGCTGCCCGATCGGGTGCTAGCTTTGCCCGATTGGGTGGGATCGCGAATTCGCGATCTGCAGTTCGTGAATTGCGATTAATCCGACCGCAATTGCTCTTAACCTTCCTAATAAGACCTAGATCTAACCCATACCAGTCCTAATCTCAACAAAGTTCATGATTTTACCTGGATTTCGCGATTAGAATGAGGGAGTTTTCAGATTTTTGGAGAGAAAGGGGGAGAAGTTTTCTCGAGTAATCCAGCTCCAAACTTTGGCGGTGAAACGGCGGCAATACCCAGGTGGCTCCGGCGACTAGAATCGGCGTGAGAGGGTCTCAAATGAGAGAGCACGATCGTGTATTGAGTTTGTTGAAGTGAATGGCCGCTCGGGTTACTCGAGTTTTTAACCTACCGTGTAAATGTACCCTTGCCCGATCGGGTACACTGAGGACGCCCGATCGGGTGCTCCCGATTTGACCTACCCGGTCGGGTGTTGTGCAAGGCTGCACGACCGGGTTCTCCTTAACCTGAAACTGCCCGAAATAAAAAAAATGAAAAATGAAAAATGAGTCCGAAAATGCGAAAATCGAAATCAACTAAAGGATATGCTCGGGTTGCCTCCCGAGAAGCGCTTGTTTAAGGTCTTTAGCTTGACCATAGCACGCTACTTATCGATGACTACCTCTGAGATGATTTGGTAATGTCCTTGACTTGTACTTCAATTCCTTGGTATGCTGACTTCGTGAATTATCTAGCTTGTCGAGTATTACCGGAGGGGCTGAACTACAATGCGAGAAAGAAGTTTCTCCATGACGTCAAGGCGTATTATTGGGATGAGCCCTATCTTTTCAAACGAGGTATAGACGGGATCTTTAGGCGCTGCATCTCCGAAGAAGAAGCTCCACATATACTGTCACGTTGCCATTCTTCGAGCTACGGAGGACACTTTGCCGCAGCAAAGACCGCTGCGAAAGTGCTGCAAGCGGGATTCTATTGGCCCACTGTTTTTAAAGACGCCCACGACTACGTCAAATCGTGCGACAATTGCCAAAGCACAGGTAATATTTCTAGACGCAATGAAAAGCCACAGCAATACATTCTAGAAGTCGAGCCATTTGACGTATGGGGGATAGATTTCATGGGACCTTTCCCATCTTCATGCGGAAACTCCTATATCCTAGTTGCGGTAGACTACGTCACAAAGTGGGTGGAAGCTTTTGCATGCTCCACGAACGACTCCAAACCAGTGACAAAGATGTTTAAGCGTGTCATATTTCCACGTTTTGGAGTCCCGAGAGTTGTGATCAGCGACGGAGGTAAGCATTTTGTGAATCGTACCATAGATGGGTTGCTGAAAAAGTACGATGTTAGACATAGGGTAGCAACGCCTTATCATCCTCAAACCAGCGGCCAAGCCGAGGTTTCTAATAGAGAAATCAAATCGATTTTGGAGAAAACGGTCTCAAGGTCTAGGAGGGATTGGGCATTGAAACTCGATGATGCTTTGTGGGCTTACCGTACCGCCTTTAAGACGCCAATCGGAATGACTCCGTTTCAGCTTGTGTACTTAGGTCACGCTGGTCCGGGCCATTCACGATTAAGAGCATCTCACCACACGGAGCAATCGAGCTAATTGGAGCAAACGGTGCATTTAAAGTGAACGCCCAACGCATAAAGCTCTACAATGCATACAACACGGATATTGATCACGCTAAGTTCGCTCTTTCGGAGCCAACTCATGAGTAGAGCATCTCGGTCAAGCTCAAGACCTTAAACAAGCGCTTGTCGGGAGGCAACCCGATTGTTTCGTATTTTCTTTCATTTTCTTTCGGACTATTTCTTTTTCTTTTCATATTGATATACTTGGTGGGATTGTATTTCTCTTTTTGGATTGTGTGAATCTTTTTCGCAGGTTCTTCAACGTACATATCATCCTTGAGGAGGAGACACAAACTCGGGATTGGAAGTTACACAAGGTGCACACGTTCCAACTCTTATTTTCCCGTTGTTTTGTTTGCGATATCCTCTTAGGTTTTGAACACCGGGACGGTGTTTCATTCAAGTCTAGGGGGGTACTCGTCGAGTATTCTCATATGATTAAGATTAGATGATTAGGATTAGGATTAGATGTAGATATTTGTTTTTAGGACAAACGGATGGATACCTAGCATAAATTTTCAAGTTCTAGTCATTATTGTGCGACCTTGTCGAATCATGAACTATAGTCTAGGTGTGTTTAGAAGATTTTTAGATTCCGATTAGTTGAGTAATTGTGCAAGAAGCCATGACTTATAGTTACATTCACCTCCTAGATTTCGGTACCAAGTATCATATCTCCATGTATACCGACTAATCGATGCTTGTTGATAGATCTTTAGCGTTCATAAGATTCCACACGCTTATACTCCGCTGTCAATGTTCTCTCCTTAGATTAGTCTTAACTATTCTAGGTTTTCATTGACATGAGTACATCGAGATTGATGGTTCGGGTCTAAGTGGTGGGTTGAGGCGCTATCCTACGTCCTAAGGGTTAGATTGATGCGTATACGTCGTTATAAAAAAAAATAAAATAAAAAATGTATTCTTCAATAACGCATCTCTTCACTCCACTAAGGTTAAGAGACCTTATGAGTGTGCCATAGGCAGCCTGGGTCTAAGTAGAAAGCCAACCTCTTCGACTTCGACGTCCTAGGAACCAAGCGTGGAACCATAGAAAAGAAGAAAGAAAAAAAAAGAAAAAGAATAAAAAAAAAGAATAAGACGTCCTAGGAACCAAGCGTGGAACCATAGAAAAGAAGAAAGAAAAAGAATAAAAAAAAAAGAATAAGAACGAGAATGCGAGTTCAATGATATCTCAAGCTTAGGAGAATTGGTATGGAGATCGCTTGGACGTTGTTTAGGAGTATGGACTAACTTAGGTCATTGGTAGGATTGCATAGTTTAAGACTTTCGGTTGATAGAAGTCTGAACTTGGTACGCTTAGGCTTGCGTTCATGTGACGCGTTGTTTTTCATGATGGCTAATTCTTTGATATGTTTGTGTTAGAATCCATTGTTGTTTAATTCTTTTAGTACTCGACTCTAGGTTTGCTCGAGGACGAGCAAAAGGTTAAGTCTGGGGAGTTTGATAACACGTAATCCGTTGTAGTTTTCATATCATTCTTAGGTCTAGTTTAGAGTAGATTATTTATATTTCATTCACTTATTGAGTATATTCCAAGACTTTATCTACATTTCGTGTTTTGCATAGGAAACGAAGACATGAGGAGAAACACGAGTGAATATGGCAATCTAACCCCGAAAACGAAGTTGAGTAACAAGATTCGACTTGTGCAAGGCCATGGACTGAAAGTGAACACTCAAACACCGAGCGAAGGGAGAGAAACCACATTTCAAGACATGCCCGATCGGGCATTAGAAGTGTACACGATCGGGTCATTAGCTACCAAATACCCCCGTAGCTTTGCACGACTCGGGCACACAAGGTACACGACCAGGGAGGTGTACCCGCTCGGGTGTATTTGGTATGCCCGCTCGGGCTCATTCATGTCAAGAAAACCCCGTAGGTTTGCACGACTCGGGCTCAAGAATCACACGATCGGGCATGGTGCCCGCTCGGGCTGAAAGGAGGGCACACGGTCGGGCAAGTGGCCTGCACAAGCGGGTAGAGGACATGCCCGTTCGGGTCCTTGATTCTCAACAAACTTTCCTAAGATCTAGAACGACAAAATTAAAGGGGATTGAGAGACATTAGGGCAAGAGGAAGAAGGAAGAAAAGACGGATCTACGGATCGGGAGCAAGGAGAATCTACCGAAGACATCGGTTTATGAATAGGGAGTCATCTCTTTCTCTATCTATGTCGAACTTAGACTTCTTTTGTGTTTCCTTTTCTGTATTCATGTCTGAGTAGATCCTTTGCCATGGGTTAGAGAGATTTGCTATGTTGTAACGAAGTCTTACGCTTAATGAATGGTGGAACTTAATGCTTTCATTACTTGTACGCCACTCGAATGAATGAAATTGATAGACAAGGTACATCATCGATAACTGTGTCAAGTTCGACTTTGAGGGTACAACCCACGTTAAAGCCATTATCGTGACAAAACTTTGTCCAACCCCTGGTGATGCTAGCGCCACCGCATTTCACGGGCCTTAGATCTGCCTCCCAAATGTCCGTGTAATTGGTTATCAGCTCAACCTTACATCGTCTACCGCAAAGACCATTCAACCTCGCAAACTGTATCGGAAGTGTCTGCGATAACCGAATAAATTTACAACAATGCCAAACTAATGCATATACGGCTTGATTTGATGAATCGAATAAATCGGTTTGAGTTCACTTACCACTACATCTATGACCAGATTTGAACGCGTGACTGGTACCGTGAAAATCCTCTCACCAAAAGAAGATGACCCTGACATTGAATCGTCGTCACCAGTCGTTTGCATTTTCGGCAATATGATGATGATGATGAGAGTTAGAGAGAGAGTGTCGTTATTAGAAAAAAGGAAACGGCTGGAATACGAAAAGACATGACCCTGACATCGAATCGCCTTCAGATGAAATTCGAAAAGTTTTTTCAAATTTTGGTGAAAAGTTCGGCGGGAATTTTGGTGAAAATGAAAAAATGTTAAAAACCAATCAAATTTGAGGGTGGCATGGGTCGCATATACGCGAACTTGATGAATTTACGGGTTTAGGATGATAAAATGATAAAAACCAATCGATTTAGGATGATAAAATGATAAAAACCAATCAAACAATACATTTACAACATCAAACTAATTGATTCCAAATGAGGGTCGCATGGGTCGCATGGTCGCATATATTGATGAATAGATGCGAACTCGACGAATTTACGGTTTAGGATGATAAAATGACAAAAACCAATCAAACAATACATTAACAACATCAAACTAATTACTTCCAAATGAGGGTCGCATGGTCGCATATATTCATGAATAGATGCGAACTCGGCGGATGATTAAACAATACATTTAACATTTTGTTCAAATGTCGATATTATTTATATTATTATCTATATTGATTCTAAATTAGACATATACAACTCAAATATATTGATAATGGCATGGGTCGCTTGGTCGCATATATACCAATTGAGGGTCGCATGGGTCGCTTGGTCGCAGTTCGTCTCCATCTTCCAATCTTCTGCATTCTTCTTGTTTGGTATTGCATTGGGTCGCTTGGTCGCATATATGGATTATTTATATTATTATCAATATTGATTCTAAACTAGACATTTACAACTCAAATATATTGATAATGGCACGGGTCGCTTGGTCACATATATGGATGAATAGATGCGAAATCGACAAATTTACTAGTGTATAATGATAAAATGACAAAAAACAATCAAAACAATATATTTACAAATATTATAAATCAAAACAGTACATTTACAAAGATTCTAAATCAAACCAACACATTTATAAAGATTCTAAATCAACACAATACAGTTACAACGTCAATTGATGACTCTCCACGAATTCTATTTCCACTGGAGAGATAGTTCATTGAGGGTCGCATGGGTCGCATGAGTTCACTAAAGAAATATTACATTAGCAGAGAGCACCCAACACCGTCACCTAAGTCATCTCTTGCCATGTACTTCGTCTTCCAGTGAACATTTGAAGAGTGACCCAACATCGTCACCTAAGTCACTCCCACAACTCGTCAGTGAGTGCATAGAGCCTGAGTCCGCCGATTACCAAGACCTTGAGTAACGCATAGAAAGCACGATGCCCTGCATCGACAATGGTGACTGCGCCACGCAGGTCACAAAGGTAAAAAAGATTTTTCATAGAAGTATGGGTTAGATACGCATACTAAAAGAAGAGACGTAGACGTTAACTTATATAAATGGGTCGAAAGGGTCACATGGGTCGGAAGGGTCACATGGGTCGGCAGACGGGAGTCTAACAGCAAAAGGACAAGTCACATGGGCCGGAAGAAAAGATTCTGACTACAAAACGACAAGTCACATAGGTAGGAAGGGTCACATGGGTCGGAAGGGTCACATGGGTGGCAAGACAGGAGTCTGACAGCAAAACGACAAGTCGCATGAGTCGCATAGGTCGCATGAGTCGTCCATGGGTCATATGTGGTCGCATGAGTCGTCCATCGGTCATATGTGGCCGCATGAGTCGTCCAAGGGTCATATGTGGTCATATAGGGTCGCATGAGTCGTACAAGGGTATTATGTGGTCGCATGAGACGTCCATGGGTCATGTTTGGTCGCATGAGTAGTCCATGGGTTATATGAGGTCATATAGGGTTACATGAGTCGTACAAGGGTCTTATGTGGTCGCGTTAGACGTCCGTGGGTCATGTTTGTTCGCATGAGTCGTCCATGGGTCATATGTGGTCACATAGATTCGCATGAGTCGTACAAGGGTCTTATGTGGTCGCATGAGATGTCCATGGGTCATGTTTGTTCGCATGAGTCATCCATGGGTCATATGTGGTCATATAGTGTCGCATGAGTCGTA
This sequence comes from Gynandropsis gynandra, assembly GCA_036759665.1. Lineage (NCBI taxonomy): Eukaryota > Viridiplantae > Streptophyta > Magnoliopsida > Brassicales > Cleomaceae > Gynandropsis > Gynandropsis gynandra. Next base: position 15,203,997 of record CM071873.1, read on the forward strand.
CAAGGGTCTTATGTGGTCGCATGAGACGTCCATGGGTCATGTTTGGTCGCATGAGTCGTCCATGGGTCATATGTGGTCATATAGGGTCGCATGAGTTGTACAAGGGTCTTATGTGGTCGCATTAGATGTTCATGGGTCATGTTTGGTCGCATGAATCGTCCATGTGTCATATGTGGTCATATAGGGTCGCATGAGTCGTACAAGGGTCTTATGTGGTCGCATGAGATGTCCATGGGTCATGTTTGGTCGCATGAGTTGTCCATGTGTCATATGTGGCCGCATGAGTCGTCCATGGGTCATATGTGGTCATATAGGGTAGCATGAGTCGTACAAGGGTCTTATGTGGTCGCATTAGACGTCCATGGGTCATGTTTGATCACATGAGTCGTCCATGGGTCATATGTGATCATATTGGGTCGCATGAGTCGTACAAGGGTTATGTGTGGTCACATGAGTCGTACCCGTTTAAATCTGATTCTAATTTAATCCGATTGAGCGTCGCATAACGGGTCATATTGGGTCATAATCTTACGAACAGTAGATGCAAAATAAGATATTTTCAACGTTTAAAATATTGATTACCTAAGGTCTCAAAGGTTACAAAGGTCACAAAAGTTACATAAGGTCTCAAAGGTCACAATGGTTAAAAAAAGGAAAGAAAAAGGTTGAAGAAGAAGAAAAAGGGAAAAATAAGTTCGAGAAAAAAAAGGAAAGAAAAAAAGGTCACATTTGTCGAGTTTAAAGACACATCGAACCCCTTACCCACAAGAAGAGTCGTGTGTGACTCAACGCCTTCTCCAATTTGACCTCCAACCGTGACCTTAGGTAACGCGGATACAGCTTGATGTCTGAGTCCGCCGATTACCAAGACCTTATGTAGTGCAGATACATCACAAAGTCCTCCATCGAAGTTGTAAGTACTTGTGTGTATCTACATACAAACTGAGTCCGACGATTACCAAGACATTGAGTAACAAATAGACAACACGATGCCCTGGGTCGACCATGTGACCTTAACGGTCACAAAGGTAACAAGGATTTTTCAGAGAATTTAGGGTTAGATGTTAGAAATCGCTCTTTTGAGAGAATGAAAGACTCGAAACAAGTGATGATTTGGTGCTTGTTGTAGCTTTTTCGGTTTTTCCTCCTCTATTTATAATGAAAAATAAATGGACTCCTAAAATTTCAGAAAGACAATAAATACAAAGAATGACCAAGGTGCATGTATTGACCACATTAAAGAACCTTTAATATAGGTCTTGAATGTGGCATTGGTAAAATAAAAAGCATAGCTAGCACCTGGAAAAAGCAGTAGTCTGACATTGAAAAGATTAGTCGAAAGGGTCAAAATGGTCGGAAGGGTCGCAATGGTCGGAAGGGTCGCAATGGTCGAAAGGGTCGCGAGGGACAATGGTCGCACGGGTCTAACATATTTTCATTTGAGCTGTATTTTCAAAATTTTATTTATATTATTTGTAAATAATTTGTAAAAAATAGAGCAGTATTGCAGGGGTTTAAGGGTCGCAAAAGGACAAGGGTCGCAGGGGTCCAAGGGTCGCAGAGGAACAAGGGTCGCAGAGGGACAAGGGTCGCAGGGTCGAACTGGGTCGCTGGGTCGTAAGGTCGCAGGGGTATTTTGGGAATATCAACATTTATAAGGGTATTTTTGAAGTTAAAAATTTTTCTTTTTCGGGAAGAGTATTTTTGAAGTGTTTTAGGCCTACGAGGGTATTTTTGAAGTTACCTCAGTTATACATGCGGTGTTAGATAACTTTAACCTTTTAAATTAAATTTTGGGTTTAGTTAGTCTGGAAATCATTCACTAGATTCTATAAAATTATTTTGAACTCGGTTTGGATATTAGTGAGTTCATTCTATTTTGACTTAAACCATAAAACAGATTTAAAAAATTAAATACATATTTGATTTTGTTTTTTTATAAAAAGTGCTTTCATATGATAATTTCGAACCAAAATTTGGCGAATGGATTCAAATCTCTTGAGGATCAATGTTCCAAAAGTAAGGACATGAGCCATTGTACCTCCGACTAAGTGGACGAAACAAATGTATTTAGCCTTGGTCGAAGATTTAGCTACAAATCGTATTTTCTTCGAGAACCAAGAGATGGGATATACCACCTGCGATAAAAAAAATATGTGATCTTGTCAAACCGAAGTCATCACGATCACCTCAACAATTGGCATCGAAAAAGGAATGTGATCATCTCGTTTTCGTACATGTTTCTCGTATAATTTTAGAGATGTTTATGACCATAGTTGCGAGGTTTACGTGATTTTGTATCCGTTTTATTTGTTTCCGTGTTTTCGAGTTCTTATAGGTTTTAATCCATATTTGTTTCATTACGGAGCTAAGGAACGTACACGGGACATAATTCGACATTGAAGGTCACAACAGATCGAAACGAGAACTGGACAAGTCATGGCCAAAAATGATCAAGTGCATGACCGAGCATGCATCAAAGGACACAGCCCGGTCGAGCATGATCAAATGCACGACCGAACAGCAACCCTCACCGTGAGCACGGTCGGGCTTGGTGTTCAGCACAGTCGGGCTCCTCTTTGGTGAACTCAGCACGGTCGGGCTCTCAATGTTGCACGGTCAGGCATTTGCTATAGATTCATCATCGTAGCTTGTGCACGTATCAGGCGTTCCAAGTGCACAGTTGGGCACCAACCATTGAAGGGAGCACAGTCGGGCATCAAGCATATCACGGTCGGGAATAGTGGCAAAACAGCTTGACTACAATTACGGAAGAAGCATGCCCGACCGGGCATGACATGGAGCACGGCCGGGCATGACTATGTAAAACAACCAACCGAAGAATTTGGTGGAAATCAGTCGACCAAGAACTTCCAATTCAATTTACAAAGCTGGAAGGACATAAAACATCAATAATCCATCCATCCACCATCCAGAACACACCATTCACAGCCAACATCCATTCCAAGGGCTCTCTCGACGGGAGTCATGCAAGGAATCGGAGATATGATTTGGGATCATCGATCGTTTGATATCTCTATGCTATTTACTCTACTGTTTCGTTTATGTTGTTTAGACTAATGAGCGAGTAGTAGATTTGTTCTAGGAGAAGGGATTAGCCCATGGCTATCCCGGAATCATCTTTGAATTGTTTATGAATGCATTTCCTCTTTTTATATTATCTATTCTTTGTATGAGTGCTTATTTTCTTGTGTTTACAAAGGCCACGTAAATGCATATGTTAAGGATTAGGAGAAGGACTGAAAGGTGAATTCTAGTCCTAGAAGATCAGACTTAGAACAGCCGAGGGTAGGTCACGAAAGTAGTGTAGTAAGGGTTGAGGGTTGTTCAGGCGAATCATGAATCGTAATGGGGTTTAGTCGGGGTGTCAGCCACGAAAGTAGGGATGACTCAATCTAGCCACGTTCCTATGCCTTGAGATAGGGTAGGTTCTACCTTAGGATCGTCCAGCTTAGATATCTTGATAGGGAATACACGATTAGATAGACCGGAGATAGGTTTCGGAAGCTATGTGGTGAAACCGGATCATCATCATTGCATCTCACTATTCTTATTCTTTTGCAGCAAACATTGGTTCTACTTTTGAATCTTAAATCGTGTTACATTAGTCCTCGTGGGATCGACACATTAACTACTACACACATGACATGCACTTGCGGGTAGTCTTAAGTTAACTCGTTAACTTGACAAGTGACATGTGGAAACACGAGTTATAATTTTCCTAGTCCACTTCACCGCAAGTATACGGATCGTGTAGTACCAGGGTCGATCTCTAGGGACTAAAGTGGCCAAACTAAGAACGAAACTAAACTAAGACGAAAGAAGATAGAATGGGATATGGTCCTAAATTTCCTAAAATTGTCCTAATGGTGACAACGAAACTAGGTTAGAGATAAGACTAGATATGGTGAACACTACGGGTGTACGGGATACCGGGAATTGAATAGATGAACGACTAAGGATCATAGTTCTATAACCTATTCTTGACAACTGGAAATTTATGCTCTACGGTGAGGAGTGATTCTTCCGAGCCTAAACCTCCTAACCATGGATACATGCAACCCTACCTTCCAGTAGTGATTAAAATATACCATGGCAGCATTATGACCGCAATCACTGTCCCTAAGATGACTAACCGACCGGTTAGATTCTCATTAGTCGATCTTAATCTACAACTTAGCGGACCGGATTCATTCCTTAACCTTCCAGCAAGGTTTGAGATCCTATGTTGTTGAGCGGTCAGCACTAACGTATGAATGATATTGCTAAGCGTAGAACCGTAAATCAAGAATAAATTCATAAAACTAAGCATTAACGCGAAACATCGTTCATACATACAAATCCGATATCCCTACCCGCAGTAGGGACTCTACTCACTCATGGAATAAACAGACGAAGAAGATAACAAAGTCCTATACATGATAAACCCTAAGGAATTCGATGCCTCGACCTTCCCTATTGTGTTACCGGTGTACGGATTGGTGCTTCTATTCTTCTCCGATGCCTCTTGAGCCTTTCCAGATGTTTTTCCAGTCTTTTCTTGCCCTGTTCGTCGCCCCCCTTTGCTCTAGATCTGTTCAGTTCTTTTTTTTACGCTCGTTTGAAACTTAGATCTAGGTTGTTGCGAATTACGCGGCCCGCTCGGGCACAAGTGTAGCCCGGTCGGGTATAGGCTCGCCCGACCGTGTTGGTTCATGGTGCCCGATCAGGTGGACAT
>CM071873.1:15208782-15221588 GCA_036759665.1 Gynandropsis gynandra
CTTGTGTCCTTGATATTTCTCTTTTCCGCTCGTTGCTCGGGTGTTCCTTTGGGTTCTGGAGCTCTGAGTAGATATGTCTTCTATTCATGTGGTTTTGATCAGAAATTCTTCGTATTGAGCTCATTTAGGCCTTGTCGCCTAAAAACCTGAAAACCAACAAAACGGGTGTGTGAAGCTCGAAATCACATCGGATAAGTAAGACTCAATGTAAGATTCATGCGAAAATGGTGTAAAAACATATCCTAATATTGATACACTTTCAGTGTTATCAACACGCATCATGTTTTTGGCGCCGTTGCGGAGGATTAATTGTCAACACGTTTAGGATTCAGATTTAGAATCACACTTGTTTTTTTTCTTTTTGTTTTTCTTTTCTTTTTTGCTTATTTCTACTAATTCTTTTTACATGTCTTTCATAGGTGCATGACCCAATCTCAAGGTAATTCGAATTTGCATAGAATTGACCTCGGGATTGGGAGATTGATTAATAATCGAAAGAAGGGCAAGGGAGAAGACAGAGTAGACATGACCAATCCACGAGCAATGGACAACCGTAGTGATGTATTGGATGGTCACGAACAGCCGCAATTACCCGTCGGTAATGTGGCGCAATTACAGCAACAGCAGGCTCCTCCACCATGTCATCTTCGTGATTACATGGTACCGAATATGCGTAACATCCAAACAGTAAGAAGGACGCCCGCTGCTGCGAGGGAACAATTCGAGATCAATCCCGCTATGATCAACATGTTACACCAAAAACAGTTTATGCGTGGAAATCACGAAGACCCTCATCAACATCTACGAGACTTCCTAGAACTTTCCAGCACATTTACAATTCGTGGAGTCTCGGAAGATGCGATCTTGCTGCGTCTCTTCCCCTTCTCCATTGGGGGACAAGTGAAGGTGTGGCTACAATCTCTTCACGTTGGTTCGATCACTACATGGGACCAGCTTTGAACGACATTCTATTACGGTTCTCTCCCTCCAAGTAAAACGATCCAAATGTGAGGAGAAATCACAATGTTTAGAAGCCGAGAAGGAGAGGCGTTATTTGAAGCATGGGGAAGATTCAAGGACCTTTTACAAATATGTCCTCATCACGGTTTAGAGCAGTAGTACGTGATCCAAACATTCTACAATGGGATTACGTATGAGCATAGAACGACGTTAGACAACGCTGCTCGAGGATCATTCATGGACTTAAGCGCTGAAGAGGCATACGAGCTAATCGACAATCTTGCCATGAACCACATCATGTGGTCTACACCAAGAAGTATGCCAAACAAGACACGAGGTCTTTATGAAGTGAACCAAAGAAGTGCTATGGATGCGGTGAATGCCATCTATTGTGCAAATTGTGGAGAAACTGAGCATATGGTTTACCGATGCACAATGCAAGAAGGCATGGAGCAAGTGAGTTACGCCCAACAGCAAGGCAATATGCAATTCGGGAACACATACAACTCGAATTAGAGGAACCATCCGAATCTATCGTATCGCATGACACAACCGGTGAAATTTTTGGGTTTTTAGCAAAGGCAGCAGCAATATCAACAACCGCAGCAACTCCAGCAAGTTCCTCGACCTCCTCAAGCCCCTTCGTCAAACCTTGAGGTGGTGATGCTTGAGTTCATCAAGGAACAAAGGCAGCAATAACCGACTCAAGCTAAATTTAATGAGGAAATGGGGATTGTGATCAACGAGCTTAAAACTCAAATGGATTCGTTGAGAACGCATGTGAAGATGCTAGAAAACCCCATTTCGCAACAGGCTGCATCATCCTCTTGGAATCTTGGGATGCTACCCGAAAAGCCCGATCTCAATCCGAAAGAGTACGTAAACCCCATCACGTTGTGAAATGAGAATACAATCGAGAATCTGCCCTCAATGGCGCAAGAGAACATTGCTGGTAACTCGGCGAATAAAAGAGAGGGAAGAATTGCAATCATGAAAGGGTAGGAGCCTGATTTAGAGAAGCCATATGTTGCTCCGCCGGTATACGAACTTCATGTACCATTTCCTGGACGCTTGGTGAGCAGCAAGAATCAAGAGAGTGTGACAAAATTCTTCCGTTGCCTTAAACAACTCGACATCAACATGCCATTCGTGGAAGCCCTCCAAAAGATTCCTAATCAAGCAAATTATCTTATGGAGTTTCTTTCCAAGGAGAAGCGCATCAAAGAGAGTGAGACAGTAGCACTCACCGAGGAATACAGTGCAATTCTCAAAAACAAGCTGCCACCGAAGTTGAAAACCCCGAAAGCTTCTCCATCCCATGCACCATAGGAGACATTAACATCGACAAAGCTTTGAGCAATTTGGGAGCAAGGGTGAGCATAATGCCACATTCGGTTTATAAGCGGGTCAACTTCGGGAATATCAAGCCTACCAAGATGTGTCTATGACTCGCGGATCATTGGGTAAGGTATCCGGTGGGAATTGTTGAAAACATTCCCACCAAGGTAGGTAGTATTTGCATTCCTACTGATTTTGTTGTACTCGGTATCGAGGAAGATGCTAATGTACCTATTATTCTTGGTAGACCATTTAAGCTACTACAGGTGCCGAGATAGATGTACGACAAAGGAAGCGCTCTCTACGTATCGATGATGAGAAGATTGAATTCCATTTGTCCAGCCCTAAGGAGTCATGCTATAGAGTTGATGTGCTGGACAAGTCGGCGAATGACACGTTTGATCACGTAAGTATTTTCGGTCCTTTTAAAAGTTGTCTAACGCAAGTTTGCAATGATGTAGGACTTACCGATGAAGGAGCCAAGGTCTACAAAAAATTCGTGAGTTCTATTGAGGCACTGCAAGACGCCCCACATGAGAAGACGTCGCACGAAACATTCACTGATTTTGGGGTAGAGAAGGCGTCTAAGCTTCAGCTTGAACCTCTTCCTTCCTCTATTCGGCATGAGAGGCGAAAGCCACCAATTCGTCTCAAGAAGCGTAGGAGAGTGAGCCCATCAACATTTATGCGCTGGATGCCTAAAAAGGACAGCCGCGAAACCTCCATCGACTATCAAAAGAGGCTGCATCAATGTTTAGAAGAGAAAGAAGCTGCGAAGGCAATGCGCAATGAGAAAGGCAACTGAGCTAAAAGATGGCACGATACAAAGACCATACCTCGTAACTTTTGGCCAAGTGATCTTGTTCTACTTTGTGACTCTCGTTTTAATTCATTCACGGGCAGATTACATTCCCATTGGACTGGTCCATTTCAGGTATGAGAAGTCTTCACACATGGAGAGGTAGAACTATGGAGCAATTCAAGCAGAATGTTTACAGCAAATAGGCAACTCTTTAAGCTACATCAAGTCGCTCCATCGATCGAAAGTGGAAACTCCATCTCCCTATTCGATCCACCCATCGCGCGCACATGAAGCATGGAGACGTCAAGCTTAACGACATTAAACAAGCGCTTTCTGGGAGGCAACCCCACATTTGTTCTTCATTTATTTCGTATTTCAGACTTTGTATTTTTGAAAATCATAAAAAACAGAAAAAGAAGAACACCTCCAACCATGACATCACCTTCCTATCCTCCATCGGAGTTTCACGCCGAGGACGCCGTTCCATTCAAGTCTGGGGAGACTAGCTCACGTTTGTCACGTGATCTCGTTTCATTTTCCTTTGTTTTTGTAGTCTTTATGTTAGTTTTAGTTGTTATTGAGTTAGAGTCGTCCCAGGCACTTGTCCGGTGCCACGTTTTGAGATGAAGCTTGAACCTAGGATGCTTAAGAAGTTGGAATTTTCAGTGATATCTTGCATGTTAGAGCTTATTAGTTGGTTGAGGAACGAGTGGATCGTAAATCTTTGGGAATCCAAGTGTTACTTATGGAAAGTTTATACGAGTTTGCTAAGTTATTTACTTGTTCATTTTCTCAGTCCAAATGATTATACTTCATATTGACGGTGCTTTATTTCTTTTTCATGAGGATGATTTGATCGCATGAGTTGAGCTTGTTTTGCAGAAAATAAGAGCGCATACTAACACTCCACTATCGATAGAAATAATACCTCAACGCATTATCTAAAATCGATATGAGTGCATCGACCTTGATACATTTTCGATGGTTCGGGTCTAACTGGTGGGTTGGCGATCATCTTTTCTACATCCTAAGATCAAGGCGCATAAAAACGCAATCTACTCCGCTGCACTCTTGACGCGGTGCAAGAGTATACCGTCATCGGTAGCATGGGTCTAAGTAGAAGTTGAATCCTTTCAATTCTGACGTCCTAGAACCCTAGTGTGTTCACAAAGTCATTAAAAGAATAAGAAAGAAAGAAAGAAAGAAAAAATGGAATTAAATAATAAAGAAGCTCGAGAATTAAACAAGTATCCTCTTTGATTCTGTGATTAGCATTTGTTTGAAGTCTCATTTAGTAGAGAGAGTTGTGGGTTCTCACTTAGCTCGTCTTTGATTTGCTTTCTTATACGTAGCCATGGTGACCTAAGATAAAGACTGAAAGTTATTAGACCAAAATTTGCTCTAACTTGTTTGTTGATAGATTAGGTTTGCTTTAGCGGTATTTCTAGGGGAAATGGGAATTCCCTCATTTTATATCTCTCATGTGTTCCACGTTTACGTTTGCTTAGGGACAAGCAAACATTCAAGTCAGGGGGGATTTTGATCATCTCATTTTCGTACATGTTTTTCGCATGATTTTAGAGATATTTATGACCATAGTTGCGAGGTTTACCGGTGATTTTGTATCTGCTTTACTTGTTTCCATGTTTCCGTGATCTTATAGGTTTTAATGTGTATTCGATTCATTTCTGAGCTAAGGAGCATACACGGGACATAATTCGACATTGAAGGTCACAACGGATCGAATGGAACGATAAGTGGACAAGTCATGGCCAAGAATGATCAAGTGCAGGACCGAGCATGCATCAAAGGACACAGTTCGGTAAAGCATTATCAAATGCACGACCGAGCAGCAACACTCACCTTGAGCACGTTTGGGTTTGGTGTTCAGTACGGTCAGGCTCATCTTTTGTGAAGTCAGCACGGTCAAGCTCCTCTTTGGTGAAGTCAGCACGGACGGGCTCTCAATGCTGCACGGTCGGGTATTTGCTACAGATTCATCCCCCTAGCTTGTGCACGGGTCGGACGTTCCAAGTGCACGGTCGGGCACCAACCATTGAAGGCAGCACGATCGGGCAACGTGCATAGCACGGTCAGGCATAATGGCAAAGCAACTTGACTACAATTACGGAAGAAGCATGCCCGACCGGGCATGACATGGAGCATGGTCTGGCATGACTATGTAAAACAACCAACTGACGAATTTGGTGGAAATCAGTCGACCAAGAACTTCCAATTCAAAGCCAGAAGGACAAAAGAAGTTGATAATTCATCTATCCACCATCCAGAACACACCATTCACAACCAACATCCATTCCAAGAGCTCTCTTGATGGGAGTCACGCAAGGAGTCGGAGATTGATTCGGGATCATCGCTCGTTTGATATCTCTATGCTCTTTACTCTATTGTTTCGTTTATGTTGTTTAGACGCATGAGCGAGTAGTAGCTTTGTTCTAGGTGAAGGGATTAGCCCATGGCTATCCCGGAACCATCTTTGATTTGTTTATGAATGCATTTCCCCGTTTCGTATTATTTATTCTTTGTCTAAGCGCTTATTGTCTTGTGTTTACAAAGGCCACATAAATGCATGTGTTAGGGATTTGTAGAAGGACTTAAAGGTGAATTCTATTCCTATAAGATCAGGCTTAGAACAACCGAGACTTGGTCACGAAAATAAGGTAGTAATGGTTGACAGTTGTATCGGGCAAATCATGAATATAATGGGGTTTAGTTGGTGTGTCAGCCACGAAAGTAGGGGATGACTCAATCTAGCCACGTTCCTATGCCTTGAGATAGGTTAGGTTCTACATTAGGATCGTCCACCTTAATTATCCTGATAGGGAGTGCACATAGATCGGAAGCTATGTGGTGAAACCGGATCCTAGGGTGCTTATCTCTTTGTTTCAAACTCACTTATCCACTGCATCATCATCATTGCATCGCACTTTTCTTATTCTTTCGCAGCAAGCATTGGTTCTACTTTTGATTCTTAAATCGTGTTACATTAGTCCTCATGGGATCGACACCTTAACTTCTACACACGTGTCGTGCACTTACGGGTAGTCTTAGGTTAATTTGTTAACTTTACACACATCAGAATGAAGAGAGATATTTTTTTCTCATGAGTAGAATACATCGTAGGACTTTGTGTTGTCAAGGTATGGACGAATCCTTTTGATTGCTTGCTAATGCTCAAACGTAGGGTAGTGCATGTATTTGGAGAGTTTGCTTACAACTGAGGTAATTTCTTGACGCATGATGAGAAGGTATTTGAGGCTCTGAAGAATTTGATGATATTTTGTTAGATCATCAAGAGGCGAGGGGTACCCAAGGGGAAGTGAAACGTGATGTAAAGACCACTGGTGTCAAAATTGGTTTGGCATGTTGAATGCTATGACGAGCAAGGATTTCGTTGATGTATTTCTATTGAGTGAGGTGCAATCCATAAATATTAACAGTAACGTTCGCACCTAAAAAGTAAATATGTCCATGAACCTTGAAAGAAAATCTCACTCTAAGGAAATCAATGACTTGCTAGATTTCACTTGTTTGATTACCCGCAGTGATAATGTCGTCCACCTAGACAAGAAAATATGTAGTGATGTCTTTGTCATTAAAGAGGGACGAATTAGAGAATGAGTTGTGAACCCTAAATTGATAAAGAAACACTCAAAGTCCATGATACCAAGCCTGTGGTGTCTGTTTGAAATCGTATAATATGTTTCAATATTTGCATACGTATGATGGACTATTCCAATCTATAAATCACAACGGTTGTACCATATACACATCTTCCTTGAGTGTACCTTGTTGAAATTCATTGTCGACATCGAGTTGTCGAAGATCTCATCTTCATGTAATGACAAGACTTATGATGAAACGAATGGGGTCGGTTTTATTTACCGAGGTGAAAGTATCATGATAGTCAACTCCCATACATTGATGAAACCTTTTCGTGAAAAGGTGAGCTTTGTGATCATCTTGTTTTCGTACACATTTCCCGCATGATTTTAGAGATTTTTATGATGATAGTTGTGATGTTTACATGTGATTTTGTATCCGTTTTACTTGTTTTCATGTTTTCATGTTTTTATAGGTTTTAATGCGTATTTGGTTCGTTTCGAAGCTAAAGAATATACACAGGCCAAAGTACGAGCATTGAAGATCACAACGGAGCAAACGGGATGAGAAACGGACAAGAAATTGGCAAGATGTGAACTTGGCCGGATATGGGTATGCACAGCCGAGCATGATGAAATGCACGAACGGGCAGTGATTGGTGGATTATCCTTAAGAGTGATGCATGGCCTGGACATTCACAACGCATGGTTGGGCACCCGTCATGGAATGGTACACGGTCGGGCTGCAATTCACCAAAAACCCCGGAGAGATTCACACGGCCCGGGCATTCACGTTGTACGATCGGGCGATCCCCATTGAAGAGAGCACAACCGGGTATACTATCATGCACGGCTGGGCAGTCCATCAAGCACGACCATTCATTCATGTTGAAGAGCATGCATGACCGGGCTGCAAATGATGCACGGTCGGGCACCGAACACTAGAAGGCAAAAATAATACACTGAACACTACTTGAAGGAAAAGGAAACCAGTCTAGAATTAAAGAAAAAAATGCATGCCCGATCAGGCTGCATACCATGCACGGTCGGGCATGACCTAGAAACTTTCCTTCTTCCATTTTGTGTAGATTTTTGCATGGGATTATTCAATACTTTGAGTTATAGAACGTCAAAAAGAAAAGAGATTAGACATTGTTCATCATTCTAGAGAGCACTCTTGACAGGACACACACAAGGAGACTAGAAGACCGAAACGAGACTACCTTCGTTTGATTTCTATGCTCCTTAGACTATCTAATTCATTTATGTTGTTTGATTTCGAAATCATGATTGAGTAGTTGTTTTGTTCTAGGAGAAGGGATTAGCCCATGGCTATCCCGGATCCTCTTTTTATTTATCTATGATTGCAATTTCCCATTTTGTTTATCTATTCTTTGTATGAGTGTTGAATCATCTTGTATTTACGAAGGCCAAGTAGGTGAATGTGTTACGGAGTTAGGAGAAAGACCGAAAGGATAATTCTAATTTCGGATGTTCAAGTTTTGAACAACCGAGACTAGGTCACGAAAGTAGAGTAGTAACAATTGAGGGTTAATCAAATGAATCATAGAACATATGGGTTTAGTTTAAGGTATCAGCGACAAAAGTATGGGATAACTTGATTAGATCACATTTCTATGACTTGAGAGAAGGTAAGAAACACATTAGGATCGTCCATGTTAGATAAATTAATTGGGAATTGATAACATGTAATCCGTCGTAGTGTTTACACGATTCTTAGGTTTAGATTTGATTAGATTTCTTGGACTTTACCTATTATTTGAGTTTATTCGAGGATTTCATCTACCATTTCGTGTTTCGTGTAGGAAATGAAGACATGAAGGAAAACACAAGTGATTACGGCAATTCCACCCCGAAAACGTGCTTTTATGACAAGATACAACATGTGCATTGCCACGGATCCAAATCGAACACTCAAGCATCGAGCGAAAGGAGCGGAAATAGTTATTGAAGTGTGCACGCTCGGGCTGAAAAGTGTGCCTGGACGGGCTCAGGTTGCTCAATTAGAACCAGAAAAACGCTGAAAGCAAGCCCGACTCGGGCTGATGGACTGTGCGCTCGGGCATGCTAGCCCGATCGGGCAGAGAGTTATGCACGCATGGGCTGACTTGTGCCCGAGCGGGTGCATTTTGTGCCCGTGCGGGTCCACCTTTTTCTCAACAACCTTGCTTGAATTTTGAACGGGCTGGATTTAAAAGGAACAGAAGGGGAAGGCACAAACAGACAGAGGAAAAGGCAAGAGAACAAGGGGACAAACCAGGCCAAAGGAGAAGGGAGAGAGCACGGCCGAAGAAGGAGACTTCGGGGAACCGATGGATTCGTCGGAGGTTAAGCTCGGAGGGTAGGGAAGATGAACATCTACTTCGTTTTTGTTTGCTTCTCTATGTATTCTGAGTAGTTCTCATTGACATGGGTTAGGGATGCCATTGTAATGGATTGTTTGAGTTATTAATGCTTGATTTCGGTTTTGTTCAATTGAATGGTTCGATAGGTTATAGATTTGTGCATAATGCCTTCATATGTTGTTGATTTCAAGTTTGGATAAGACTAGATCTATTCTACTGAGATTAGGAACGTTTGATGGAGATTAGAGATTCGTCTAGGCTTGGGAGAGTCAGATTTGAGTCTCATGAATGAACCTTTGAATGAATTAGGTTAACGAGAATTTGGCGAACCGGTTAATCTATTTAGGAACAGTAATAATTGAGGTAGAATTCCCATTGTTCGTCATGCATCCAGAAGTTCCGCACTGGATAGGGATATGGGTGACGTTGATTTCCTAGATGGAGGATTTAGGCTTGGGAAAGTCATTTCCGTTTATAGAGGTCGAGTTCCCATCCGACATTAGAGGTTGAATTCCCCATCGTTCTTCATGCATCTAGAAGTTCCGCACTACATAGGGATATGGGTGACGTTGATTTCCTAGGCAGAAGATTTAGGCTTGGGAGAGTCATTTCTAGCATTAGGGGTAGAGTTCCCTACTTTTCTTAACGCGTCTAGACGTTCCGTGCTGCATCGGGAGATGAGCGATGTTGATTTTCTAGGTAGAGGATTAGATATTAGTTCCCCATCGATTAATACAAACCGATTGCATGATCCTTAGAAACATCCTTTGCATGTTCCGGTATTTCTCGAAGCCCATGGTACTCTATCTTTTTTAGTCTAGCTTCGTCATCCTTTATTATCTTTACTTTCCCGTTTCATAATCTTATATTGATCGATCTTCTTCTCATGAATTCTTAGTTCTAACATTGCACTCAGTCCTCAGAGTTCGACCCTTGTACTACACGAACCGTATACTTGCGGTAGAGTGGTCTTGGAAATATTAAAACTTCTGATTCCGACCATCAGGAATGCATGATTAGATGATTGATTATTGGTTTCAGAAGCTTTGTGGTGAAACTGTATCCTAGAACGTCTGTTTCATTGTCAAGAACTCGTAGTTTATTCCTTTTTCGTTATTTCATCTTAAAACCAATATTTCGTTCGTAGTAAGTTTGATTCTTAGTTTGAGTTTAGTTTGTGTTGTATAGTCCCTGTGGGATCGACACCTAGAGTATTACACACGGTCGTGTACTTGCGGATAGTTTAGGTTAATTTAGTTTAACTTGGAACGCATCACTTTGTCAACAAAGCCATCTAAAAGCCACGTAGTACAAAACACCTATTTACAACCAAAAATATTGTAGCTCTACTGTGGGGGCACTAAATCCAATAGTATTGCAAATAAGAGCATCAAATTACTCTGTCATAGCCTGTCGTCAATGGGAACGTCTGAGGCCTTAGATTGGATTGGTGGTGTTAACTTAATTTCTTTGTTAATCCTACTTCTCTTGTTCATTTCTTGGAAATTACATCTCTGTTTCAGCCTTTGTGCTTGCTTGTTGCGTATGCATATGGATAATACACTAAGTGAACTGAAATATAATGTTTTTGGTTCTATGCAATTTACCTTACAATTGTTCCAGTTACAGGAAGAAACCATTCGATGATTATGTGAATAGTGGTATCGACCCTTTTGTATGTTACTTTACTAGATAGATTTGGATAGAACTAAGATAGAATCATGAAGGTGTGTGCTCGTCGTCCAAGATGTTGTTTCAAGCTTCTTAAGAGGTCTTGAGTTTTTATTTCATTTAGTATGCTTATCACAGTTGTAAGTTTTCGTGTCTTGTAAAAGCATCCTTTCATTTCGCCGTTGTGCAAATATTTTGTGTGATCTGTCACAGAAGGATCGGATTGTAAATAGACAACTATATGCTTCACAGCTTGATTTTATAGGATGCTGAAAGCTGACTTTGTAAACAAGACAAGATATTTGCTATAAGGTGATCTCTGAGTGGAGTTCTCTTCATTTTGGCCACTCTGTTTAAAAATATATGAATGTTTGTTAGTATGAATCTTGCGTGAACATTTACAAGTGTGCTGATGATTTGGCATATTGAAGCGAGTGGTTTGCTCAAATTTCCTAAAACTATCAGCCACATTGGAGAAGCAGACTGATTGTGTGATTGTGTGGTACGTAGTTGGCACTGGCCTACAGGTGATCCCTGAGGACCAGAGAATGGCATGGATTGTTGAGCAGGCCGGAAATGAAGGAGGCGACATGATTTTATGTTATGGCCATTTACACTATAGAGTTTACACTTGCTTTGGTAGCCGTAAGCCGAAGATGTGTGAGAACCAGAGTATCGTCAATCGAAGAACGATTTGTATTCTTGTCACCATGGGCACAAGACTTTTATCGGACATTGTGGGTCGTGATTAAAATAAAGGACGAGAGGGGTTGAATCTTGAGTAGAAATGTGTCACGGCTGAGAAGCATCTCTTGAAGCTTTACATGGGAGATCAGTGTATCCATGGCACTAAAGACATTCTTGATTTGTTTATAGTCACCCCCGAGGCCAGCAAAGATAAGCTCGAGGAGATCCTCGTGCTCCATCCATATGTCGAGAAGTGCAAGCTCATCGGTGTTCACGTTGAAGAAGTTATATAGTCATCAATGGATTGAGCGCCATTGTTATGGCACCACATTTGGTATTTGATTTGCTTTAGATGTTCATAGCTAGAAACAATGAAATGTGGAGGCAAGCCTGACCCAGGCCATTGCAAACGTTCAAGCAGAGGCAATGAGGCTTCGACACGAGAAAAAGATCGACCCGAGAAAAACAACAAAGATGAAATGATCTTGATAAAACCATGGTTAATATAGAAGATTGGAATGATAACGTTCTTGAGAGTCATGCCGGTGGGACTACGACATGCTCGAGGAAGTCTTAAAGTACACTATTTGGCTGATTTCGTTGTCTATAGTGTTGTCCAATAAATCTGGCAACAAGGTTATATCATTTTGCTTCGATGTAGCTAATAATTGCTCACGATTCTTATTCACACACAACTTATATGTTTGGGATTTTTCGTGCTGATACTGCATCTGGACACCTTTGCAGTTTCTAAAATCATCAACTTTGTCTCCCTACACCTATACGAAGAGTAAAAAGCATTTCAACATAGTCTTACAAGATTTATGCAATGTGTATACCAAGATGCTCTTTGCTCTTGACATGGTAGAGGAGAGACCTTTGAGACGGTTAAGATGGAATGTTACGATTTGTATTTCATACGTTATAAAGATTATAAAAAGGATAGGAAATCTAGGAAAATCGACTTACTTTGAGACCAAAACACATAGATAATGTAAATATATGAAGTTATAAAAAAGACACCCTTGTGTATTTTTTTTAAAGAACTCATTAGCTCATTCAACATAGGTTGTGTGAATGCAGTAAAAATCGGATCGTAGCTATTTGTTTGTTTCAGGTAGTTGAGAAATCAAAGGGAAGTGATTTCAAATTAAAGGAGACTGGAGCAAGTCAACGAGAAGATCGAGGAGAAGATTGAGAAACCGAGAGAATCGACCGGATTCAAAGCTGAAGACAATTCAGCATGACGGCGCGGCGGAATAACCTGTGGTGGTTGCTGAGCCGAGAGAAAGGGCAGATAAGTTGATCTGAAATGAAGAGGAATGATCAACGAATCTGGAGAGATTATCCAAGTACACAAAA
>CM071873.1:15237911-15263947 GCA_036759665.1 Gynandropsis gynandra
CGGAAGAGTCATTCCCTATGATAGTGCTTGAATTCCATGAACTCGAGATAATATCTATAACCATGATCTTTATTAGTATGTTGCCTTTCATTGACCAAATGCTTGAACGTCTAGCTCTTCACTCCTACTTTTGTTTTCTTGATGGCTATTCAGGTTTCTTCCATATTCCGACCCACTCGAATGATCAAGGGTTAGTTTTAATATGATTTTGGACTTTACCGATATATTAAGCAGAATTGAGGCTTGATTTTAGAGATTTTTTGAGGTGCATTTGGTTCGTTTCGAATCTAAGAATATACACAGGATGAAGTACGAGTGTCAAGGATCACAACGGAGCAAACGGGACGAGAAACGAACAAAAAATGAGCAAGATACGACCATGCCCCATTAAAGGACATGAATCTGCATGGGGTGGTCCCTTTAGCCCGTGCAGGCTCTACCATCTAGTAGGATCTGCATGACTCAGGATGCTTCCAAGCCCGCGTGGATCATCAAGCCAAAAGGAGTGGCCACTTAGCCTGTGTGGGGTGCATTCCAGACGAAAAGGAAAGAAGGGAGAAAAAGGAAGGCGTTCGAAAAAGAAAATAAGGGAGAAAAAGGAAGTCGGTCGAAAAGGAAAAGAGGGGAGAAAAGGAAACTCTTGCAAGCTACTTAGGAGAGAAAAGGAAACCAGCATGTAGGGGCAAAAGTGAAGTTCAGATTTGGTGTGCTTTAGCTTGAATTCTCTCATCAAGAGAGACCTAAAGGCCGAAGCAAGGCTAAGGCTAGGAAGACAATCTCGAAACACGGAGGAGCTATTGAAGGCTACAGTATTAGAATAGGGAATCATCTCTCTCTATAACCTATGTCTAAGATAAATTTCGTTCGTGTTTTTTTTCTCAACCCATATACGAGTAGATCCGTTAGCACGGTTTAGAGTTTTGCCAATATGTAATGAAGGTTGGTGCTTAATGCTTGGTTATAATATTTGATTATTTTCAGATTGATTGGTTGCTTCTAATGTTTTTATTCTTGTTGATCACTTGAATGAATGATTTTAAAAATCTGATTGTATCGGAAGATATATTAGAGTTTGGAACCTAACCATGATTTGGGGATTTAATCGATCAAAACTTTGGCCGGTCGGTCAATTGAAACAAGGGATTAGGATAGAGATCATAATACGTTTAGCATGTTTATTGCACAACTGGGAGGTTGGTAATACACATGGATAGTGGGATTAGGCATCCGGAGAGTCAGTCCCAAGGATAGTGCTTGAATTCTCTGAGTCTGCTATAATATCTATAACCATGAGCTTTAATAGCATATCATTGCATTATTTCTCAAAATCTGTGGTGTTTAGTGTCATTGAATTTATCCTATTAAATAGTTTACTCATCATTTCGCATCCACCGATTGATTTATACCCATCTTGTTCATTAGTTAAACAACTCTATAGTTGCATCGGTTCCCCGGTGTTCGACCCAGGTACTACACGATTTGTATTCTTGCGGAAACGTTGGTCTAAGTAATTTATTACTTGATATTAACCACATTACATACACTAAACATTCTATAAGGATATAAACCGTGTAGTACCAGAGTTGACACATGGACTAAGAGTGATCTAGATTATTAATCCTACGAAAACTATAGTCATGGACAATCATTACGATGAATATATAGATAAAAACAACTAGCATAGAGCTAAGCATTGACAATATAATTCTAGGAGGAATATTTGTCCATTTATTATTGAACATATGAGAAACTCATAGATTTGTAAGTTTGTTAGTGACTTAAAGTTAACTATGGAATCAACAATGTAAGGAAGTGTAATCCGAGTACACACTATGTGAGGCCAAATTATGGAGTCCCAGGTCATTCTCGATAGGGTACCTCTAGTTATACAAGATGAAAAATTTGTTACGAAACTCATCATCCTTCCACGGATGTACGACGTAATTTTGAGGAATGATTGGTTGTCGTGATATTAAGTGGTAAACAAAGATTACTCTAAAAAATTCAAGTTTCAAAATTATTGAACATCAAATTATAAGATATTCATGGAAATCCACAAGATTCAATGTATAGGACATGCTAGACAATGGAAGATAATCTAAATATCATGGACAATCAAATTCACATATCAAAGAATACATAGATTAGAAGATAAAAATTTGAATGAGGCCATCGATCAATGTTTTTTATCAACTCAAGATTGGCTAAAATGGATTGTAACATTAAGAACCTTTATCTATGTTCGTGAATGAAAAAGGATATTGTCGTTGGGTAGCAAAATGTATTATATTTCAACTGATTAAAGTCTAATGACAAATCCGAATGAAAAGATAAAAACTCTACCAATGATCAAAAGTGAAAGCAAAATTATATGGGTGATCATGGATCGATTAACCAAGTTGACTTAATTTTTTTCATATAGTGTGTAAAGGTTGGTCGAGATCAAAATTGTTGAGATTGTGGCGTTGCCTGGTATTTCAATGAGTAACAAGTCAAATAGAGATGGTCAATTTGCGTCACAACTTTGACAAGTGTTCCACAAAGAACACCAAACCAAACTTCACATGGGCACCACCTACCATCCGTAGACGAATGGACAATTAGATCTAACTATCAAAACATTGGAAGATTAATCGTGTGCATTTGCCTTGGAATAGTCAGGACATTGGGAAAATCAATTATCGTTGCTAAACTTTGTCTACAACAGTAGTTATCACGCCAGCATTGCAATACCACCATACAAAGATTTTTTATGGTCGATCGTGTCGCACACCCATGTGTTAGATCAAGGTAGGAGAAAACGATGTTGAGTTTCATGTCAAGGACCTCGTGTATCTACGCATTCAAGCTCGACTGGGTAGACCAAGTGGAAGTCGGGTGAGCAAGTTGTCATCGTGATTTATAGATACTTTTAAAATTGTTGAGCGGATAAAAATAGTGACCTATAAATTGAAATTATCAAATACACTATAGAGGATCCATGATATGTTCCATGTATCTATTACGGAAATGTTATCAGTTCTAGAGATGATTTTAGTAAAATTGCTTGTAATGTTTAGAAATGATGTGTCGTACAAGAACATTCGATAGAAATCATTGATTGATAATTGAAACAATTAAAATGAAAATAGATTCTAATGGTGAAGGTGTTTAGGAACACCACAGTATAGAAGGAGCAACGTGAAAATCAGATGAGGAGATTACTCAAATGTAAAAGCATACATAATAAGGTTGTTGAGGCAACAGTTGGATCTTTACGCCCATGAACTCGAGGAGAAATTCCTCTGTGGTGGAGAGATTTGTAACACAAACACCAAAAGAAAAAAATAAATAATAATTACAGTGTTAAATATCTCTTAAATTTTACATTTAACGCCAAATCAAAAAAAAGGTGAATTAAAAAGAGATTTGGTAGGCCAAGAGTTGGCTAGAAAAAGAATAAAAAGAGAAGGAGACCAAATAATGGACTAGGTTGGAAAAAAAGAGAAGGGAACCAAGAGTTGAACAAGATGGACACAAGGAAGGAGAGAATCATTGTAGGAAAACTATCATCACGAAAGCGCTATCGTGGGCTAGCACTGCGATCATCATCATTCAAATTCCGAGGAAAACTAAGGAGAGAACACTATTCTTAACATATTTAAATGGCGATGAATTCGTTAAAGATATGTTAGATTGGTTATTCGTTCCAAATTGTTGCATGAGCACTGTAGAAATGTTAGGAATGATAACTATAGAATTGGAATGTTAGAACGGAAGGATCCATGTCGATGAAAAAAGTAGTGTGATGATAGATAAAGTTTCATATAATAAGTATTCCAATGATATTAGAGTATATTTTGGACCTAGTAATATGGAGAATGAAACCCAATAGAAATAGATTCGTGCCTCGCAAGAAAACAAATTCGGTGAATTTTGTGACTAAATACAGTGCTCGAACAAGCACTCAAACTGCTCGACCGAGTACAATACGAGGAAGACGATGAAATTATTACGTTTTTAGGAGAGAAACAATATTCATAAAAACTACTATACTGAGAGTTCTTGTTGCTTGAGCTACATGCTTGGTCTTACCATCTTCTCGGGATATTTCAGGGTATCGAGAAACTTTCTCGGCCAAGCATTTTCTCTGGAATGATTTTTTTGTTCATGTTTGTGTTGTTTTGGACCCTTAATGCATATAAAAACCCTTAGGGTGTACCCTATCTTACAAGGTATTCCAAGACCTCAAAAGCATAGAGGAGTTCGTGAAGGCTACGAGAGAGTGGTGAGACCACGTGGGTCGAGTTTAAGTTTGTGGTGCTTGTATGAGGCTAGAACCTTAATAAAAGGCATTAGAAAGGGCAAGGTGAGTATGTCGGAAAAGGAATACTAAGTTAAAGATGATAGTGATGTAGTGCCTTAGGACCACGACGGGAGGGGTCACCCGTACTGGGATCCATTGAGATCTTGCAAACATTAGAGTCAAACAATTGGATTCAGTGGACTTAGCCAGCATCACGATTGTACTATAGTTCAATGGAACTTTGTAATAACCTATTATGCTGATCGGGGGTCATGTGAACCTCACGAGTCCTACAATAGCTAGGGTCCATTAGGACCTTATGAGCAATGATCATGATAGCGTACTAGTATTTGAGTGCGAATATTCATTCGAGGACTGATCGTTTCATTTCTCTTCGTATTTCTTGCACGATTTTAGAGATGTTAACGATATAGATGCGATGTTTACGTATAATTTTGTATCCGTTTTACTCGTTTTTGTTTTTTCGTGTTCTTACAGATTTTAATGTGTATTTGGTTCATTTTGGAGCTAAAGAACGTACACGGGACAAAGTACTAACATCGAGGATCATAACGGAGCAAACAGGACGAGTACCGGCGAAGACTAACACAGCCCACGCAGGGCATTCACCTAGCCCGCGCGGGCTACAACCTCCAGCAAACTCAGCACGGCTCGGGGAGGTCCTCAGCACGCACGGGTCTTCATGACAAACATCAGCCCGCGTGGGGCACTCCTCAGCCCGTTCGGGGCCTAGCTTCCAACGACCACAACACATCTCTGGTTGTGCATCAGTTCGAGCGGATCCAGCACCAGCAAGGGAGCCCATGCAGGGCACACACTCCAGCCCGCACGGGTCGCATCCGTCAACTGCAGAAACAAGAAAAGCAAACTCGGCCAAACAAGAAAAGGAAGTGGTTAGTTGCCTACACAAAAAGGAAACATGATTAGATAAGAGGAATGACAGCTATATGGATGGAAAATAGAAAGGAAACGTGCCCACTTATCCAAGAATGTAAACTAGTGCAAAGAAGAATGGAAAACTCCCAAAAATAGCAAGCTGCAACAAAGAGGAAAGAAGAGGAAAGGAAGTGAACGACCAAGAGAAAAAAGTGAGAAAATGAAAGAAAGAAAAGAGGAAAGACAAGGAGGAGAGCTAGGGATTTCGTTCACATAAGTTTTGGGAGGAAGAACACACACGTTAGAGAGAGAGTTGCAGAGAGAATAGAGAGAGGAGTTGTTCGTGAGTTCTTGTGGAGGATACATTCAAGGGGCATTGGAGATCAATTTAGGACTTCGGTTTCGTTTGGTTTTTATGTTCTTTAGACTTTCTATTTCGATTATGTTGTTTGCTTTTGAATGCATGAGCGAGTAGCCCTTTTGTTCTAGGAGTAGGGATTAGCCCATGGCTTTTCTGGAACCACTTTGATTTATCTTTGAATGCAATTTCTCGTTTTCGTTTATCTATTCTTTCTCTGAATGCTTGATTGACTTGTGTTTACGGAGGTCAAGTATATGCATGTTTTAGGAAGTTAGGAGAAAGACCGAAAGGAGAATTCTAGTTCTGGATAATCGGGTTTAGAACAACCGAGTTTAGGCCACGAAAGTAGGGTAGCAACGGTTGAGGGTAAAACGGATGAATCATAGAACTTATCGGTTTAGCTTAAGGTGTCAACCATGAAAGTAGGGGATAACTTGACTAGATCACGTGTCTATGCCTTGAAAGAGGGTAGATATCATATTAGGATCGTCTGTCTTAGATATCTTAATTGGATTGCATGATTAGATAGGTTGATCGTTGGTTTCGGTAGTCTTGTGGTGAAACCGGATTCCTAAAACGTTTGCCTCACTGTTAAGAACTCGTTAGTTTATTGTTTTTAGTTATTTCATTCTTAAAACCAATACTTCGTTGTTTGCAAGTTTGATTTGTAGTTTGAGTTTAGGTTGTTTTATGTAGTCCCTGTGGGATCAACACCTAGAGTACTACACACATGTCATGCACTTGCGGGTAGTTTAGGTTAATATTTGTTTAACTTTGAATCGCATCAAGGACTAGTTAGGTGATTGATTATTATATTTATATCTTATGTGTATGTCGTGAGTGGATGGTTGGATGTGCGGAGATCATATGTGCATTCCTCTCACTGAATGTGAATAATCGTATGCACTCTTTTGTGGATTATTGTGGATGAAATGAAAACATGGACTATAGTTGGGGAGCAAAGTTTGAGGGTTACAATGGATTCTTCATGAAGATCATTGACTTCTCATTTGTTTTTTATGTATATTGATTTAACGTTTTGAGACAATATACTTATGTATTTGGATTTTCGGTATGTTTTGAAAATTTTATTTTATTAAAGTATATTTATTATTATTTGGATTATTCATACACATGACCATCCAATATAGGATGACGATGGACATTCCTAGTCCCATTGCAGGATATCGGGATGGGGTGTTACAGACATGATCCACAATAAAGAGTCCCATATTTCACCATACTAAGAGAAATGTTGGCAATTGTAGCACGGTCGGCTTGAAACAATTCCTCATTCCTTCCCTTGTATCTAAGGCATTTGATGCATGAAATTAGTGCAACTCAAACAGATAACAAATATGTAAACAAATCATAAATGCAATATTAAAGCTTTAGTAACCAAAGAACCTTTCCTAGACAAATCAAAGTTTCAGAATGAGTTTACAAAAGGATATAAAGTTCAAAACTAATATGAGTAGATGATATTACATGTCCAAACATGGCAGTGTTCGCCTCTATACCACCAATCAGAAACAGTCTCTCCCTTACAACTTTACTCTATTCAACGTTTTTGGGAACCCTGCAAATAGAAAGAAATGGCATTCCATGTTCGCAAAAGCAATTCATAGACACAAATCCATTAGAAATTTTTGTTTGTATCAACCAAAATAAAACCGAAAACCTTCAATTCGAACGGTGTAATTACAAAACTCTAAAATCGAAACCAAATGTCTAAAACCAAAAAATTCATTTGAAATTGCACTCAAATACATAAAATTTGAAATTTGAGAATTGAGTTTGTTGCGCTGAGCTTTAGGATGATTACAGTTATGAGTTACCATTCAACTTAGTGATAATGATCTGAACGAGAAAGAATAACTACAAACACCATGAAGAATCGATAGAGAAAACGCATTATAGGGTTCTTCCGTTTGTTTCAATATTTCTCCTTTTTTTTAATTCCAACAATTTTCTCTTCCTCTCCCTTATAGAAAATCAATGTAATAGGAATTAATTTATTTTTTTAAATTGAAATAAGCAAAAGAGATGAGTCGATGCATTGAATCTATCTAATTATGTTGTGGAAAATAAAGAAAAGCCAACAAATAATATAAAAAATTTATATTACATAGCTTTTGCATGCCTTTATATATATATTATTTTTATAGATGTTAGTTGATGCATTCCAAGTTAAACTAAATTAATCTAAATTACCCGCAAGTGCACGACACGTGTGTAGTATTTTAGGTGTCGATCATAAAAAGACTATGCAACACAAACTAAACTCAAACAAAGAATCAAACTTGCTACAAACGAATATTGGTTTTAAGATGAAATAACTAAAAACAATAAACTAACGAGTTCTTGAGAATGAAACAAACGTCTGGGATACGGTTTCACCATAAGGCTTCCGAAAACCAATAATCAATCAATCTAATCACACATTCCCAATAAAGATATCTAAGGCGAACGATTCGAATATGATTCCTACCCTCTCTCAAGGCATATTAACGTGATCTAATCAAGTTACCCCTTCTTTTGTGGCTGATACCTTAAACTAAACTCATAAGTTCTATGATTCATCCGATTAACCCTCAACCTTTACTACTCTACTTTTGGGATCTAGTCTCGATTGTTCTAAGCCCGATTATCTAGAATTAGAATTCTTCTTTCGGTTTTTGTCCTAAGTCCCTAAAATATGCATCCACTTGACCTTCGTAAATGTAAGACGATTAAACACTCAGACAAAGAATAGATAAAACGAAATAGGGAATTGCATTCATAAATCAATCAAAAGAGGTTCTGGGATAGTCATAGGTTAATCCTTTCTCTTAGAACAAAATTACTACTCAGACATGAGTTCGAAACAAAACATCATAAATGAAATAGATAGTCTAAAGAACATAGAAACCAAACAAAACGTAGTCCCGATTCGATCTTCCAATCTCTTTGTAT
Source organism: Gynandropsis gynandra (assembly GCA_036759665.1). Taxonomy (NCBI): domain Eukaryota; kingdom Viridiplantae; phylum Streptophyta; class Magnoliopsida; order Brassicales; family Cleomaceae; genus Gynandropsis; species Gynandropsis gynandra. The sequence goes on from CM071873.1 coordinate 15,246,410, forward strand.
GTCTCCTGCCAAGAGTGCTCTGTAAAACGATGAACAATCTCTCATGAACGTCTATAACCAAAAGTGGGAACTTACCCCGTGCAAAAATCCATCAAAACCAGAAAAAGGAATGTTTCCTAAGTCATGCCCGACCGTGCTAGACGAAGTGCCCGGTCGTGCATGTTCCTTTCCATTTTCTTCACACGATTTTCTTTTCCTTCAAGCGGCGCACCGTGTTAATTTTCTTCGTGTTAGGGTTGGATGTCTGATCATGCTTGGTGTGTAGCCTGGTTGTGCTCTCTTCATTGCAACTGGTCGCCCAAACTTGATGATGTGCCTGGTCGTGCATGATGGTGTGTCCGACCGTGCTCTCTTCAAGGGGAAACGCTCAGTCGTGCAGCGTAGACGCCCGGTCCATGCAAAACTCTCGGGAGTGTTTGCTGAATTGTAGCCCGACCGTGCACCATTCCATGAGGGGTGCCCGACCGTGCACCATTCCATGAGGGGTGCCCGACCGTGCATTATCAGTGCTCGGGCCATGCATCACTCTCGGGGAAAATCTACCGAATTGAAGCCCGGTCGTGCGGTTCATCATGCCCGGTCGTGCGGTCCTTGATCTTGGACAAGTTCACACATTGTTCATTTCTTGGTCGTTTCTCGTCCTGTTTGCTCCGTTGTGATACTCGACGCTCGTACTTTATCCTGTGTATGTTCTTAATCTACGAAATGAACCAAATATGCATTAAAACCTGTAAGAACATGTAAACACGACAACAAGTAAAACGGATACAAAATCACACGTAAACATCGCAACTATCATCATAAACATCTCTAAAATCATGCGAGAAACGTATACAAAAACGAAATGATCATTAGTTTATCTCATATGATGAAAAAAATACAGAATTTTTCATTAGAGAAAATTCATTCCAAAGTGAAGTTAGACTGCACGATCTGTAATAAAATTCTTTCAACATATGCTATAACTTTCAAAGAAAGACAAATTTTCACACTTGACTAATGGTTTAGATGTATTAGGTGGTAAATATTAAACGATTTTGGGCTTATTGTTTTAATAGTTTAGGCCAAAACAGCTACGAGAACATTGTTAAGGCCAAATTAAGTGACTAATCTACTAGTTTATATTTAAGAAAAACTTTCAAACTAGTACGTGAAAAAACACATTAATTGCACCGGACTCAAAGAAGAAGAAAACTAACCTAACATAATATTGGATTGATCCAAAGATTATCAGTTCGGATATGTAAGTAGCAAAGGATCACGAGCTGAGAATTACCCCAAAAAACATAGAATAAGAAACGCATCAAGTTATATAGAAGGGAGAAAAATTATATGAGTTGACCAAATTGTAACCAAAGACAAAGTTATACAAAAATATAGAAAAATTAAGTAATTAGATAAATAAACCATAAGTGTTTTGTATTAAGCAAAAAGCAAGTATCGATGAAAGCAAGGAAGAGGGATGTGTGTAGTAAATATATTAGGGTGTTGGATGGAAGGGATATTATTTTTATAATATAAATTGCATGGTCACTTGAAAAGTGATTCCGAGATTGAAAGATGGTAAAAAACGGTATTTTGACAAGTGATTCCCTGTTTGAAGGCAAAGTAATATAAAATCAAGTAGTAACACAACCACTGGGATATTTCTAAATGATTAAGACTGAATTCAATCACTCATATGATAATAATCATCCATCAATCATAATGTTATCCCTCTCTCAATGATCTTCCGTCGGACATAATGTTATCCATCTCTCAAACCTTTTATGCAGTTGTATTTCCATTTGCAATTTAGTGAGAACCATGCTCATCTACGTTTGTATGCATATGCATATCATTGGCTCATTCTGAAAGTAGCATTTGGTTTAATTCAACTAATATTTTCCAGATTCATCCCCGAATAGATTCTACCATATTATTATATTAATGGGTTTTAATATGTTTCAATGATATCATGAATAAGTAAGTTGTTCCATAAAATGCAATCTAAATCCTTTGAGGTTCACTAAGTTGTTCCATAAAGTGCAATCTAAATCCTTTGAGGTTCACAATACTTTCTCGATGAATAAATCATACAGAAAAGGTATTAAAAGATCGGATTCCATTCATAATATCATGTAGCAGGAGAAAAAAATGAACGGAGAATGTATACCATGAGGTTTTCTTTTGATAGCTTAGTAGAATCACTGGGAGGATAGTCATTGACATTGTTATGTTGTATCATCAACCGACAGAAGTTCTTTCATGATGGCTACACTGAACATGTAAACACTGGGAATAGAAAAAATAGCTTGGCAATTAGGAATTAATTTCATGTCATCGACTCCTTAAGCGCTGCTATAAGTCGGGAACTTAATTGAGATATCTATTCAAGGGTTTTTTCTGTCACTAAAAACATACAGACCTTTTCTTGTAACTCTGTCATATTTTTAATATCTTGCCTATAACTATTCGTATCATTATTAATTACACAACACCATTTTTTCAGGAAACAAGTCAAATGTGATGAAGACAATCCATTAGAACCAGAAGGAAGTAAGATGAGATGCAGTATTGATAATCGAAAAAGTGTTCGCCTGAATCATGGATGCACTTCACATAGTCTGAGTACAACCAGAATCATGTCATTACTTGCAGTGACCTCTCTCTGGTGAAGTTAAAGAATTCAGTATTTGCGTTCTACGTCACATATCCATACTCATTGTTCGGAAAAATCGTTACAGTCTTAGGACCTGAAGAAATGGAATATTGAATGTTATTAGTATACTCGGAAGAAGTTTTATCGCTCACTACCTTATAAACAAAAACAGGGATAGCTCCAGAAGTTTAAATCTTTTGAGGTTGACAACATTTTTTATGTTTTAGATGAATGAATAGAATCGAAAAGTGAACGAAACAACAGATATGGAAAGCAGTATAGCTTATTTCTGAATAATTCAATGACAAATAAACCCTAGTTGCTCCAGTAGACAAGAAATTCCAATATAAACGGCAGCCTATGTTTAACGTAACCAACTATTTGTAAAATTATTACCTTCCTGTTTAGGTCCATTAATAGTAATAGAATGCAGTTTTAATAACTTGGTTGAAAGGAATATAGATGAGCAGCTATTAATTAGCATCAATCTCCAAATTCAAGCCATCTTCTTTTCTATACCCCTACAAAATCAAGTTAATCATCGAAATATTACTACACTAGTCTTATCGTACCACTAAACAAATAGTCATGATTCCCAAGTAAGAGGAACCAAAAATTCAAATGCATGTAAAAGAAGAGTCGCATTAATAGAAAATTATCAATAAACAAAGTTAAGAACTTTAAGACTAAAACTTCAAACCCTTCAATTCAGCTTTAGGGATAAAATTTGGAGTGCACTCTCACCGAAAGCATGACTATATACACAATATCTTGACATTCTCTCATGCAAATTCTTATACAAAATACGGAAATGGTGATATAATTTTCCGAAAAAGAACACAAGGGCATTCTCACAGAGAAAGACATTTACATAAGACACCTTCTCCAACGTGGGTTCATCCGTAACTTTGTACAAACTCATACGCACATAAACATTTATAGGCTCAAATAAACACGTATCCATATACGTACCTAGCCTTTCGAAATCCAGCTTGTTGATTTGGCGGACATTGCAAGCTTTTGATCATAAGACAGTCGTCTGTCTTGTTTGTCTACATTGAAGCCAAATTCAAACACTCTTGTATTGTGTCAGTTCGCGATTGTAGAGATGATCATCTTCAACGCACTTGTCCTCTAGTACTATTATAGATACTCTTTCATCTTCTCATGAGCAATGTCTCTACTCAAACGTGTTTCCACATTGCACCGCCTACCTCCTTGTCTCAAAACATTGATCGCATTTTGGTATGACAACAACTCTTTCTCCACTTCTCCTATTGCCGTATTCATCGGAGATCTCTTCTCTGTCGCTGCATCCATCATCTCTCCCATTGATTTCATTAGATCCTCCAATTTATTCACCATAATTCTTATTTTCTCCACTTCTCTCAACGCAAGGAAAATCTCGCATTCCATCGAGCTAATCGTGGCTTTTGGCATTTCAAAAAACACGTTGATTTCTACCACATGAAGGCGTTAATCAGTTAGTCCACAATAGAGCCGCAACCCAAGACACAGATGCAGAGGAAAGCAGAGCACAAGCAGTTTGGGTTGCACATTTCAGAGTTCAAGAAAACGATGGGGAGCTGACTAAAGGAGTTAAACCAGAGGTCAAGGATGTAGCTGAAGGATGCTACTTGGAGTCTAGAGCAAGAACAGAAGCAAAAGAGTGGGAGACAGCCTCGGAATCAGCTGAAGGATTCACACCAGAAACATAGGCAGCAACTTGCCTGTTTTGGCATGGACATGGAGTTCATGCGGCTCAAGTCAAATAGATCCATATTTAGTAATTAACGGACAAATGTTTCTTAGTGTTGCCCTAAGTCTATTTTTTTACTTTGTAATTCCATGAGGCATATATGTATGTTGAAGCAAGTTAATGAAATTATTGCATTATTCAGAAAAAAATGTTCTTCTTCATGTGCTCAACTTGATCACTTCTCTCATTCATATCTCACAAATTGCAAGCATTCTGATTACATCTCTTGAACAAGAACGTCATTTACATTTGTGTTTGCATGAACAAGGGATTACATGGACATGGTGAACTAAAATGAGCAACACACATGCTGCTAAAGTTCACTAAAAAAATAGTGGTAACAGAGCCTCCTAGATCTCAAGGCCAAGAGGTGCACTAAGGCACTAATTGAAGCACAACTCATGGCACCATTGAAGCACCATATAACACCATTGGAAACTGCATCAACATACCAGAAGGTCAAAGATGCAGAATACCCCATCAATTTTGATATTTGAAGGCAAGAACTACAACATATGGGTGATCAAGATCAAACCCACCCTAAGGTCCAAAAGTCTATGGAAGGTTCTTACTGAAGGGATTCCAGAGATGCCTTCACTAGGCATTGAAACCATAGAACAACAGAGGCAGAAAAGAATAGTTAAATGGGAAGAGCTTGAGGCTAGAGACCATAAGGCCTTGGAGCTGATCTATCATGTTGTATTAGGGGAGATTTTCATTGCCCATCTATCCACGTGTGACACGCCAAAAGAGGCATGGGATCTTCTCAAATGGAGGTTTCAAGGTAACCCCAAAACTGCCATGATCAAGCTTCAAAGACTCAGAGCAACATACTACACTTAAAGCAAGGAGAGAAGGAATCCATCAAGGATTTCTCCAATGAAGTGACAGAGTTGGGGAATGAGATGAAAGTGTATGGGGATGATATCAAGGAAGATGCCTTGGTGTCAAAGATTATGTGCTTATTGCAAGAATGTTTTGACCCATATGTGGGGGTCATTGAGCAGACAAAGGACTTAATTGTCCTTACGGAGGCAGAGCTGGTAATAGCCTTACAAACACTAGAGTATAGGCTAGATGATAGAAATGGTGGAGGGCTAGAGGGAGCTTTCCGAAGCCAAGTTCAAGGGGATCAAGTTAGGATCCAAACCAGAATCAAGCAGAAACTTTTCTGGCAAACCAGACGATAAAAACAAAGGAAAGAAGTGGTGTGGTGTGTGTAAGAAAGACAACCACATAGAAGCTCAGTGCTATTTCAAGAATAGGCAGGAAAGAAATGAAGGATTCAAGTCCAACAAGACAAAGAAACAATGCTATACATGTGGCAAAGTCAGACATTTTTCAAGAGACTGCAAAGTGAAGAGAAACCCTCCAAATCAAGCTCAAGCAAACCAGGAGCAAGAGGAGGAGGATTTCCTATTCACAGATGCTCATGTGGTTGGAGTGGCATTGAATGAGGATGTGTGGCTCATAGACAGTGGAGCCACCAACCACATGACAAGATATGAGAACGTCTTCACAACTCTAGACAAAACTATCAAGGGGGAAAGGTGATACAGAGGTGATGACCTTGAAAGGAAGGAGAAGGATAAAAGAGGTATTTCTAGTCCCTGGACTAGACGAGAACCTGTTGAGCATTCCATAGATGGTAAGAAATGGCTACCACGTTGAGGTTATGGAGAATTTGTGTATGATCCGAGACAAGATAGGAGATAAATTAGTTGAAATACCCATGGTGAGGAAAGCATATCCATTAAGGTGGAAGCTGACTGGAGAAGAAGCTCACACAGCTGAGGAGAATGACATGTCAAACCTCTGGCACAAGAGGTTTGGACATGCTGGAATACACAATCTGGTGAAGTTGCAGAGCCATGACATGGTGAAGGGGTTACCAAGGTTCAAAGTGATCAAAGAGCTCTGTGGAGCGTGTACTCAAGGAAAGCAAACCAGAGAAGAATTTCCAAAACACTTAGAATGCAAAGCAGAGGAGATTCTTGAGCTGTTGCATACAAACCTTTGTGGTCAAATGCAGACTTCATCTCTTGATGGAAGTGTGTATGTTTTGACCCTCACTGACGGCCATTCACACATGCTATGGGTATACTTCCTGAAGATCAAGTCAGGCAAATTTACAATGTTCAAGATGTTCAAGAAATTGGTGGAAAATCAGATTGGCAAGAAGTTGAAGAAGCTGTGATCAGACAGGGGATAAGAGTTTAACTCCAAACCATTCATTGATTTTCTGGAACAGCATGGCATACAAAGGCAGTAGAGTGTGGCCTATTCTTCTCAACAAAATCGAGTGGCAGAGAGGAGGAATAAGAATAGTCATGGAGATGAAAAGAAGCATGCTCAAGGACAAGGGTCTTCCAAACATGTTCTGGGCTGAAGGGATGTTCACTGCAGCCTACCTTCAGAACATACTTCCCACTAAAGCACTAGACAACAAGACACTATTAGAAGTATGGAGTGGTCACAAGCCAAGTGTGAATCACCTCATAGTGTTTGGAAGCCAATGCCATGTGCTGGTTCCAGCACAACAAAGACAAAAGTTGGATAAGAGATCAACGAAGGCTATATTTGTGGGATATAGCACCATGAGCAAAGGGTACAAAGTGTTTAAGCTAAACACAGGAAGAGTGGACTTTGCAAGGGACGTGATCTTTGAAGAAGACAAATGCTGGAACTGGGAGACTCAGTCTGAATATCAAAGGCAGATTGGGGTTCCGAGTTTCAATCCAATCATACCAAATCAAGAACAAGGAGAGCAACACATTCAGAGGACACCTCAAGGCATGTATGAGGAAGGACAAGGGTCTGGAGGGATCCAGGGAACTCAGCCTCAGTTTACCCAAGTTCCTTTTAGACTGAGCCGGTCTAGCTCTGGAGAAAGCAGAGAGGGTAACAGTAGCTCATCCAGACTAGTTCACCGAATGAGAAGGCTTACTGATATCTATGAGGATGCTGAGTCAGTGGAAGGAGAATCAAACCAAGTGTATGAGTACTGCTACTCATCAATAGAGGAACCGATTTCATTTGAGGAAGTAGTTGCAGATAGTGGATGGAGGAAGGCTATGGATGCAGAGATAAACATGATAAACAATAATATAATGTGGGAACTTGCTGAGCTACCAAAGGATCATAAGGTAATCAGTATCAAATGGATTTATAAGTGAAAACTGATGAGTTTGGAAATGATCAGAAGCTAAAAGCCAGGCTAGTACCAAGGGGGTTCACACAGAATCATGGTCTGGACTATGGAGAAACCATTGCTCCTATGTCCAGACATGACAAAATCTGAATTTTGTTTGCTATGGCAGCACAAGAAGGATGGAGCCTCCACCAAATGAATGTTAAGTTTACTTTCCTGAATGGTGAAATTTCAGGGGAGGTCTACATACAACAACCTCCTGGCTATGTCATTGAAGGAGTTGAAGACAAAGTCTTGAGATTGAAGAAGGCTTTGTATGGCTTGAAGCAAGCTCTTAGAGCTTGGTATAGCTGTATTGATTCATTCTTCACCAAGGAAGAATGCAAGGGAAGTGGATGTGACGATGCAATGTACTTGCAGGAGGAAGATCAGAAAATTGTGGTCATCTGTCTGTATATAGATGACTTGATCATCTCAGGAAATGCTGAAGGTTAGCAAGCTGAACAAAGAATTTGATATGAGTGATCTTGAGAAATTGTGGTATTTCCTCGGATTTGAAGTAGGTTACACGGTTGATGGTAGATTTATGAACCAGGCCAAGTATGCAAACCAGCTACTAAGTAAATTTGAGATGCAAAACTCCAAGAGTGTCTCAACTCCCTTGTCATCTTATGGAAAGAACTCAGAAGGAGGGGATGAGCTAGTTGATCGAACCAAATACAGAAGCATGGTTGGTGGCCTACTCTATTTGTCAGCAACAAGACTAGACTTGGCATTCTCTGCATCATACTTGTATAGGAGTAATGTCAAGCCCACATAGAAAAGTTTACAAGAAGCCAAGAGGGTGATGAGGTACATTTCTGAAACTATGAATCATGGATTATGGTTTCAGAGGGTTCAAGATGCAAGGCTGGTTGGATTTGTGGATTTTGATCTAGCAGGCAGTTTGGAGGACTCAAAGAGTATTATGGGGTTCTGCTTCACTATTGGAAGTGTAATGTTCAGTTGGAGAACTCAGAAGCAGTCCATAATAGTTCAATCAACCTCAGAGGCTAAATACACAGCCTTGTGTGCAGCCACAAACCATGGTGAATGGCTTCAGAGGTTGTTTTCTGAACTTGGGTTTGATATGAATAATTGCTTGGTAATTCATTGTGATAACACAACACCAATAGTCATTGGGAAATCCGGTGGATCATAAGAGAACAAAGCATATTAGGATCAAATTCCATGTTGTGAGAGAAGCTGTCAGTGTGGAGAAATCAAATTGGAGCATATTGCAGTAGAGGATCAAGTGGCTGACATTCTAACAAAATCCTTGGGCACAAGACGTTTTTGAAGATCTATGGAACAAGCTAGGATTCATGGACAAACAGATCAGGAGGGACATTGAAGGTATTGATCAGTTAGTCCACAATAGAGCCGTAACCCAGACACATATGTAGAAGAAAGCAGAGCACAAGCAGACCGGATTTCACATTTCAAAGTTCAAGAAAACAATGAGGAGATGACTAAAGCAGCTGAACTAGAGGTCAAAGACGTAGCTGAAGGATGCTAGTTGGAGTCTAGAGGAAGAATGGATGCAAAGGAGTGGGAGACAGTCTTGGAATCAGTTGAAGGACTCACACCAGAACACATGCTGCAAGTTGCTTGTTTTGACATGAACATGGAGTTCATGCGGCTCAAGTCAAATAAATCCATATTTAGTAATTAACGGACAAATGTTTCTTAGTGTGGTCCTAAGTCTATTTGTGTTTTATTTTGTAATGCCATGAGACATATATGTATGTTGAAGCAAGTTAATGAAATTATTGCATTATTCATAAAACATTTTTCTTCTTCGTGTGTTCAACTTGATCACTTCTCTCATTCATATCTCAAAAATTACAAGCATTCTGATTACATCTCTTGAATAAGAATGTCATTTACATTTGTGTTTGCACGAACAAGGGATTACATGGACATGGTGAACTAAAATGAGCAACACACACATGGCTAAAGTTCACTGAAAAACAACACCACATCTAGGAGACAATTACACCCAGAGAACCTATTGGGCCGAACGATACGACAGCTCCCAAGGCTGTAACTTCTAGTGGATTCTTCATCACACTAACCACCACGACGGAGGCAACAATGGTACAACAGTTGTGAGGAACAACGAGATCGAAACCCTTCAATGGTGACGGATGCGTTGGAGTTTCTTGTGGATTTTCTTTTCCATCTGATTTAGTTTTCCGATCTTCTTGAGGAGATCATTATGACATGTCTGGAAGATTTTGGTGAAATCTATGGTGAAAGGGTCATTGACGATGAAACGTTTGAAACTCCACAGGTGCTCTCGAGTCTTCTTGAAACTTGCTTCTCTTCCGGACACCATTTTCTCCTCAACAAAATCAACCAAAACATCTTCAATGATGTGTTATCCATGTTCGGCATTTTGCAGACAGATTTTCCGAGATTCGCAAAGATCTAACAGTTCGGCGAATGGTTGAAGAAATCATTAGCGAGATCGAAGAGATTAGGGTTTGGGAAGATATCTCGGACGCCAGTAGAAGATCTCCAACGTCTTTGTTCATATTATTAGTGCACCCAATTAGCTTTGACAACGAACTTCGTTCATATTATTAGTGCACCAAATTAGCTTTGTCAGCGAATCGTACGAATCGTACGAAAATGAAGTGAGGGGACAATTAAACATTCCAACCTTGAATTTAAACGACCAATTTTAATTTTTTTTTTTATGTAGCGTTAGCTTCACGGTTTTAGGCTAAGGGTTTTTCTCATTTTTTTCATTTTTTGGTAAATAAAAAATTTTATTTTATATTATTTTTTATAGAGTTTGCAAATACTAAAGATTATTATATAATTTAATTATAACGGATTTTTTAAATTGATAAAAATTAGTGAAACGAATTTTATATCATATTATTATAATATTATTCTAATGATTTAATTTCTTGAGTATATACGTAAAAGTAAAACTCGTCGACTCGATTTTTCGATAGTGATAAAATTCAAAATTCAAAATTTCTTATTCATTCGACTTCTGACAACACAATGTGAATTTCTACAATCAATACAAAATCCAACATATACATAAGTCTTGCCTCGTCGAATCGAACCAAGTTAATAAGACTACAAAAAATATGTCCTTTCTAACGATCAAATCCTTGGAAATGACAATTTTTCTGTTGAAATCGACAATTTCAACGGATATCAACGGATTCATGATCGTTGGTAATCGAACGTTGAAAAACCGCATCAGTTGCAATTTCCAACTGTGTTTCAATGGTCAAAAACCGTTGAATAATATCAACGTATTTTAACGGATAAGACCGTTGAAAATTCCAACGGATGTCCGTTGGAACTGTCAATGGATGCTCGTTGGAATAACTATGAACGGGTATTTGTTGAAACTTTTCGCGGAAAAATTGAAAATTTCTAACAGATGCTCATAGGTACTTTTGTGAAAAAAAAAATTTTAATATATCAACAGATGTCCGTTGATATTTTGATTGTATAATCAACACACATACGATGATTTTATGGCGAATTTAAAAAAATATTAATAAATATTAAACTTAAGATATTATTTTAATATATAAAACAAACAATAAAAATAAAATAATGCATCCTACAAATCATCTAAAAAATTATGGTCTCTTTCTTATATCACGACATCGCGAAAATGAATGATGGCGGAGCTCCATTGAAACTCGCCAACAATCTTTTATTACCGGTGAATCGTTCAATCATCATAGCGAATGGTAATTAATCGGTTTGTGAGAGATTTTGTTGAATATGTTGAAAATGAAGTGTTTAACATCTTAAATACCAAATTTTCAACGAACATTTATTGGAAATTCCAACGGATGCTCGTTGGAATCGATGTTCGATCAAAGAATTTCATATCGCAACCTTTCGTTTTTTCAAGGGGCATCCGTTGAAAACATAAAGACAATTAGGCATAGAATTTTTATAATTATGACTTTTTACAAGGGGCATCCAAGAAGGTGGCGCCGGAGATTCTTTCGTAAGAGGTGACTCTTGTGGAATGAACCAAAGAGCAGATGGAATTGGTGGTATGTTCTAATTTTCCTTGTTAATCCTATTTCTCTTGTTTGTTTGATCGCTTGTTGCGTATACGTTGAAATAATTTTCTAGGTGTAATTGAAAAATTATGTGTTTGGTTCTATGCAACTTATGTTACAATTGTTCCAATTACAGGAAAACAATCGATGATTATGCGAATAGTGGTATCAATCTTCTTGTAGTATCAGTCTACCAGATGGATTCGGATAGAACCGAATTTCTGTTTAGATCATGAAGGTGTGTGCTCTTTCTCCCGAATGTTGTTTGAAGCTTCTTCAAAGGTCTTGAGTTTTTAATTCAGTTAGTATGTTTGTCACAGTTGTAAGTCTTCGTGTCCTGTAAAAGCATCTCTTTGTTATAAACTCATATACTAAGACTAACAAAACACTCTGTCACTTATCTGTTTCAGCAAAGGTTTCAGACGCCGGAAAATGCAGCTTCAGCAAGAGTAGCAATGGCTCAAATGACTCTGCAGCAGCTGAACAGTCCCCTGCAACCTTCCTGCATTCAACAATCACAAGAATACCCAAGGCAAACGACACATCATCCAATAAAACAAATACAACAGACACATCACCTAAAAGGACAAATGCAACGGATACATTAGCCCTACACAATTCATTTAGTGTGCTGGCAGATTAACAGAAATATTCCTGACAATTGTCCTTGATTATTCCAGCAAAGTTGATAAAAGGATACAGCTGTGTACAAGGTTGATAGACACGAAAGAATGAAATATAAAAAGGAAAAGTTTCAAATCATTATCTGCTCCATTCTTCATTTTCTTTACCTTATTTTCTTTATGGTATCAGAGCTGGGTTAAGCTCTCCCCATAGATTCAACCATGGATGATAATCCAGTTTTTCCCTTCCCAGTTCATATAAATGTTTCCAACTTTATTATCCTAAAACTCACCAACACAAACTATCTAATCTGGAAAATCCAGATTGAATCCCTATTAGACTCACAAGATCTCCTTGGCTTTGTTAATGGAGAAACACCTAAACCCCCAGAAATTCTCACCGAAACAAATGCAGATATAATAACCCATACCATAAATCCTCAATATCTGTCCTGGAAGAAAACAGACCAGTTAATAAAATCATAGATATGTGGTACAGTATCAGAGGAAGTGTTTGGGTTAGTAATAGGAATAAAAACGTCGGCAGAGGTATAGGATTCCTTAGCTCGAAATTTCAATCAGATCTCCGTCTCCAGGGAATTCGATCTATTAGCGTCGTTACAAAATTTGACGTTGAAGGGGAAGGAGATAACAGAGTACCTGCGGAGCTTCAAATCGATCTACGACCACCTCGCATCTATCGGTAAGCCTGTGTCTGAATCGATGATGCAGGCTGCTTCAGGGGTTAGGGAAGGAATACGAAGCCTTCTCTACGGTGATACACATGTCGATGCACAGACTCCCTCACCCGACCTATGAGGATGTCGTTAGTCAGCTTACCAGTCTAGCACTCACAACTCGGGGTTACAAATCGCCGGAAGTCTCTCACCACACAGCCTTTTCAACACAAGTAGGCGAGTTTCCAGGTAACCCTAATGCACCTCTGTCATTCCGCAACTCTTTAGGACAAAGCAATTTCAGAAATTATAACAAGAACAATAGAGGGAGATAACCCTTTACCTCAAGAGGGCATGGTTTTATACAGCAAGTTTATACTAATAGCAAACCACAGAATCCACCTAAACAAATGCTTGAAAACTCTCGCCCCTTGTGCCAAATTTATGGAAAAACAGGCCATACTGCCTTAAAATGTTGGTATGTTTTGACAATTCTTTCCAAGCACAGGATATACCTCATGCCTTGACATCAGTTCAAGTTTCTGATCCTATGGGTACAGAATGGTACCCGGATTCAGGGGCAAGCTCCCATATGACTAACACACTGAATCATCTACATAAGCCTCTAGACTACAAAGGTTCAGAGAGTGTTATGGTGGGCGATGGCTCTCTTCTTCCAATTACTCACATAGGATCGGCAAGCCTGCAAACTCCATCAGGTAAACTGCAATTGCAGAATGTTCTTGTTGTACCGTCACTAAATAAATCTCTCTTATCCATTTCGCAACTCACATCTGATATTCCATGTATTGTTACATTTGATACTAACAATGTTATCATCAAGGACAAACAGACTCAAAGGGTTATAGAAACAGGCCACAAGTCTAAAGGGCTCTACGTTCTTGACTCCTCTGCACATTATGCCCTCTTCTCAATTAGGCAGCAAGTCACCACTCATGATATCTGGCACAGCCGTCTTGGACATCCGAATAATGAAGTTCTAGCAACACTCCAAGCTACTGGCAAGATTCATATTAATAAAGTATCTTCTGTCATGTGTGAACCTTGTCAACTATCTAAAACTATCAAACTTCCTTTTAGTAGAAATCTTTTTAAAGCAAGTGAACCTCTCGAGCTTTTACATTGTGATTTATGGGGACCTTCACCAGTTATTTCAAATCAAGGTTTTAAATATTATGTTATCTTTATAGATCATTTTTCTCGATTCTGCTGGTTTTATCCTTTAAAGGCAAAAAATGAGTTCTATGATGTGTTTCTTAAGTTTCAAAAAATAGTCGAACTGCATCTTGACAGGAAAATCAAGAATTTTCAGTGTGATGGTGGAGGTGAGTTTGATAATAAACTGTTCAAAAATCATTTATCTAACTGTGGTATACAGCTGAGGATGGCTTGCCCGTATACTCCAGAACAAAATGGAGTATCTGAAAGACGACATAGACACCTTACTCGTCTTGCACTCAGTATGCTACTCCAGTCTAAGGTACCCTTTCTATACTGGGTTGAGGCTTACCATACTGCAAATTTTCTTATAAACTTACTGCCTTCATCTGTGTTACAAAATCATACTCCTTATTCAATTTTGTATAACAAAGAACCTGTCTATACTTCCTTAAGAGTCTTTGGTAGCTCTTGTTACCCCTATCTTAGGCAGTATGCACAAAATAAATTTGATCCTAGGTCACTAAGCTGTGTATTTGTTGGTTACAGTGAAATTTACAAAGGATATAGGTGTCTATATCCACCTACAGGTAGGGTTTATATCTCAAGACATGTTATCTTTAATGAGCAATCCTTTCCCTTTTCAACCATCTATCAAAATCGGGTACCATCATACACTACATCTTTGTTAAAATCGTGGCAACAAGGCTTCTTCTAGGTAGGTACATCTAACTCATATTCTAATACAAACACTTCAAACTTATCTCCAACTCCTATTAATGTTATAGAACAATACCAACATCCTGTGCAATCTGCTACTGATGTTTCCACTGAAACAAGCACTGATGTTTCTACTGAAACTAGCATCAGTTCTAGTTCCTCTATTTCTGCAGAAATTTCAGGTGAAAGAATGGTGACTAGAGATGACAGAATGGTGACTACAGGCTCTTTGCATCCCATGATCACAAGATCTCAAGTGGGAATTCGAAAGCCTAATCCAAAATATGCATTACTGGCAACAAGTCAGGTAACACTTACTCCAAAAAATGTAACGTCAGCCTTAAAACACTCAGGATGGGCACAATCAATGCGCGATGAAATCACATCACTTGAAAAGAATCAAACCTGGGAACTAGTACCTAAAACTGAACACATGAATATATTAGGGTGCAAATGGGTTTCTAAAGTAAAACTTAAACCAGATGGGGTGCTAGATAAACTTAAGTCCAGACTTGTTGCTAAGGGCTTCCATCAAGAGGAAGGAATAGACTTTATCGACACTTATAGTCCAGTTGTAAAGACATCAACTATTCGTGTAGTTTTGACACTTGCACTCACGCGAAATTGGGATATTAAACAACTAGATGTTAGCAACGCATTCTTACATGGTGAGCTCACTGAGACAGTATTCATGCATCAACCACCTGGGTTTGTCAATAAACAATTTCCAGATCATGTATGTCGATTAAAAAAGGCATTATATGGACTTAAACAGGCTCCTAGAGCTTGGTTTAATAAATTTAGTTCATTACTCTTCGAGTTTGGTTTTCTATGTAGTCAAGCAGATCCATCGCTTTTCATCTACAAGACCCATAAGGTAACCCTCATCCTCCTTCTCTATGTCGATGATATAATACTTACGGGTAATTCTACTTCTCTTATATCAGACTTGATTACTCAACTTAGTTCTCGCTTTCAAATGAAAGACTTGGGAAAACTGCATTATTTCTTAGGAATTCAAGCTGTAACTCATGATAATCGCATGTTTTTACATCAGACTCATTATGCTCAGGATTTACTGCATAAAAATGATATGCTTAGCTGCAAACCCTTGCCTACACCCTTACCTATAAAACCCAACCACGGTATTACAGATCAATCTCCTTATAACAACCAAACCTCCTTTAGAAGTACCTTAGGAGCACTACAATACCTTACCTTAACCAGACCAGATCTTAGCTATGCCATTAATCACCTGTGTCAGAAAATGCATAAACCAACAATAGGAGATTTTAAACTTCTCAAACATATCCTGAGATATTTAAAAGGCACACTTGGGTTGGGTATACATTTACACTCAAACACCACATTAAACATGAATGCCTTTAGTGATAGTGACTGGGGAGGATGTCCATACACTCGACGATCTACAACAGGTTTCTGTGTGTTTTTTAGGTAGTAACCTAGTGTCTTGGTTGCCAAACGACAGCCCACAGTATCTAGGTCCTCCACAGAAGCCGAATATAGAGCTATGGACTCCCTAGCAGCTGAAATCACATGGTTGTCTTTTCTGCTTCGAGACCTTGGAATTTCACAACCACAACCCACTGTGTTACATTGTGATAACCTATCTGCAATCTAACTCACCACCAACCCTGGTTTTCATAAAAAGTCCAAACACATAGAACTAGACTACCATTTTATAAGGGAAAAGGTTGCTCTTGGATCCATTGTCACAAAACACATAGCCTCGGACCTTCAGATCGCAGATATATTTACTAAGACATTGTCAAAACAAAAGTTTTACACTCTTCGATCCAAACTTGGTCTTGGTTTTAAACCAATTACCAGTTTGCGGGAGGATATAAACTCATATACTAAGACTAACAAAACACTCAATCACTTACCTATTTTAGCAAAGGTTTCAGACGCCAGAAAATGCAGCTTCAGCAAGAGCAGCAATGGCTCAAATGACTCTGCAGCAGCTGAACAATCCCCAGCAACCTTCCTGCATTCAACAATCACAAGAATACCTGATGTGCGTTAAGCTCAAGTAATAAAACCTAGACTAACGCTTCCGCAAGAATACGGATCGTGTAGTAACTAGGGTCGAACACAAGGAATTGATGCGACTTATAAGCTATTAAACTAATGGAATAGACGTGTAAGATGACTAAAGATGGAATTGTGATTGAACTAAACTAAACTAAATCGATGAGATAAACTTATAGCTAAGCACCATGGGTATCGAGAGTTTGCATAACGATGTAACGAAGTTCTAAAAAGATAATTGGTCTTAGGTACTATCATGAGTTCAGGGAATTCAAGCTCTCCAATAGGAACTGACTGGCGTAGACTTGTCCACTATCTAGCATGCATATACCAATATATCTATTACGCATCTTACATGGATAGACGCATTATGACCGCTATCCTAATCCCTAGATTCAACCGATTGACCTGGCCTAGATTCTAAACCGGCTAAACCCTAAATCATGGCTAAGTTCCAAAATCTAATGCCCTGGCGTAGATTTATTAGACTTCTAACATCATCAATCAAGTGGCGTACAAGTATTGAAGCATTAAGATCAACCAATCAATCTGAAAACATGATCAAATACAAAATTCATTCATATCGAGTGGCGTACAAGTATGAAAGCATTAAGATCCACCATTCATTAAGCACAAGACCTC
>CM071873.1:15293618-15309572 GCA_036759665.1 Gynandropsis gynandra
AGTCCTCCAAAACCCTAGAAATCGATCTACTTACACTTATTGACGCCATTGAAGATTGACTTGTGCTCTCTTCTCCACCGCTGCTGATTCTAGCCATTTCCTTCTTGTTAACTTCGAATTGATCCCTCTCAAGTTCGAAATCACTTGTTCTTTCTTGGCTTTTACTCTCCCAGAATGCGGGTTTGGCTTTTACTCTCACAGAATGCGGGTTTTTTCACGTTGGAAAATTAAGGGTAACTTTGTCTTTTCTCCAGTTTTTTTTTTCCAATTAAATAATTATTTTAGAGAAGGATATTTTTGAAGCGTTTTAGCCCTACGAGGGTATATCTGATATTCCGCCTCCTTGTTTTTGTTGTTTTTTTTTTAGTTTCTCGATGTAGGAGAAAAATATGAGTTTTAACAAAAATGATATGTATATTTTTAGACTATGCAAATTAATTTTATAACATGATTATATATGATATATATATATATATATCAATAAAAATGCCATATACATGATTTTCTTCTAATATTGAAAAAATCGATAACGGACGATAAAATGGATTTTATAACTTATTAGCATTTTTAGAAAGGGTACGGTTTAATAATCCCGGAAACCATTAAAAGAACATATTTTGTGATTATTTTACATGCTAGACCCTTTCAATGTTTGAAAGATTGGTATATGTGTTTTGCATTATATGTATGTATGCACTAAGTTTCTACTCATAGAAAGTATCACCTACAAAAATTTTAATTGATCGTACCATCATTATGTTTTTTATGCAAAACTTAGTTGTTTCAAATTTTGAGATACAAAAACATTTACATTCTTTTTAATACACATTAGGATAAATTTTACAAAAATATATATTGTGATAAACCTATAAATTTTCACAATCCATAACCAACGAAGAGTTTGTCATAAATATTATGGTGAAAACTCTCATATTCTAATTGAAATAATTCCTTTTATTTGTGATTAAAATTATTGTTTTAATATCCAAGATTGAATATGATTAAGAAAAATGTTGGATTGTATTATTTCACGTCGGTTATGATATGAATCCATAAAGTTATATATCTGATGTTACATAATTTGAACCTTTTAAATTAACTTTGAGTCGAGTAAGTCTCAAAATCATTTGTTAGATTTTATTAAATTATTCTGAACTAGGTTTAGATATAAATCAATTCATTCTATTTTGAATTAAATCAAAGCAGAATTATAAAAAAATATACATATTCGATTTTGTTTTTCATAAAAAACGCTTTGATTCGATAAGTTTGAACAAAATTTTGGTGAATGGGTTCAGCTCTCTTGTGGACCAAGAGAGTAAGGACATGAGCCATTGTACCTCTGACGCGATGGATTAAACAGATTTTATTCAGCCTCGGTAGAAGACTCAACTACAAACCGATGTTGCATTGAGGACCACGTGATGGGATATCCCATCCGAGATAAACAACATGTGCTCCGGTCAAACTGAAGTCATCATGATCACCTCAGAATTTTGCATCAGAAAATGAACGAAGAGAGAGATTGTTTTCTTGTGAGTAGAACACACCGTAGGACTTTGTGGCGCCGAGATATCGAAGAATCCTTTGACTACTTGTCAATGCTCGGATGTAGGGCAATGCATGTACTGGGGAGTTTTTTTTACTGCGAATGTGATGTCGGGACGCATGAAGAGTAGATATCGCAGGCTGCCAAGAACTTGATGATATTTTGTTGAATCGTCAAGAGGTGAGGGGTACTCGAGGCGGAAAAAGAAAGTTGATGTACAGACTAGTGGTGTTGAAACTGGTTTGGTGTGTTGCATATTGTGACAAGTAAGGATATCGTTGATGTACTTCTGTTGAGTGAGGTGCAATCTGGTGATGTTAAGAGTAAGAGACGTCCAAGATTCTTGAGATAAAATCTCACTACAAGAAAATTAATCACTCACTGAATTTCACTTGTTTGATTTCCCAAAATAAAAATGTCGTCTACATAGACAAGCAAAAATATAGTGATGTCATTTTCACTACAGATAAAGAAGGACGAGTCGAAGAATGAGTTGTGAAACCTAGAATAAAAAGCAAAGCTCGAAGTTCATGATACCAAGCTCGTGGTGCTTGTTTGAGACCGTATAATGCCTTTCAATGTTTGCATACAAGCGACAGACTATCACGATCCACAAATCCTGACAGTTGTACCATATACACATCTTCATTGAGTGTACATTGTACAAAGGCATTGTTGACATCGAGTTGTCGAATATCTCATCTTGAGGTGACAGCAAGACTTAGAATGAGATGAATGTTGTCAGGTTTGATTACCAGGCTGAAGGTATCATGATACTTAACTCCCGAACATTTATAAAACCCTTTCACGACAAGGTACGCTTTGTACCTTTCAACAAAACCATTAGGAAGTCATTTTTTTACGAAATACCCATTTACAACAAACAATGTTGTAGCTCAAGTGTGGGGACACTAAATTACAAATTGCATTGCGAATAAGAACATCAAATTCCTCTGTCATAACCTTTCTCCAATGGGAAAGTTCGAGGGCTTGAGAAACACATGTTTGTTCTATTTAATATTCATTTGGTAGTGTAACAGTGATGGGCAAATTTGTGTTTGGTTAGGTGATTTTCTATTTGGACCTTGTGATCACTAGATGGGTGTTTTGATTCAGATTTAGACATGGTTTATGTGGTGAAGTGTGGAGTAGGTGAGATGGTGGAGATCTTGGGTCAGTTGAAGTAGGTAAAGGATCCAAATAGAGAGCTTTCGTCAATACGTCATGTGTACGATTGCCACGACATGGGACGAGAGTGAATGGTATGGAAGTTTGAGACAAAATAAAGGAGGTTAAAACAGAGGAAGTGGAGGAGTGATGGGTATCATGTGAAATGATAAAAGAAAATAACGAATGATATGTAACCATCAAATGATGTTACGAGAGGTGTTCATACATCAAAAAAATGATTTCAAGGGCTCTTATGGAGATAATAGAGGAAGTGTAGAATGTATGTTTATGCATTTTATGGATTGAACAAGCCTCACATGATAGTGATTGACTCAATGAACGGGACAAATGTAGGAAATAATTGAAAACTATTTTATTTAGGATTTCAAGAGAGGGATGATCTAGTCTAGAGTGCCACTAAGACAAAGTGGTATTGATCGTAGAAAAGGTAAATGGAGACGAGATGGAGAGAGGAGGCCATGAGGTAGGAAGTGTCAACCACTCGTACACATCGTTTTAGAGCTCACCCTTGGTTATTAGTGCCCCCATTTTGAGATCTTTCTTGTAAAACTGAAACAGGAAAAATTCGATCGAGACATCATTGTGAGTACAAAGTTGATGTATTGAAGTGAGGTTTTTATACATGTAAAAGACACATGGGATATATTTTACGGACATAGAGCGAGAGGGTGAGGAAAAAAGCATAGAATCGGTATGTGTGATCTCAAGTCCACTTCCATCACCGAGTAGGACCCATTTGCTTCATTGTATGGAGAGTGAAGTGAGAGATTGGCTAGGACGGTGGGGATGTGGTGCGATGCCCTCGAATCTAGCAGCCATGTTGGAGAAGCATACTAATTGTGTGATATGTGGTTGGCAATGGCCTACAAATCCGGTGGTCCCTGAGGACCAGATGATGGCATGGATTGATGAGCAAGCTGCAAGCAAATGAGGTCAGATGATTTTGCGTTATAGCCATGAACACCATAGAGTTTACACTTCCCTTGGTAGCGACGAGTAGAAGACGTGCGATAACCAGAGTATCTTGATCAGAGATCAATTTGTGTTCTTGTTGCCATTGACATAAGACATGTATTGAACATTGTGGGTTGAGATTGGAATAATGGATGATATGGGTTGAATCTTTAATAGAAATGTGTCATGATTGAGAAGCTTCTCTTGAAGCTTAAAAAGGAGATCGGTGTGTCCTTTGCACTAACGACATCCTTGATTGGTTTATAGTCGTCCCTAAGGCCAGCAAGCATAAGTTTGAGGAGATCCTCGTGATCCATCGGTCTGTCGAGAAGTGCAAGCTCATCAGTCTTCAGTTTGAAGAAATTCATATAGTCGTCAATGGATTGAGCACCTTTGGTATGATGTCGCATTTGGTCTTTTATCTGCTTCAAATGCTCGTGGCTAGAAAGATGGTATGTGGAGTCAAGCGTGACCCAAACCATTGCGGATATTGGGGTTGAGACAATGAGGCTTTGGCATGAGAAGGAGATCCACACAAGAGCGGAAAAGATGAGGCGATCTTAACGAAACCATGAGTTATACACAATACTGGTAACAATGACGATGTTGAGAGTCATGGTTGTCGGTGGCGCTGCGGCAAGCTCAAAGAAGTCTTCAAGATTGTACCTTTAGGAAAACAAACACAAATCAGGACACTCCAAGTAACATAATAAACAAAAATAAAGGAGAAGATCATTCAAATGAAGGAAAGAATATTTGTTTTCTTTCTAATAGACAAGATCAAATCAAAGCAAGGAGAGGATATTTGTTTTCCTTCATTTAGATGACATGGGTAATCATCCATCTTATAACACAAACCTTTGTATATTTATGTTGCAGAATCCTAAGATATGTTCAAGGATTTGCATTTTTTTTTTTACACAATGATGGGTCCATTACATATGTGTTAAAACCTTAATAGTGGATTTCGTTGTTTAGAGTGTTGTCCCAACGGCAACAAGGTTTTATCATTATGCTTCGATGTAGCAAATAGTTGCTCATGATTCTTAATCACAACCAACTTATATGTTTGGGATTTGCAGTGTCACAAGTGCATATGGACACCTTGGTAGGCTCTAGAAGCAAGAACTTTATCTCCCTAAACCTATACAAAGAGTAAGAAGCATTTCAACATAATACAATGTATATACCAAAATTATCTTTGCTCTTGACATGGCAGAGGAGAGAGCCCTGAGACGGTGGAGATTGAATGTGATTATTTGTACTTCGTGATAACACGTAATTTGTTATAGTTTTTATATCATTCTTAGGTCTAGTTTAGAGTAGATTATTTATATTTCATTCATCTATTGAGCATATTCGAAGACTTTATCCACATTTCGTGTTTTGTGTAGGAAACGAAGGATTGAAGAGAAACAAGAGTGATTATGCAATCTAAACCCGAAAACGAAGCTGTGTGACAAGGTTCGGCTTATGCAAGGCCACGGATGGAAGCGAGCACTCAAACACCAAGCGAAAGGAGCGGAAACTACACTTCAAGACATGCCCGCTCGGGGGGATTGAGAGTGCCCGGTCGGGCTAGTTCATGCCAATCAACCCCGTAGGTTTGCACGACTCGGGTGCTCAAGGGACATGCTCGGGCTCATGTGCCCGCTCGGGTGCCTTTGAAATGCCCGCTCGGGCTGAATCATGCCAAGAAAGCCCCGTAGGATTGCACGACTCGGGCTGATGAAGTGCACGGTCGGGTATGGTGCCCGATCGGGCTCATTTGTGTGTGCACGATCGGGTAGGTCACCTGCACGATCGGGTAAAGAGAATGCCCGCTCGGGTCCAGCGTTCCAACAAACTTTCCTAAGATCTAGATCGGCAAAATTAAAAAGCAAAAATCAGATCTGAAAAGAGGGGGACGAACCAGAACACAATCAGGGGAGATTTGGAGACATTAGGGCAAGGAGAAGAAGGAAGAAAACGACGGATCTACGGATCGGGAGCGAGAAGAATCTACCGAAGGCATCGGTTTATGAATAGGGAGTCATCTCTTTCTACCTCTATGTCGAATCTAGATTTCTCTTGTGTTTCCTTGTCTGTATTTATGTCTGAGTAGATTCCTTGCCATGGGTTAGAGAGATTTGCTACGTTGTAATGAAGTCTTACGCTTAATGAATGGTGATGCTTAATGCTTTCATTACCTGTACGCCACTTGAATGAATGAATTTGGTTTCTATCATGTTTTCAGATTTCATGGTTGTTCTTAATGCTTTCTCTACCTGTACGCCACTTGATTGAATGATCTTAGAAATCTAATAAACCAACGCCAGGGCATTAGGTTTCGGAACAAAGCCATGATTTAGGGTTTAGCCGGTTTAGAATCTACGCCAGGTCAATCGGTTAAATCTAGGGATTAGGATAGCGGACGTAATGCGTCTATGCATGTAAGATGCGCAATGGATACATTGGCACGATTTAGTTTAGTTCAGCTCAATCACAATCACAACTTTAGTCACCTCGTACGTCTAATTCAATTAGTTTAATAGCTACGAAGTCGCATCAATTCCTTGTGTTCGACCCTAGTTGCTACACGATCCGTATTCTTGCGGAAGCGTTAGTCTAGGTTTTATAACTCGATATAACGCATATCACTTCGTACGTTATAAGATTATAAAAAGGATAGTGAAATCCAGGCAAATCGACTTAACTCTGAGAACAGAACACATGGATAATGTAATTATAAGAAGTTAACAAAAAAACCTTGTGTATTTTTTGTAACTCATTAGCTCCTTCAATATAGGATGCTTACAAGTTTTACCACCTACGAATTATAGGAATCTACTTGATTGCATATTATTATGTAATAGTGATTTGTATGGTGCGGTAAACATTCTATTATGTTGGTCCTACATAGTAATTATAAAATGAATCATGTTCAATTCTAACTTTTTAACCAACTTTTAGTTTGAGATAGATTAAAACTTATTTAACACGGTATCAGATTGTAATCCAATATTATTTTTCAAGTAATATAGAAGAGGTGAAGTTGATCTTGCTTCCTTGAGTTTCTCAATATAAGATTTTTTTTCCTTTTGATTAAAACATTGTGATTACGCATCAACTCTAACCTTTAGGACGTAGAAAAATAACCTCGACCCACCATTTAGACCCGAACCATCAAAATAATTGTACGTGGAATTATAATGATAAAGAAGCAAATCAAAGAATGATCGATATAATCAGGGATATAAGTACTTGGGATTAAAACCTAGGGGGTGGAATACAACTATAGGTTATGGATTCATGCACAACTACTAGATTAATCGATATCTAAAGGTATTTTTCACCAAGCCTAGACTTTTGTTTCCAATGCGATAAAGTTGCACAAAGATGGCTAAAGTTCAAAATTTCGTACTAGATATACATCTGTCTAATCCTAACTAAAGTAACGTAAATGTTAAATGAAGAACTTAGCATCTAATCCTAATCACAAATATGTCACTAGAAGATTACCCCACAGACTTGAACGGAACACCGTCCCGATGTTGAAAACCTAAGAGAAGGACTCGCATACCAAGACTCGGATAAAGGAAGTTAGAACATGTGCACCTTGTGTATGCTTGTTGTTTTGAGTTGATGGCAACTGGATGATGTGTGCACCTCTCTCGTTGTGGATAATATCGAAATAGAGAACCTGTGAAAAAGAATCACATAATCCAAACGAGAAGGTACGATATAACGAGGCAACTAGTAGAGTGTATGTTGTGGAAAGAAAGAAAATTTGGTTCTAATCATAAAAAGAAATAAGAAAGGATATGAGGCTCGGGTTACCTCTCAAGAAGCGTTTGTTTAAGGTCACAAGCCTGACCAAGATACTATACTCATGTGTGTTGGCTCTGAAAGAGCGAAAACAGTTTGATTGCTATCTGTGTTGTCCGCATTGTAGAGCTTCAATCGTCGGACGTTCACTTTGAATGTGATGTTGTTTCCGATCAGCTCGATAGTGCCATGTGGTGAGATGCTTTTGATAGTGAATGGCCTGCACAATCTTGACTTGAGTTACCCTAGAAAAAGTTTCAAGCGTGAATAGAAAACTAGTACTTGGTCGCCTACGTTGAAAGTTCGCGAGATGATGAGTCTATCGTGCCACTTCTTCATGCGCTCATTGTAGATCTTCGAATTATCGTATAAGTGGAGGCACATCTCCTCTAGATGGTGGAGCTGTAGCACTCGTTTTTCAGCAGCCATCTTGTAGTCGTAGTTAAGTGCCTTGATCGCCCAAAACACTCGATATTCTAACTCAACCGGTAAGTGGCATGCCTTACCGTACACTAGCTGGAACAAACTCATTCCAATTGGCATTTTGAAGGTTGTTTGGTAGGGCCATAATGCATCATCGAGCTTCAGCGCCAAATCCTTCCTAGACTTGGAGACCATCTTCTCCAAAATTCATTTGATCTCTCGATTGGACACTTCAACTTGGCCGCTGGTTTGACGGTTATACGGTGTTTCTATTCGATGTCGGATGTCGTATTTCATTAATAGCCCTTCTATGATACGATTCATGAAGTGCTTTCCTCCATCGCTGATTACTACCCTCGGAACTCTAAAACGTGGGAATATGACATGTTTGAACATCTTGATCACTGGTTTGGAGCCATTGGTCGAACTTGCTAAGGCTTCTATCCACTTCATTACGTAATCTACAACGACCAATATGTAGAGGTTTTCGCATGAAGACATGAAAGGGCCCATGAAGTCTATCCCCCACACATCGAAGTGCCCGAGAAATATTCCCCATATTTTGGCAATTGTCGCATGATACTATGTAGCTATGGGTATCCTTGAAGTGTGTTAACCAATAGAAGCCCGCTTGCAACACCTTTGTGGTCATCTTGGCTGCAGCAAAGTGACCCGCATAACTCGAGGAATGGCATTGAGATAATATGTGTGGCACATCTTCTTCAGGAATGCAGAGTCTAAAGATTTTGTCTCTGCCTCTCTTCAATAGATAGGGCTCATCCCAATAGTATGCTCGAACATCATGGAGAAATTTCTTTCTCGCGTTGAAATTTAACCCCTCGGTAGCACTTGACATGCTAGATAATTCATGAAATCAGCATACCATGGTATGGAGGCGCACGTCACAGACATTACTGCATCATCTCGACGGGAATCGTTGATGGGAATGCGCTTGGGGATTTCAAGACATGAAAGATGTCAGCTACCCCATTCTCGGCTCCTTTCCTATCCTGTATTTTAAGATTGAACTCTTGCAGCAGTAGAATCCATCGAATGAACCTTGGTTTTATATCCTTTTTAATGAGAAGGTAGCGTAGTGCAGCATGATATGTATATACTGTCATCTTGGAGCTAACTAGATAGGAGCAGATTTTTTCAAAAGCGAAGACGATTGTGAGCAACTCCCTCTTGGTCGTGGAGTAGTTGCATTGGGCATTTTCCAAGGTTCGACTCGCATAATAAATGGCGTGCAACATCCTATCTTTTCGATGTCCCAACACTGTCCCAACTGCATAATCACTCGTGTCGCACATAAGCTCAAACAGTAGCTCCCAATCCGTGGATGTATGATTGGTGGAGAGACTAACGTCTTTTCAACTTTTCAAACGCAGTGTGGCATTCCGTCGTGAATTCAAATAGCACGTCCTTACGTAATATATCAATAAGAGGTTTGGATATCTTCGAGAAGTCTTTGATAAAGCGTCTATAAAACCCTGCATGACCTAGAAAGCTATGGATGGCCTTAATATTCCTAGGGGGCGGTAACTTCTCGATAACCTCTATCTTTGCCTTATCGACTTCTATTCCCTTTTCCGATATCTTATGTCCCAATGCAATGCCCTCGCGAACCATGAAAATGCACTTCTCATAATTTAGCACTAGATTCGCTTGTACGCACTTGTCTAACACTTTACAAAGATTAGTTAGACAAACATCAAAGGAAGGTCCATGAACCGAGAAACCGGACATGAACACTTCCATAATTTTGCCATTCACATCGAAGAATATAGAGATCATGCACCGCTGAAAAGTGGTAGGTGCATTACATAAACCAAAAGACATCCTACGATATTGATGCGTATCAGAGTTAAATATAACCTAATCTACCCGCAAGTGCACGACACGTGTGTAGTATTTTAGGTGTCGATCCCACAGAGACTATGCAACGTTACCTAAGCCCGAACTATGAATCAAACTTGCTAACGAAAGAATGTGAATAAGGAATGAAATACTGAAATTAACTAAACTACTTGGGTTCTAACGATGAGATAAACGTCCTAGGAAACCGGTTTCACCACAAGACTACCGAAACCAACGATCAACCTATCTATCATGCAATCCCAGTTAAAGCTATCTAAGGCAGACGATCCTAACATGATATCTACCCTCTCTCAAGGCATAGACACGTGATCTAGACAAGCTGCCCCCTACTTTCGTGGCTGACAACATGAACTAAACCCATAAACTCTGTGATTCGCCCGTTCACCCTCAACCATTGCTACCCTACTTTCGTGGCCTAACCTCGGTTGTTCTAAACCTGATCTTCCAAGACTAGAATTCTCCTTTCGGTCCTTCTCCTAATCCCTAACACATGCATCTACGTGGCCATCGCAAACACAAGTAAATTCAAGAACTCAGATAAAGAATAGATGAACTAAAACGGGAAGATGCATTCAAAATAGATCAAAAGCGGTCTCGGGATAGCCAAGGGCTAATCCCTTCTCCTAGAACAAACAAACTACTCGCTCATGCGTCTGTAAAGAAACATAAACATAGTAGAAAGTCTAAGGAACATAAAAACCAAACAAAACCGAAGTGGTGGTGCTTGATCTCCAATGCTCCTCGCTTATCTCCTCGCAAGAATCTGCTCTAACTTCGCTGAATTCTTCTCCTCTGTATGCTTGCTGTAACGGCGTCTTTTTGCCTCCTTTTAAGCCTCCTAAGTCGGTCCAATTGTTGCCCTAATTGCCCCACGAGTTCCCTTATGTTTTAAGTTAAGTTTACTTAAGTTTTGAGCAGTTTCGGGCCGCTACCCGCTCGGGTAGTGAGTGTACCCGCTCGGGTGCGGCTAGGGCAGTTCGTGCGCGTCCTGTGGTGCTGGAATGGTGCCCGATCGGGCATGGCATGTGTGCCCGCTCGGGCACAAGGCAAAATGGTCCTAAATGCTTGCCCGAGTCGTGCTAAATGGTCCACACAATTGGCCGTAGGTTTTGCCCGATCGTGCAAGGGTTGTGCCCGACCGGGTGAGGCTTTTCCATGCTCAATCTCGTCCCGTTTGTCCCGTGATGATCCCCAAAGTTGCTCCTTAGCTCCGTGCATGTTCCTTTAGCTCCAAAATAGTCCAAATACACGTAAAAACCTGTAAGAACATAAAAAGCACGAAAGCAAGTAAAACGGATACAGAATCATACGTAAAACATCACATATGTATCAAAAACGTCTCCTAAATCGTGCAAGAAATACGTATGAAAACGAGATGATCAAAATCCCCCAGACTTGAATGTTTGCTTGTCCCTAAGCAAACGTAAACGTGGAATACATGGGGTATGAAAATACGAGAATCCCCCTTCTCCTAGAAATACCGCTAAAGCGAACCTAACCGATCAACTAGCAAATCGAGAGCAAATTCGGCCTAATCGAGTTTTCAGCCTTAATCCTAGGTCCACCACGGTTACCCATAAGAAAGTAAATCAAAGGAGACTAGACACACTACCGTAACTCCCTCCACCAGAAAAGACTTCAGACTATGCTAAACCTAGGTCAACCGAGGATACTTGTTTCTTTCTTTCCGAGCTTCTTTCTTTCTTTTTCTTTTCTTTTTCTTTTTCTTCTTTTTGTTATTCTTTTTATGAATTTTCTTTCTTTTGTTTTCTTTTATTTTTCCATTTTTCTTTTCTTCTTTTTCTTTGCATACACACTAGGCTTCTAGGACGTCGGATTTGAAGGGATCCAGCCTCTACTTAGACCCAGACTACCGATGACGGTATACTCATGCATCTCGTGTAAGAGTGCAGCGGAGTAGGTGGCTTTTTGTGCCTTGCCCTTAGGACGTAGAAAGATGATCGCCAACCCACCACTTAGACCCGAGCCACCGAAGGAGTAACAAGGTCGATGCACTCATATCGATTTTTGATCATGCTTATTAGGCACTATTTCTATCGACAGCGGAGTGTTAGTGTGTGCTTTTCAATCTGCAAAACAAGCTCGATTTTATATGATCCAATGATCCTCAATGTAACCAAAGTAAAGTGTCGTCTACACGAAGTATGACCATCTGGGTAGAGAAAATAAACGACAGACCAGCCTAGCAACCTCGTCTAAACATCCCCACAAGTAACACTAGGATTCCCAAGAACTACGACCTATTGTTTTTCAGCCGACTAATAAGCTCTAACGCATAGGAAAACCTAGCTCAATAATGCAAAGTCTAACGGAAAAGGTCAACCTCTTAAGCATTCCTAAGTTCAGGGTTCATCTCAAAACGTGGCACCGGACAAGTGCCTTGGGACGACTCTGACTCAATGAAAACAAAAACGAACTAAAAATCGCAAAAATAACCTAAAAACTAAAAATCAAAGGAAAATGAAACGAAATCACCTGAAAAACGTGAGCTGCTCCCCCAGACTTGAATTGAACGGCGTCCTCGACGTGAAGCTCCGATGGAGGATGAAGGAAGTGAAGCACATTTGTGGTGTTATTTTTTTTGTTTTGTTTTTTTTATGGAAATTAAATAACCGAGTCTTAAACATGAAAAGTAAAAACAAACAGCTGGGTTGCCTCCCAGAAAGCGCTTATTTAACGTCATAAAGCTTTGACGTCTCCATTCCTCATGCGTGCGCGACGGGTGGATCGGAAAGGGAAATGGAGTTTCCACTTCCGATCGGTTGAGCGGCTTGGTAGAGCTTTAGCCGCTGTCCATTGGCGTTGAACGTGTCACCCGCATCACTCCATAGTTCCACGTCTCGTACCTGAAAAGGATCAGACCAACAAGGCAGTAGGTCGCCCGAGAAAGACTTAGGTCGAGAATTAGAAAGTGGAACGAAATCACCTGATTGGAAGTCATGAGGTAGGGTCTTCTTATCGTGCCATCCCTTAGGCACATCATGCACGGGGTTCACTTGCTCGCTGTCCAAGGTTGGATAAGGGGTATCTGCGTTGAAAAGTTTAATGACATCTTTTTCCATTACCTCGTGCAAGTGCGGGTGCAG
The DNA here is from genome assembly GCA_036759665.1 of Gynandropsis gynandra. NCBI lineage: Eukaryota > Viridiplantae > Streptophyta > Magnoliopsida > Brassicales > Cleomaceae > Gynandropsis > Gynandropsis gynandra. The sequence continues at coordinate 15,306,531 of CM071873.1, forward strand.
CCTCCTTTGAATTTCGAGTGAAGGTTCGTGGCTGTCCTCCCTATAATTCCCGTACATACATATTGAAGAGCTGAGCCTCTTACGCTTCTTCACGCGTGTGGGCTGTCTTCTCATCTCATCTGCACTCATGTTAGAATTTAAAACAGCAAGATATATGTTATCGGAATCAACGTACTCATACCGAGAATAAGGCGGCGGGTCGGGCTCAAGCTCGAATGCTTTCTCCGCTATGAAATCAGCATGCATATCACGTGGTATCTCCTCATGTGGGGCGTCTCCTAGTGCTGTAATTGCACTCATGAATTTCGTATATACCTCAGCTCCTTCGTCCGCAAATCCTGCATTATCGCCAACTTGTGTCAAATACCGTAAAAGAGAATCGGAAACACTTACTTGATCGTGCGTGTCTTTCTCTAACTCGTCCAGTGAATCTACTGTAAAGCAAGACTCCTTGAGTGGTGATTCGTCCATGGGGCTGGGCAGGATGAATTCAATCGTTTCGTCTTTGACACGTAAGGACAACTTTCCTTGTTGTACGTCTATCGTCGCACCTGCAGTAGCTAAGAACGGCCTACCAAGAATAATAGGTGTCCTAGTGTCTTCCGTTATCTCAAGTACAACAAAATCAGTGGGAATGCAAAGCTTACCTACCATGGTGGGAACGTTTTCAATGATTCCCACCGGATGTCTTACCGTACGATCCGCGAGGCGTAGAGACATCTTCGTCGGTTTAAGGTTCCCAAACTCCATCCGCTTGAAAACTGTTTGTGGCATGATACTCACGCTTGCTCCTAAATCACACAAAGCATTTTCAATATCGAGATTACCTATTTTGCATGGGATGGAGAAGCTTCCGGGGTCCTTTAGCTTAGGTGGCAGCTTGTTCTGAAGAATTGCACTGCATTCCTCGGTAAGTGCTACAGTCTCGTTCTCTTCGGTGTGCTTCTCTTTGGTCATTACCTCACGATTAGGCATCTTTTGGACTGCTTCCACGTATGGCATGTTGATGTCTAGCTTCTTGAGATCTTCTGTAGATCTGCCCACTCTCTCTTGGTTCTTACTGCTTACCAATCGTCGAGGATACGGTATCGGAGGTACGTACGCCGGAGGAGCAACGTATGGCTTATCTAAATCTGGTTCGACTCCTTCCATAATCGCAACCTTACCTCTTCCTCTATCCATGGACGTACCAGCAGCATCCCCTCGCACATTTGAGGGCGGATTCTCATCCTCATCATCGCTGCACACAGAAATAGCATTCACATGCTCTCTCGGGTTAAGATCGGGCTTACCGGGAAGCTGTCCGGGATTCCGAGAAGATGAGGCGGCCTGTTGTGCTATGGAGTTTTCCAACATCTTCATATGAGTGCTCAGGGACTCTATCTGAGATCTAAGCTCCTGTTGTTGCTGCTCCTGCTTCATCTTCACGTGAGTGCTCAGAGACTCCATCTGAGATCTAAACTCCTGTTGTTGCTGTTCCTGCTTCATCTTCACATGAGTGCTCAGAGACTCCATCTGAGATCTAAACTCCTGTTGTTGCTGTTCCTGCTTCATCTTCACATGAGTGCTCAGAGACTCCATCTGAGATCTAAACTCCTGTTGTTGCTGTTCCTGCTTCATCTTCACATGAGTGCTCAGAGACTCCATTTGAGTTTTAAGCTCACTAATCGCTGTCCCAACATCCGCGTCGAATTTGGTTCGAATCGATTGTTGCTGCTTCTGCTCCTTCATGAATTCGAGCAATACCGCCTCAAGGTTTGATGAAGAGGCTTTAGGAGGTTGAGGAGCTTGCTGAGCTTGCTGGAATTGCTGGTTGTTTTGCTGGAAATTATTCTGCCTTTGTGGAAACCCCGAATACTTCACCGGTTGAGTTGTTCGATATGACAAGTTCGGGTGATTCCTCCAATTCGGGTTGTAGGTGTTCCCGAATTGCGTGTTGCCTTGCTGCTGGGCATAATTCATCTGTTCGTAATCCTCATGTACTGTGCATTGATACGCTACATGGTCCGTATCTCCGCAATTCGCACAGTACATAGCATTCGCTGCATTACCCATGGCTCTATTCTGGTTAGGCTCATATAATCGACGAGTGCTATTAGGCATACCTCTTGGAGTGGACCACATGGTGTGGTTCATGGCGAGGTTATCAATCAGCTCAAATGCCTCCTCGACGCTCAGATCCATGAATGATCCTCTGGCAGCGTTATCCAACCTCATGCGGTGCTCATCTGAAATTCCGTTATAAAAAGTTTGGATAACGTACCATTGCTCAAGTCCATGGTGTGGACATAACTGTAGAAGATCTTTGAATCTACCCCACGCCTCAAACATAGTCTCTCCATCTCTGCATCTGAATGTTGCGATTTCCCCCCTCATCTGAATTTTCTTGCTCGGAGGAAAGAAGCGTGATAGGAACAGTGTGTAGAGCTGATCCCAAGTGGTGATAGATCCGGCGGGGAGTGATTGCAGCCAAGCTTTCGCTTTTCCCCCAATTGAAAAAGGGAAAAGACGCAGCAAGATTGCATCCTCAGAGACTCCATGAATTTTGAACGTACCTGAAAGTTCGAGGAAGTCTCTGAGGTGCTGATGAGGATCCTCATGGTTTCCACCCATGAATTGCTTCTGATAAAGCATATTTATCATTGCTGGCTTAATCTCGAATTGGTCTCTTGCAACAGCAGGCATCCTTATGGCTGTTTGCATGTTGTTCATGTTCGGCACCACGTAATCCCTTAGACGACGTGGTGGAGGAGCCTGTGGTTCTCGTGGTTGAGGCACAAGTGGCTGTTGCTGCATTTGCCCCAAGTTACCCAGAGGTAACTGAGCATATTCACAGCCGTTCTGATTATCCATACTTTGTTGTTCTGATGGCTCTGTGTGGTCTTCTTCCTTACCCTTTCTCAGTAGTCTGCAAGTTCGCTCGATCTCTGGGTCGATTCTGAGTAGACTAGAAGTGCCCTGCGACCTGGTCATACACGAAAAAGAACGAACGAAAGGAACTTAGGTAGAAAGAATCGAAAGTAAACAAAAGCAAAAATAAAA
>CM071873.1:15310799-15324333 GCA_036759665.1 Gynandropsis gynandra
GCTTCTCCATGCTCAATCTCGTCCCGTTTGTCCCGTGATGATCCCCAAAGTTGCTCCTTAGCTCCGTGCATGTTCCTTTAGCTCCAAAATGGTCCAAATACGCGTAAAAACCTGTAAGAACATGAAAAGCACGAAAGCAAGTAAAACGGATACGGAATCATACGTAAAACATCACATATGTATCAAAAACGTCTCCTAAATCGTGCAAGAAATACGTATGAAAACGAGATGATCAGATATGCGAATGTACTAAAGGGACATGTGAACATCGTCTTTTCTTGATCATTCAAGTGGATCGGAATCTGAAAGAAACCTGAATAGCCATCAAGAAAACAAAAGTAGGAGTGAAGAGCTAGATGTTCAAGAATTTGATCAATGAAAGTTAAAGGAAAGTTATCTTTTCTAGTATTGTCGTTCAGCTTGCGGTAGTCAATGCACATGGGCCACCCCATGACCTTCCTTGTCGGGATCAATTCGTTGTTCGCGTTCGGGATGACGGTGATGCCTCCTCTCTTCGGGACTACCAGTACATGACTCACCCACGCACTGTCCGATATAGGATATATAATTCAAGCATCTAACAACTTAATTTCCTCTTTCTTAACTACTTCCCTCATGTTCGAGTTAAGTCTAAGTTGATGCTCAATGCAGGTCTTAGAGTCGTCTTCTAGGTGAATCCTATGCATCAAAGGGCTGAACTAAGTTCCCCAGTATCTTCCAACGTATAACCTATAGCACCCCTATATCTCCTAAGAGCTTTCTACAATTGTTCTTTGTGGGATTCATCTAAGTTATCGTTCACTATTATAGGATAGGTAGACTCAAGTCCAAGGAATTTGTACCTGAGCCCTTGCGGTAAGGGCTTCAACTCAACCTTGGGTACCTTTTCAACACTTCAATCAGGTGATGGACATTCGCTATGATATTTCGGCATCTCGGGAATGGTTGAGCTCGCACTGCATGTTGTTCGGGTCGCATTGGAGGTTGCTCGGGTCGTGCTAAGGTTTATGGACTGATATGCGATGTCTGCTTGGTCTGAGCTTAGATCCACTCGAGCCATGTTCATGTGTGCATTAGCTGAGCACAGTCCATGATGCAATTCATCCGAATCTCTATCATTGGCTCGGTTTACGGATTGTTGCGCTTGACTCTCGCGAAGGTCTAATCGGGTCGCGTCTAATTTGTTGTTTGGGATCTTTTTCCCTTCGTCCAACAGCTTCTTGTAGTATGTAATTTCATTAGGGTCTTCATATAACCCTTCTCCAGCTGCTAAGAGATCTATCTCAAAGAATCCAAATTCATGAACTCTTCGAGAACTTCCTCGGCTAGTTTTTCTAAGACGTCGATGTAGAACACCAAATCTACCATATACGGCTATCTGAGTGTGTCGTTCAAGTTGAACTCCACTTCCTTGTCTCCAAATTTCAGTGTGAGTCTTCCTTCAACACAATGTATGATCGTCTTTGTCATATTGAGAAACGACCTACCAAGGATAACCGTGATCTTCTTGTCTTCCTCCATATCTAAGACAACGAAGTCCACCGGGACGAAGAACTTCTCAACTCGTAAAGGCATGTCTTCCAGTGTGCCCTCGGGTATCCTAAGACTTCAATCATCCATGGTGAGCGCCATTTGTGTAGGTTGTAGATCCCTTCGGCCCCTGAGATCCAATTTCTCGTATAGAGACAACGGTAGCACGGTTACGCTTGCTCTGACATCGATAAGTGCATGATTAATCTCATAATCACCTATTTTGTAAGGGATCACGAATCGGACATCTTTTTTGGGAGGTTTGGTTGCAGCATCGAATTCGTCACCATTACGGTTTTCGTCTCCATGTCCCGCTTGTTCGCAATCACATCTTTCAAGAACTTAGCATATGAAGGCATCTTCTTTAAAGCTTCGTGGAATGGAATGGGGATGTTCATCTTCTTCAACATTTCAGCGAACTTAGCGAATTGGTGATCATCATTCTTTTTGCGTTGACGTTGTGGAAATGGCAAAGGAGGTGGCCTTGGATCGGGTTTCACATACTTCGGTTCCTCTTCCTCCTCGGGTTTCTTCTTGTGACTATCAATGTTACCAGCCCTCTCTGATGCTGTAATGGATGATTCACCTTCTTCAAATGTTGCAAGGGCGGGCTGATCCAATGTTTTACCACTCCTTAAATGAATGTCGTTGATTTGCTCATGAAGAAACAGGCAAGCACGACCGATCTCTTCCTTGTGCACGACCAGACTCATGAAGAAACAAGCAAGCACGGCCGACCTCTTCCTTGTGCACGACCGGACTCATGAAGAAACAAGCAAGCACGGTCGAGCTCTTACTTCAGCATGGTCGGGCACTCTTCAAGGGACATACCCGATCAGGATACACATGCTGCACGGTCGAGCATGGAGATGCGCGGACCTACAACACGGAAAAGGAAAACTTTGGCCGACTTAAAACACAAAAGGAAAAACCACGGGAAAGAATGGGAAAGCACGACCAAAAGGGAAAGAAGAAGAAAAGGAAAGAGAAGAGAAGAGGAAAGAAGAAGAAAGAAGTCAAAAGAGAGACGATTAAATTGGTTAGAAGACATACGTTAGACACACGACAGTGGAGTTACACAGAGAGCAGATAGCAGACAGAGACTGGCAAAGGATACATTCAAGGGGCATTGAAGATCAAATAGGGACTTCGGTTTCGTTTCATTTTTATGTTCCCTAAACTATCTATTTCGATTATGTTGTTTTCTTTCGAACGCATGAGCGAGTAGTCGTTTTGTTCTAGAGAAGGGATTAGCCCATGGCTATCTCGGAACCACTTTGATTTATCTTTGAATACAATTTCCCGTTTTCGTTTATCTATTCTTTGTCTAAGTGCTTCACTGACTTGTATTTACGATGGCCACGTAGATGTATGCTTTAGGAACTTAGGAGAATGATCAAAAGGAGAATTCTAATTCCGGATAATCAGGTTTAGAACAACTGAGGTTAGGCCACGAAAGTAGGATAGCAGCGGTTGAGGGTAAAACGGATGAATCACACAATTTATGGGTTTAGTTCAATGTATCAGCCATGAAAATAGGGGATAACATGACTAGATCATGTGTCTATGCCTTGAGAGAGGGTAGATATCATATTAGGATCGTCTGCCTTAGATAATTTAATTGGAATTGCATGATTAGGTAGGTTGATTGTTGGTTTCGGTAGTCTTGTGGTGAAACCGGATTCCGAGAACGTTGGTCTCACTGTTAAGAACTCGTTAGTTTATTATTTTTAGTATTTCATTCTTAAAATCAATATTTTGTTCGTTTGCAAGTTTGATTTGTATTTTGGGTTTAGGTTGTGTTGTGTAGTCCCTGTGGGATCAACACCTAGAGTACTACACACGTGACATGCACTTGCGGGTAGTTTAGGTTAATATTTGTTTAACTTGGAACGCATCAAAGATTGCTATCACAATTCCTAAGTTGAATTAACCGACCGGTCAAGGTTCTAAATTAATTGAGACTCCAAATCATGTCTATGTTCCAAAATCTAATTCCTCTCCCGATAAAATCAGACTTTTATAATTATACTTTCAAGCGGCCAACAAGAATAAAAGCATTAAGAACAGTCAATCAATCCGAAAAGATCAAATATTATAACCAAGCGTTAAGCACAAGACTTCATTACATATCGACAAAACTCTAACCTATGGTAGGGAGGATTACTCCATAATCGTTAATAAAAACATGAAACTAAAATAGAGAAGAAACTCCCATTTCTTCTCATGCTCCTGCACGGTTGTTGTCCTCACCAAGACTTGATGTTTAGCTCTCTCCCTTCCTCCTCCTATTATAGTCGTTTCTCTTTTTTCTCCTAGTGCTCCAGCTCACCTTAGTGCTCCAACTCCTTCCTTCTTCTAGCTGGTTGTTCCTTTCTGTCATTAGTGCTCCAACTCACCTTAGTGCTCCAGCTCACCTCCTTTTTCTTCTAGCTAGTTGTTTGATGAGTTCCTCGCTGAATCGACACTGTAGAACGTAGAAAGTAACGGGATAATCCTTTCTGCAGCTGAGCTGAGAGACTCCCCTACATAAGGCGTGTGGAATGATGGGTCACACGAGAGTTGCGGAAGACTCTCAATATACCAAAGATCGACTTCGTTGGATATAAAACACCAAGAAAGATCAAACTGAGTTGCTGGATATTACACACCAACAAGAGATTTCTAAAAGAGAAAAGTTTGAAATTCAAAAATGGAAGATGATTCTCACAAGGGTGGCGGGCGGCCACATAAAAAGAGAAGAAGCCATGCAAGACTTCATTGTCGCAATTAATGTTCAGCATGCATGCAATCCATGCAAGAATTGTTGCTTAAATGAAAAGAAATTTAAAATAAAAATAAATATAATATAATGTGATTCAATAGGCGTATGAAGCCTCGGATCAACAACTAGGAAGGCGTAAGTGATTTCGTGGCCTCGTTAAAAACACATCGTTGGAAAATCATGTGGGACAAAACCAACTGAGGGAAAAGACCAAACACGAAACACTTGCCCTAATCGTTGATCATTGTAAGATGATCTTCGGCATGAAGTACGACTCAGATGTTGAAGTGTTCTTGTGGAGTCGAGCACTTGTCATAAACTCGCATGGCTGCAAGTAGTCCTCCGATGGCGTCTTTGAGCTCCTAGCCTTAGCATGGGTCACGAGACCTTCTTGTATAGTAAGGGCATCATCTTCATGTTCAGGTTCCTTGAGCTTTCTAGCCTTAGCACGGGTCACGAGACCTTCTTGTATAGTCAAGGCATACTCTTCATGCTTGAGTTCCTCAATGTTGTCCATGCTCATATCATCCCCTCCCTCTTGAAAAGGGTTTATCCTCAAATCTGTTTAATCTGTGACAAAAGGCACCAAATCAGTGACACTAAAACTCGAACTCACGTTATAATTACCTTGCAAGTCGAGTTGATAAGTGTTGTTGCTGATTCTCTTGGTCACTGTGAAGGATCCATCGATTCGAGGCATCAACTTTGATTTTCTCTTTTTCGAAAATCGCTCCTTTCGCAAATGAATCCACACTTGGTCATCGGGTTCGAAAATCATTTGCTTTTGTCCCTTGTTTGCTTGTTTTACATAGAGTTTTGTTTTCTCCTCTATGTTCTTCCTAGCTTTCTCGTGGATCTGACGGGGAATACCTAGAAGCAGAATGTACAGTATGATTATATGCAAATTCGGCATGTAGTAAACATTTTCCCATGTTTTCAAGTTTTTCTTAACTAATGCACGCAAAAGAGTTCTTAAGGTTCGATTAACTACCACGGTTTGTCCATCAGTTTGCGGATGACATGTCGTGGAAAATAATAACTTAGTTCCTAGCTTAGACCATATAGTCTTCCAAAAATGACTAAGGAACTTCGTATCTCTATTTGAAACTATCGTCCTAGGCATTCCATGCAACCTAACTACTTCTTTAAAGAACGGATTCGCTATGTGCAATGCATCATCCATTTTATGGCATGCAATGAAATGTGACATCTTAGAAAATCTATCAACAATCACAAAGATCGAATCATTTCTAGTCTTAGTTCTAGGCAAACCAATCACGAAATCCATAGATATGTCATTCCAAGGGTGAGTCGGGATAGGTAGAGGGGTATACAAACCGTGAGGTTGAACTTTAGACTTAGCTTGTTTGCACGTGATGCACCTTCCGCAAATCGTTCAACGTCCCTCTTCATATGCGGCCAATAGAAGTGATCATGTGATACCTTAAGCTCTTTGCAATTCCAAAATGACCCATAAGACCACCCTCATGAGCTTCTCTAACAACTAAATCTCGCATAGAGTAGTTAGGCACGCACAAACGGTTATCATAAAACAGAAATTCGTCTTCCCTAAAGTAATGACCCGATGCAAACTTCTCACACGTTTTGTACACTTCTCCGAAATCCAAATCAGATGCATATATCTCTTTACATTGTTCAAATACTAGCAATATAGCATCTAAAGTAGTTAGCAGCGCATACCTTCGGGATAGAGTGTCCGCTACGATGTTTTCCTTACCTTGCTTGTACTTGATGACGTAAGGAAAAGTCTCAATGAATTCAACCCATGTTGCATGTCTCTTGCTGAGTTTATTCTGCCCCTTTAAGTACTTGAGTGATTCATGGTCGGTATGTATAACAAAATCCTTTGGCCATAGGTAATGTTGCCACGTTTGCAATGCTCTCACAAGCGCATAAAGCTCCTTATCGTATGTGGCATAATTGAGGGTTATGGCTCCTAGCTTCTCGCTAAAATAAGCAATTTGTTTCCTTTTTTACCTCAACACTGCACCAATTCCTACATCGGACGCATCACATTTGATTTCAAATGTCTTAAAAAATCTGGAAAATAAATAGAGGAGCATGAGTAAGCTTCTCTTTTAGCGTTTGGAACGCTTCTTCTTGTGCTTCTCCCCACTTGAATCCAACATTTTTCTTGATAACTTCGGTGAGTGGAGCTGCCAAGGTGTTAAAGTCCGTAATATTGTTGATTGCTCGAAAATCAACACACATACGCCAACTGTCGTCCTTCTTTGGGAAGAGTAAGACGGGAACGGCACACAGGCTCATGCTCTCTCGAATGTGTCCCTTTGCCATGAGTTCCTCCACTTGCCTTTGCAACTCCTTAGTCTCCACCGGGTTGGTATGATAAGGTGGCTGATTTGGAAATGCGGCTCCGGAGATGGAGTCTATTTGATGTTCGATGCCGCATATAGGAGGTAATCCCGTAGGATTGTCTTCGGAGAAAACATCTTCATAATTCTACAGCAAAGATGTGATCTCACTCGGCAGAATCGGTGCAAGGTTAGCCAAGCTCGAAAGAGCTTCCTTAAACACGAATAACAAAACCGATTGACTAGATTGAAGAGATTTATTGATCTCACCCAATGTAGCATAGAAGTTTGATGACTTTAGTACGCGTTCTTCTTTATGTTTGAGATGCATTTGATCTTGTTGCGCTTCTCTTGGCGTCAAAGGAATAAGGACTGTTTTCCTGCCATTAAACTCAAACGAATGCTTGTTAGTAAAACTGTCATGTATTACGTTACGATCCGATTGCCATGGTCTACCGAGAAGGATATGGCTCACTTCCATGGGAAGAACGTCACACAAGATCTCGTCCTCATATTTGCCAATAGTGATAGGCACGGTTACTTGGTTGGTCATTGTAGTTTATAAGATCTCGGGTGCTTCTTGACCTTTAAACTGAGTTTTCGGACCATGGCAGCAGTTGTGACATTAGTGCAACTTCCTTCGTCTATAATCAAGCTACACACCTTCACTTCAACAAGGCAGCGGGTATGGAACAAATTCTCTCGTTGTTCTTGATCTTCAGATTTAGTTTTCACACTCAAAGACCTTATTGTTACCAACAAATCCCCTTTAACCGGTTCTTCTTCATACTCTTTAGTCGAAGATTCAGATTCTTCGTCCTCAGATTCGATCTCGCCATCCTCATGAATAACCATAACCCTCTTGGTTGTACATTCACTCGTACCCCTTCCTTGACACTTAAAGCATTTCACGTCTTGAACTCTCGATATAGTGGCCTCGGTTTTTTCTTTGTCTCTTTGAGCCATTAGAACCATTTTTACCTCGTCTTTGGCTGTTGGGATAAGTTTGTCATTTCTATGATAACTCGGCTTTTCATCCTGTTGATAACTGAATATTCCAGCCCCAAAATTAGAATGAACGTTTCTTTTCCGTTTGAGTTGTTGCTCGATTAGAATCACTTTATGTAGCATCTCTTCTATTTCAACGTAATGTTGCATCTCCAAACTATCCTGAATTTCCAGATTCAATCCTCCAAAGAACCGAGACATGAGAGCTTTCCTATCCTCTGAAATGTGAGCCCTCAACATTAGCAACTCCATCTCTTGATAGTACTCTTCTACGGTTCGATTCCTTTGAGTGAGATCTTAACATTCTATGCAGCTCTCGGTGAGAATGATTCAGGAAAAATCGTTTATGCATTAATGACTTTCATTTCCAGCCACGTTTCTATAGAATCCTCTCCATTATGTCGCCTAGAAGTTACTAAATGATCCACCAACTCAAAGCATAATCATAGAACTACGTTGCAGCAACCCTAACCTTCTTGATCTCGGTGTAGTGTTGCCAACTAAACACGAGCTCGATTTTCTTCTCCCATTCTAAATACGCATCCGGATCGGCCTTTCCATGAAATGGAGGGATCTTGAGCTTAAGACCAGCAAGGTCGTTTCGCAGATTATCTCTATTTTCCTGCACCCCTCGGCGTCGTCTTTGGCTATTCCGAGAAGAAGATAAACTGCTTTGTTTGTAGTAATCACTCTCTTCTCCTTGCTGAATCCGTTCTCGTGGATAAAGAGTAGGATTTACTCTTTGTCAGTTCTGAATTTCTTGCTGAATCTCCTGCCTAAACTCTTCCATTTTAGTGTTGAGAGTTCGCTCCAAACGAACCGCAAGAGCTTCGATTAAAAGCTTGTTCACTTGGCTGGATTATGCTCTGTTTACTTCCATTGCAGATGACAAACACACGCACAGCACCAAAACGCACAGCCTACACATGAAGTACAAACGAGCAGCCAACAAGAAGTACACGCAGCACAACGAAGCAGCCACTACACGTAGCACAAACGAACAAACAACGAACAATACACGCAATAAACGAGCAGTCAATACTCGCGGCTCAAACACCTAACTATCGGCCAATGAACAACAAATCAGCCGAGAAGATGAACATACCTTTTTCTAGAGCGAGCTCTAATACCACTTGATGAGTTCCTCGTTGAATCGATACTGTAGAATGTAGGTAGTAACGGGATAATCCTTGTTGCAGCTGAGCCGAGAGACTCCTCTACAAAATGCGTATGGAATGATGGGTCACACGAGAGTTGCGGAAGACTCTCGATATACCGAAGATCGACTTCGTTGGATATGACACACTAAGAAGATTGAACTGAGTTGTTGGATATTACACACTAACAAGAGATTTCTCAAAGAGAAAAGTTTGAAATTCAAAAATGGAAGATGGTTCTCACAAAGGAGGCGGCCGGCCACATAAAAAGAGAAGAAGCCATGCAAGACTTCAATACCGCAATTAATGTTCAGCATGCATGCAAGCCATGCAAGACTTGTTGCCTAAATGAAAAGAAATATAACGGTAATTGCTTCGATACAATAGGTGTATGAAGCCTCAGATCAACAATTAGGAAGACATAAGTGATTTCATGGCCTCGTTAAAAAACCCGCCATTGGAAAACCACATGGGACAAAACCAACAGTGGGAAAAGAGCACACACGAAACACTTGTCTTAATCGTTGATCGTTGTAAGATGATCTTTGGCGTGAAGTACAATTCGGATGTTGAAGTTTTCTTGTGGAGTCGAGCACTCGTCATGCACCTGCACGGCTGCAAGTAGTCCACCGACGGCGTCCTTGAGCTTCCTAGCCTTAGCACGGGTCATGGACCTTCTTGTATAGTTAGAGCGTCCTCTTCATGTTCAGGTTCCTCGAGCTTCCTAGTGTTAGCACGGGTCACAGGACCTTCTTGTATAGTTAAGGCGTCTAATTTATGCTCGGATTCCTCGATGCTTTCCATACTCGTATCATTGTTCCTTTCTGTCCCCCCCTCTCCCCCCGCCCTTTTCCTTCTTCTTCTAGCTGGTTGTTCCTTTCTATCCTTAATGCTCCAGTTGGTCTTAGTGCTCCAGCTCACCTCCTTCTTCTTCTAGCTGGTTGTTCCTTTTTGTTCGACCTCGCTGGTTCACTGTTTCTTTGTGCGCCCGACCGGGCTGCGCATGTAGCCCGATCGGGCACTTGTCTTCAAAAGGGATTGGTCGGGCTTGCTATGGTTCCCGGTCGTGCACTTCCTCAAGGTGGGTGGTCCCTCAGGCTATGGAGGTGCCCAGCCATGCATTGTTATGGAATTTCACCCGGTCGTGCTGCTTAAAGAGCCCAGTCGTGCATTAGCATGAAATTGCACCCACTCGTGTTGCAGGGTGTGCTCGGTCGGGCATTAGCATGGGATTGCACCCGGTCGTGCTGTAGGGTGTGCTCGATCAGGTACAGTACATCATCTTAGATAGTTTCGAACATAGGGCAGTTTGCGACATTTGCTCGTGTTTATGTCTGATATCTTCGTTTCTTACAGAACACAAGAAAACTTTAGAAAAGACTAAATTGTACATAATAACTCGGTTGAATTCAAAATTATAATAAAACTAACTATAGAAATACATAAAAATACTAGAACAATTTAGACGTTATCAGGTGCGATCAACATTTTATTATGCTGGTCCTTTCATATTAATTATAAAATGAATCATGTTCAATTCTAACTTTTTTAACCAACTTTTTTTGATTGAGACATATTAAAATTTATTTAATTCGGTATTAGATTGTAATCCAATATTATTTTTAGAGTAATCTAGAAGAGGTGAAGTTGATCTTGCTTCCTTGAGTTTCTCAATATAAGAGTAAAATATGAGTTTAAACAAAAATGACACTTACGTTTTTAGCCTAGCAAATTATTTTACAATATAAATATTTTTCACATTATATATATATATATATATCAATAAATATGTGGCATACGTGTTTTTCTAATAATAGATGAAAAAACTATTTTGTGATTATTTTACATACTAGACCCTTTCAATGTTTGAACGATTGGTATATGTGTTTTTTTCTATTCAAAGAATGTGTCATCTAAAATGTTTTTATTGATCTTACAATCATTATGTATTTTATGCAAATCTTAGTTGATTTAAATTTTAGATACCAAAACATTTAAATTTTTTCCATACATATTAGGATAAATTTTAGAAAGACAATGTGACAAAACCTACAAATTTTACATTCCATAATAACAAATGAAGAGCTTGTCAAATATCATGGTCTAACTTTAGTTGAAAATGGTTATTAGAACTTTTAATATATAAAATTAAAAATGATTATAAGAGAAATGTTATATTGTATTATTTCACGTCGGTTATGATATGAATCAATGAAAATATATATGATGATAGATAATTTTAACCTTTTTAAATTAATTGTTGCGTCGAGTTAGTGTCACAATAATTTGTAAGACTAATAAGTTATTATTTTGAACTAGATTTGGATATTATTTAACTCATTCTATTTTGATTTAGAACAAAATAGTTTTATAAAATAAATACATATTTGAGTTGTTTTTTTATAATAAAATGCTTCGATTCGATAATTTCGAATCAAATTTTGGCGAATGGATTCAGATCTATTATGGATCGAAGCATTTAAGTTGATTTATTAGGTTCAATGGAAAAATCTATAAATACTCAAATTGTTTCCATTTTGTTATTAAAACCCTTAAATATATATCTAATTTGTACTATCTAAAAAATCAACGATTTTCAAGTTTTGCTCCAAAACAATTTTTGTGTGGCAACAAGTCAACGTTGGAATAAACCAATTATCTCCAATCGATTACATGATAATGTTTTTATGTTACTAAATAACTTTTTTTTTGTATTTAAACTGTGAATAAAATATTTTTGCATGAATTTCATATGTTTATAATCTTCTTTTCATTTCAATACCCATTGCCATTTATTTAATCATATAATATTTTTGCATGAATTTCATATGTTTATATATGTTGTTTTTTCCCTTACAAATGGTTGGTCCTTATACACACAAAAATAAATTTTTTATAGAAATATATGAATTTTTTTAAAATTTTAAAACTTAAATTGATTTGTTTCTATTTATATATAAAAATTATGTTACTTTTAGAATTGGCGGAATATCATAAATACCTTTATAGGGCTAAACCACTTCAAAAATACCCTTCCCCCAAATAATTATTAAATCCGAAAAATAAAAACGGAAGAAAAGACAAATTTGCCCTTAATGTTCGAACGTGGAAAAATGGAAGTTCGGCAGTTTTTCGACGTGAGTCGTTTGAGTAGCAAGGGTCGCAGTAGTTTCATGACCATCTTGGACTCAATTTATTGATTTGAAACGGGTGAGTGTCAGTGTCAGTGAGTCGGTTAGGTCGCAATGGTCGTTTGAGGGGCGTGGGTCGGTTGAGTGTCGCGGAGTGTCTGAGGGTCGTTTGAGTCGCATGGGTCGCACGCGTCGGTTGAGGGTCGCACGGGTCGGTTGCGTCGCATGGGTCGGTTGAGTCGCATGGGTCGCTTAGGTCGGTAGAAGTATAATGTATTCGGAATTGGTCATTTTGCAGGTGGCGCCAAAGCCGAGATTTGTGTATGAATTCAAGCACATGGACAGAATTCCAAAGATCACCACGAAGTGTTATCCTCACGAGACAATAAGGATGCTGAGAGGAATCTTAAATGATCAGGAGTTGCATTACTTCGAGAACGAGTCACAATTTAGGCATTTATTTCACTTACAATGTGACTCCACATTGACGAAGGTTCAAATGTGTGTACTACTAAATCACTCCGTGATTATACGGGACAATACAGAGTTGTGGTTCGTCATAAACGGCATTCCCATCCGGTACTCTATAGTGGAGCACGCACTAATTTCCGGATTGAAATGCGGACCATATCCCATAGGATAGGAGTCCATGATGGGTGTCACATTCAGGCTGAAGAATTTCGACCGTGGAAAGGTGACCCCCGAACAAGTCAGTGAAAAGCTTGTGAAGGCGAAGAATTCCGACGACCGGAAGAAGTTCGCAACTTTGATGTTGTTGGCGCAAGTTATGGCTCACAAGCCTTCAGCAGAAAACTCTATCAGCCATGATCTCATTGACATGGTTGATGACTTGGAATTTTGTGAAGGCTTTCCATGGGGTCGGTACACATTCGAGATGATTGTGGATACTTGCCGCAAGCACGTTAGCGGGGAATCACCGAAACCAAAATGGTATTGTGGCGGTTTCATGATCCCACTAATGGTAAGTTGTATATATTATTCGAATAACTTGAATGTTTTCGTACTTTTTGCATTCTTATCATTTTGTTTTAATGTTTCAGTTACTTCCATTTGAAACCATCCTTAGTTTGGGCGGAAATGGATGGTATGTTGAGGTTGTGGATGCGCATCGATCCTGCCCAAGAATGTGCAAGAAGATGGTTAAATCCAATTTTAACCCGAAGTATGTAGATGTGATAAGGCAGATTGGAGATTCTAAGGTAACAATTACACAGGGTTCACAAGGGAAACAAGGGTCACAGAGGGTAATAATGGTTATGTTTTGTTTTTCAGGATATTCTAAGTATTCTTCGTGCTGAACACGAAGAGGAAGTTTTACTTTCTGGTCTGGAGGATTACGAGGGATGTGACGATCCCGATGTTCAGATATGGATGAAACATCTTCATAGAAATCCGAAGGGTATTTGTTGGGAGGATATCCGTGAGCAAGAACTGCTGACACGAAAAGCAGCTCTTGGTGATCAAAAAAAGGAGAAGGAAAAAGGGTCTAAGAGGAAGGAGTACGTGAGTGATGCTGATGCTGATTCTGATGCTGATGTTGATGCTGATGCTGATGCTGATGATGCAGTCCCTCTGACACTGGAGAAGAAA
>CM071873.1:15331285-15344090 GCA_036759665.1 Gynandropsis gynandra
TGGCATTGGTAAAATAAAAAGCATAGCTAGCACCTGGAAAAAGTAGTAGTCTGATATTGAAAAGACTAGTCGAAAGAATGGAAATGGTCGGAAGGGTTGCAATGGTCGGAAGGGTCGCACGGGTCCAACATATTTTGATTTGAACTGTATTTTCGAAATTTATGCATATTATTTGTAAATAATTTGTAAATAATAAATTAGTATCGCAGGGGTCCAAGGGTCGCAGAAGGACAAGGGTCGCAGGGGTCCAAGGGTCGTAGAGGAACAAGGGTCGTAAAGGAACAAGGGTCGCAGAGGAACAAGGGTCGCAGAGGAACAAGGGTCGCAGGGGTCCAAAGATCGCAGAGGAACAAGGGTCGCAGAGAAACGAGGGTCGTAGGATCAAACTGGATCGTTGGGTCGAACTGGGTCGTAAGATCACAGGGATATTTTGGGAATATCAATATTTATACGGATATTTTTGAAGTTAAAAATTTTTTCTTTTTCGGAAAAAGTATTTTTAAAGTGTTTTAGTCCTATATAGTATTTTTGAAATTACCCTTTAGAATTATACAATAACTGTACTAATTATGTTTACGTTCAAAGTTAATTTCAAAGTAATAACGTCACAGGTGGGATGGGGATTGAAAATAGCCCAATAAGTCAATAAGGCCGCTTATTGGGCTCATGCAGTATATTAATAAACGGCCATAAGCAAATCGAATAATTTCTCAAAATCTCGCGGGGGTATTATCGACCCTTAAAAAAGTTCGTGACATATCTCTCCGACCATTATGAGCAACAAATACAGCAACTGAAGCTGAAAACTGTGTTTCTTAGGGTTTTAACGTTCACGCTATTCTGTCAAACAGGCAAGAACCTTTTTCGACAAAAATGGAGGGAGCAGAGGAAGTCGGAGGAGAGAGAATGGTGGATTCGAAGGACTTGCAGCAACAGAGCAAAGCTCTCGACAAACTTACTGATCGTGTTGAGGATCGCCAGCTCGATTCGTCTCGTGTTCAATCGGTCCGTGTTTTTCTGCTTTCTGTCCGAATTAACCTTCCTTAGATTCATGGTTTCTTTTTTAATCACCTAATGGAAAAGACGTTTTTTAGTATTTGGAATTCTTTTTATAGAGACTGAAGGTCTAGTTTTGTGTGACTTAAGCTTCGAGCTTAGTTAGGGTTATTGTTGCTTTGCCCATGAAGATTCTTTATGTCTCAGGCTATGGCCTCCATTGCTGCTTCCAAAGAGGCAGATCTCAATGCCAAGAGGATGAGGTATGTTTTCATACCGTTCGTATATCTTAATTCAACACAAGTTGTTCCTATCGTTCAATGTTGGTGCAATTCTTTGGTTTTTTGGATCTTTTGTAAGTTCATGATCGTGATTTGCATCTGTTAAAACCCTGGGAATAATGTTGTTAATTCTGTGTCTTAAGAGTTGTCAAGCCTAGCGGGATATTGTTTTTTGCCAAATTAATTAGCTTGTGGATTATTTGACTCTAGGATACATCTTGACATGTTATCTTGTCAAGGTAATCTTGGCCTTGTTTGACATTAGAAACAAATTCTAGTGGTGTGTACTGTTTTGGCGTAGAACATATGATGATGATATTCAAATGAAAGACAATGCAACTTGGAGTTTGTTGTTATATCTAGTGTAGTTACTCTCCTAGTGTAGTTATCCATGAATATTTCTGGGCCATTCTTATGGTTCTTCAATTAAAACATTACTTCTTTTTATGTATGATTATGGACGCAAGTAGAGTTTGAATGCAGCATTTGACCCATAAATTCAATAGTGGAGAAAGACCTTTCAATCTGTGGTTACTGATGAAGCTGAAAATTTGCAGGGAGAAGGAATTGGCTTCTATCAAAATCAATGCTGCCGATGTTGAGATTATCATGAACGAACTCGAGGTGAGACTTTTTCCAAGCTTTTTATGCATGGACAATAGTTTTAACCCGTAAAGATTTTCTAACGCTGTCCCCTTTCAAACGCCTAGAACAGTTGGAGAAAAGTGTTGTTGAGAGGACTTTACGGGAGCACAAAGGCGATGCAGTAGCTGCTACACGGGAACTGCTTGCACGATATCCTCTCTGATGAGCGAAGACTTGATGAGGTTTTGTGTTTTCTTTTCTTTTTTTCCCCCAAAAAAAAAAGTCTGCTCCAGTTTTGGGAGCTGCTGCGAGTAACTTGAGGCAAAGTTAAACTGAGCCAAAATCTGGCTCGTACTTACAAGGGCATGTTGAATCTGTCTCTAGGAGCTCACATCTATACATTCGTTTTGGGTTTCTCTTGAATGTTTTTGTATACCTTCTCAAGTTAAGGATGCAAGCTCAGTTGCCTACCAAACAGAAGAGAGGGTTTGGTTTGGATGAAAAACATCACAAAGTACGATTTAAAACACAAACACAATCAAAATGAAACATTTTTCAACACAGAAGTCGCAATATTTACTAAAAAATAAAGATTTTTTGGGGGTTATTTCATCTGTACAAACTGGTTTCTAGAAATGGGTATCGCGACTTTATCCATTACATATATAGAGATGTATCTCTATATATAGATAGATAGATATAAAAGCAAACCCCCGAAAGCCAGGAGAGGAATCAAGAATTGGGGTGAAGGAGGGATGTTATTCTGCTTGCTTAGAAACAAAAAGAGAGACCAAAACATCACCACAGACACAGATGCGTGGAGCTTCTCCTTTTCTTTTGGTTGGTTTTGTCGCACAGCTTCCTTTATTTGTTCTTTTTTAGTCCCACCTGTGGCAGCAACTTCTTGCCCCAACAAAACACTTGCGTTTCATAAAACTAAAAGACCCACAAGACAAAAAAAAGCTCGTCTTTATTCTTTTGCGCTAGTGAACCAACAATTGGAAAAAGAAAAGGCAGATGAGGTTCAGACCTGTTTTGTGCTTTCATTTAGCTTTCCTTTTGCGACGAGTTATCTGCAGCTGTGGCACGAGCCGCTTGCAATTGTATCGTGCACTTTCTCTGAAGTTCTCTTAGTTTCTCCAGCAGTTCTTGGAACGAAGGTCTTCTCTGTGGTTCACTGCCGTTTGGTATAAACCGTCATATAAATGTCTACTTGCACTAAAGACGTGAAATGTTCGGAATGATAACCGAACTTTTGTACAAATTTTGTTTAACAAAAGATACATTTTCTTCATAAAAAATAGGAGGTAAAACCAATAAAGATTTCTTTTTCGATTGAGCTCTTGATTGGGTTCATCAAACCCTAAAGCTATGGAGCAAACCACAGATTGATCGCTCCTGCAAGGACTATATGCAACGATTATTGAATGGCTAACAATAACTGAGGGCAGAAACCGTA
This sequence comes from Gynandropsis gynandra, assembly GCA_036759665.1. Lineage (NCBI taxonomy): Eukaryota > Viridiplantae > Streptophyta > Magnoliopsida > Brassicales > Cleomaceae > Gynandropsis > Gynandropsis gynandra. Next base: position 15,334,607 of record CM071873.1, read on the forward strand.
CCTGTGCCAGCAGCTCTCCATCAAAGAAGCCCACTGTGGATCAATGTCTTTGGGGATTTCTAGTCTCTGGTTCATGAACCCCACTGCTCCGATCACCTACAAGTCTCCCAAACACATTTCTCTTCATATTTGACTTTTATGTAACCTATCTTGTGAAAATAAGACTAGGGCACTGCTTTTGTTATAGCCTCAACATCACGAGGGGGTTGGTTGTAAAAATGCAATCTTTCTTCAAGCAGAAGGGTGGTTTTGCAATGGGAAAAGACCTTGAATTCGTGCAAATATTGCAAAAAGATCTTTTCGATGAGGGCAAAACTACCCCCACTCATAGAGATTGGCATACAAATTCCCGTGTTTGCGCTGGAACCTATCTTCATTTCAAGACTTTTTTTTTTTCTGAGAAAGCTGTACCTGCATAGAGTTTAGATTTTCCCATGGGATCTTCTCGGTGGCAAGCTCCCATAGTATTACTCCAAAACTGTAAACGTCGGACCTGACATTTAAAGAGCTTGATTAGGAGATGAGGAAGGCTAAAAGACTGGGGAATCAGAAGAATATAGCGCATCACAGCATACTTCTCATCTGCAGGTTCATTTCGAAGAACTTCTGGGGCCATCCATTGAGGCTGAAGAACAGATAAGATGAAAAGACAATTAAGTTCATTGTGAGAAGTCTGTTCCATATAAACTAGGAACTAGATTGATAGGGGTTGTGGTGAAGTACCGTTCCCTTCCCAGTCTTGGTGGTGAGGTATGTCTCGTGTTTGAGACGTGAAAGACCAAAGTCAGCCACCTGACAGAGATGACACAGTTAGTTATGACAAGATCAAGTGTTTCTTTGTGTTTTCTCTTTATACGAGGTAATTCAACACATATCTAGAGCATCAACTCCATCTAAACAATTTCCTTTTTCTGTTAGTTCTGAATTATGGAAGGAGACATGTTTATTAGAACAAAATAATCTTTACTTGTCTCATGAATAAAAGGTGACCAACTAAAATCTATTGGAATGGTCCTTAACCAGTTGATTCTCGGAAAAATGTCACATCAAAAATCTGTCTGACACGATTATTTTTAAGTTTGCAATTATCTGGAATTCACCTCCATCTAATTCCTGGACAATTCTAGAAGCTAGTATGCATCAGGGTGAAGGGAAATACATGCTCTCTGAGATGGAAGCATTACCTTCACGGTCCAGTTCCTGTCGACCAGCAGATTTGATGACTTCAAATCACGATGAATGATTGGTGGAACACAGTGGTGAAGATAGTTCATACCACGAGCCTACGACGTGAATTATCAGAGAACTTATATCATATGTTGGATGACACTGACAGAATCAAATAATTTGGAACAGAGAGTAGCCAAATGGTGCAGTCACACTTTTAGACGAGCTTTGTTGAGTGAAGAGTTAGTTGAATTATCACCATTCTATCTAATTTTGACGTTAAACACTTATTTCAACACAACTCTCTTTTTATACCATAACTGGAAATACTACACTATGTCAAACGCACCTTCCTAAATCTATAGATTCCTTAAACTCCATAAATTCTATCAGTTACCCTACATAACCATAGACATGCGATTATCAATGACCGTAGAACTTAAAGAAAAAATGTTTCGAATGAATGAATATTTGATACTCACAATGTCCAAGGCCATATGGATGCGCCTTCTCCAATCTAGTTTTGAAGTGCTCCTCTGTAGCAAACGGAAGAGACTTCCACTGCAAACGTTAAGACAGGGAAAGATTAGGGAAATAAGTCAAAAAAGCTTTGGCTATGACAAAATAAAAAAGTACCACGGAAGTGAGATGTAGCAAAGTTCATGAGAGCCAACCGTGGGAGGAACTCTGACACTATACAGAGACGCTGGGGTGAAGTCACAGCTCCCATAAACAGCAGAATGTTTGGATGTCTGAGTCTTTTCATCAATGATACCTTCAGAGTAAAACAAGGGATCAGCATGGATGATTCAGATTTTGAATTTCTTAGCTGATGCCAGAAAGAGGTATCATTCAGTTTTATGCAGTTCACATTGAAGCTTAAGTCAAATAAATTTGTTAATCTTGCTAAGTTATCAAAGACAAAAGGCGGGTTTCCATTGCACTAAAAACCAATAACAATGTCAAGCGTGTTCTCTTGACTTATGTTAGGAAGTAAATAAAGAAGAGAGGAAATGCACTACCTCTTGTCTAAAAGATTTTATGATCTCATCTGAATATTCTTGTTTGGAAAATACCTTGACAGCTACATCCTGCAGTCACATTAGCACTCTCAATAAGAAAGACTTCAAACTTCGAGATCCCATCATAGAGGCTTTATCAATCGATGATGCATATTATACAACATATTATCAAGAAAAGGCTAGAACGTACAGATCCAAACCATAGACCGTGATAGACGGTGCCACAGGAACCTGTGCATATAAAAAGAAACTTGCCTGAATTTAGCAGAACACAGAAATAATACTATAACAAATGCCTCATCGGTTCAAGCTTGAGATATAAATTATGGAAGTGTCTTTGGCTAGCAATATCAAATTTCTTAATGAATAATAACCTTGTCCGATCTGTTCTCCAATGGTCAAGTCCTCCCACAAGATTTCATAGTCCAAGCAGTCACTATCAAAATCAGCCTTGTTCATAACACTGCTGCTAGTACTACCACAGCTGCTGGCGCTGCTTGTGCTGTTCACATTAATAGAGGAGGACCATGACCCAGAAGCCTCATTATTAAAGGGCTTATTACTGTCAGATGCATGGCCTTCAGACTTAGCACCGGGAGAGGAACTACTGTGGTTAACCAGTTCCTTTTCTTGTTCACTCTGTACTGAACGCCATGCAGGATGTGCATGCCTTCCCTCAGAACCTTCCCCCTCATTTCCTTTCCATGGCCATGACAGACCTTTCTTCCCCATCCATTCTTCGGCTTTTGAGGCGAGCATCTTACGGATTGTGGATTTTCCATCACTCTCATCACCGGAATCTCTGGACGGCCTCACAGAAGATTTCTCGTCATGAAACGAGAATACACCAAAAGGAGATTGGACAAAATCTCCCCTTGGTGTGCTAGCTCCACTAGAAGCAGCATCCTCCCTATGGTCAGACATAGCAGCATCAGACATACCATGATAATCAGACTGATGACTGTCCCCACTGCCACCCTCATGGTTTGCAGTGTAATTCTCACCAGCTCGGATTTTTGATCTGACCTTGTTGCTTACCTTGTAGGCCTGTAATTTTGACTACATCAGTCAAAACATGCAACAGTATAAAAGAACAATAGAATGAATAATCTGGACTAACCAAATCTGATATTTTAGACGCTAGAGCGACTTGTAGAGGCTGCTGAGAATCAAGCCCAAGTTTTGAAGCAACAGCGCCTTTAGAATCGAGACCAAGTTTGTATGCAACATTATCTATAGTCGGGCCAGAGCTTGTTTCCCCTCCCTGCCACTTAGCTTTTGACAAAGGGACTCTTGAGTCCTGATACAGCATTGAATCACTCGCCATGACAATAACTCCAATAAGAGAACCATCATCATCATAGAAGGGGGAAATTGTTGTGACAATTGAGAACCTCTCCCCTATTTTGCTCTTCACAGGAAACTCGCCTGTCCAACTCTCCCCACTGCTGCAGCGGCGAACAATATTAATAGCAACAGCACAATCCCGATCATCTACAAGAATATCAACGGGATCTCGCCCAAGAGCTTCTGCAGCAGAGTAGCCATACAGCTTTTCCGCCATAGAATTCCTGGAACAACCATGCCAACGAATTGGAAACTGCATATCAGTTGTTACAACTCTCAAGTACAATAGTATACTACAAAAAGGACAAAGCAAACCTACAACAGCAACATTCTACCTCATGAAATAACGAGGCAAGAGTTACTGAATTACAGGAATTATAAATTCCAAAACCCTCCCTCTACATATTAAGGCTTGACCAATATTGGAAATTATAAATTGCAACCACGGAATTGAGCTACTCACCAAAATATTATGCGACGATTGAGATCGAAGACATGAACAGCTTGAGCCATAGACTGCAGAATATTCAAGTATTGCCTCTCCGTGAAATTAATGGCGGCGGGTGCTCCGCCACCGGCTCGAGCCCTCGCATTCGCCAAATCCTGGCCGCGGCTCTCCCTCTGCAGCGGCGAAGCGTGACGAAATGACGCCGTTCCACTCCTCCTCCACACCGGAGATCCGTCGCCACTGTTTCTCCTGGCTGGCCGCTGCGGAGACGCCGAATTTGACCGCTGCTTGTGCTCCGCAGATATCCTCAGTTTTGACATCTCATGCTTCAGATTTTCTTGACTTGCCTCCAACTCCCGTATTTTCTTCAACAGCTCCTCCGCCGGTGGAGTCTCCATTATCGCGACCGAAATAAAAGCACGAACTCCAGAGAAGTCGAATCTGAAGCTGAGCTAACTGAATCAGAGACCAGAAGAGTCAAATCGGACTTTGGAGGAGCAGGAACATGCGGAAGCGGTCGAAGCTTTGGAGAAGCTTGATCGGCTATTGGTTTCTTTCTCTAGAAAGAGACAGTTTTTCTCTCTCTAGGAACTGGATTGAATCGAAAACGAGGGAGAGAGAGAGAGAGAGCATTTTATGTTTCGTCCCAAGGAGTCAACAATAATGGAAACCTCTTTTGCTTATCTTTGCTACTTTGATTCCCTTTTTCTGCTTCTAGGTTTTTGTTTTTTTTTCACTTTTTATCTTTCATTTTGTATTACATTCTCTCTCTTCGAATTTACTGATATTTATATTCATTAAAATATCTAACTTGATAAGTTCGTTGATTTATTTGAAAATTAATGTTAATTGAATTAAAAATGGTGTTTGATGTTCATTTCAGGGTATTTTTATTTTTTGAAATACGACCAACTAAATTTTTTTTTAAAGTAGTAAGTTTTTGTTTCTAAACCAAATAAGATTTTTGGTTTATTGAAGCAAAATCTTTGTGTCCGAAAAGACCATATAAAATGAACTCAGATTTTTTCGCAGAATGTAATATTTATATTTATTTCTTTAATGTTCCGAGGTCAGAAGATAAATATATATTTTTTTAATTCTTTGTAATTTTAGTTGTCATTAAAAAGAAACTTTTCCTTCGTCTTTGTTTTCCACAATAGCAAGTACTGAGTAATCATCATTCATTTTCATTAAAATGTAAAACTCGGAAAAAGCGGCGGTGGAGGTCAAGCCACGCGCGCGTGTAAGATACGAACCAATTCTAAAAATTGTTAATGTATTCCGGTCAAATAACAAGGCGCGTGTTTGATACGCGCTGAAGAGGACGTCGCATGTTTTTAGCGGGCCGGCACATTCATTGGGTAAAAAACTCACTTTTTTGTTAGCATTGAGAATAAATAAAAATAAAAAATAAAAGTCCTCGGTCCTCGTATGGTCTGAGCGGATTGGGTCGTCCGTCTTTTCCTCCACTTGTGCTTTAACAATATATTTCCACTTTAGGTTTTCTTTTTCTTTTTCTCTCCTCATTTTTGCCTAAGTATATATCTTTTTCTCGTTGGAGGTATTTAAATTTATATAAACTTTTTCTTTCAATATTTAAAATATATATCTATATTGTGTGGTATAGTCTCTCTTAGATATGTATATGTTATGTTCATGTATATATATAGCATAGGAAAATTAGTATATATAGAGAGACAGAGAACTAATCGTGTATATATTATTATTTTGTTATAGGGAGGTGTCATTGGGAGAATTTGCTTCCGCTAGTCTTTCCACAAATAGTAAGCCAAAGCTCCCACTATAGCTCCACCCTTTCAAATGTAACAAAAAGTGGCCAAATCGTGACTTTTAATATTTAATAGTTGATCTACTAGGTTTATTAATGCAAATGTCATGTTAAAATGAAAATTCGTATCATATATTCACTAATTAAATTAATTTATCTTTGATTCAAAATTATGATTTACATATACGGCAAAATATTTTGAAAACGTATGTTTATGTTCATTTTTTACATACTTAAATATTCAATAAAAAAGAATTATCTATATATTCAAGCTACTTAAATTTATAAACAACTACAATGATGATACTCTAGTCCATGTCCTACTTGGAAATGAATACGTCAAATTCTTTTTTTCAAGTGATTTCGTTAGAAAGTCGGCTAACTGATCACGAGTAGAAACATGGCGTGTGATTAGCGTTCCAGCGAGAATCTCATTGCGAATGAAGTGACAGTCAACCTCAATGTGCTTTATACGTTCATGGAAAACCGTATTTGCAGCAATGTGAATAGCGGATTGACTATCACAATACAACTGAACAGAATAACGGATTGACTATCGCAATACAACTGAACAGGACGAGACTGTGATACCGATACTAACAAGTAATGAATTTAACCATTTGATTTCATGGACAGTCATTGTCATTGCATGATACTCAACTTCGGTGGACGAACAAGATATCGTTTGTTGCTTCTTGGTCTACCATGAAAAAGGTGAATCGCTTAGAGTAAGAAACCAACCGTTGATTGAACGACGAGTACAAGGACAACCTACCAAATCTGAATCACACCATACTACCAACATAAATCAACATTGGCGTTGCAAAAAAATACTTTGACCTGGAGTAGTCTTCAAGTTACGAACCACACATAAAGCAGCATCTCAATGGTCATCGTGGGATTTTGGAGAAATTGTCATAACATGTGGATACTATAAGACAAGTCTGGACCAATGATACAAAGGTAAAAAAAGTCGGCCAACTAGGCATCGAAAATGTTCGGGATTATAGAGAAATGGTGTTGTGGAAATTCCCAGATGATGATTTTGTTCTATTGGGAAGAAAGACGGTTTAGATCTCAACAATCTGTTTCTGAAATAATGTCAAGTACATTATTCCGCTGACATAAATATATGTTAGATGTGTTGCGAGCAACTTCAATACCAAGAAAATACTTCAAAATACCTAGGTCTTTCATGAGAAAACAAAAACTTAGATAAGTCTTAAAACGTTGAATATGAGATGAAAAGTTGCCTGAAACTATCAAATCATCTATATAAACCAAGATGCTTAAGCGAACCTCACCCTTGTGAAAAGTTGATGCGTATCAGAGTTAAATATAACCTAATCTACCCGCAAGTGCACGGCACGTGTGTAGTATTTTAGGTGTCGATCCCACAGAGACTATGCAACGCTACCTAAACCCGAACTATGAATCAAACTTGCTAACGAAAGAATGTGAATAAGGAATGAAATACTGAAATTAACTAAACTACTGGGGTTCTAACGATGAGACAAACGTCCTAGGAATCCGGTTTCACCACAAGACTACCGAAACCAACGATCAACCTATCTATCATGCAATCCCAATTAAAGCTATCTAAGGCGGACGATCCTAACATGATATCTACCCCCTCTCAAGGCATAGACACGTGATCTAGACAAACTGCCCCCTACTTTCGTGGCTGACACCATGAACTAAACCCATAAACTCTGTGATTCGCCCGTTCACCCTCAACCGTTGCTACCCTACTTTCGTGGCCTAACCTCGGTTGTTCTAAACCTGACTTTCTAGGATTAGAATTCTCCTTTCGGTCCTTCTCCTAACCCCTAACACATGCATCTACGTGGCCAGCGCAAACACAAGTAAATTGAAGCACTCAGATAAAGAATAGATAAACTAAAACGGAAAGATGCATTCAAAATAGATCAAAAGCGGTCTCGGGATAGCCAAGGGCTAATCCCTTCTCCTAGAACAAACAAACTACTCGCTCATGCGTCTGTAAAGAAACATAAACATAGTAGAAAGTCTAAGGAACATAAAAACCAAACAAAACCGAAGTGGCGGTGCTTGATCTCCAATGCTCCTCGCTTATCTCCTCGCAAGAATCTGCTCTAACTTCACTGAATTGTTCTCCTCTGTAAGCTTGCTGTAATCACGTCTTTTTGCCTCCTTTTAAGCCTCCTAAGTCGGTCCAATTGTTGCCCTAATTGCCCCACGAGTTCCCTTATGTTTTAAGTTAAGTTTACTTAAGTTTTGAGAGGTTTCGGGCCGCTACCCGCTCGGGTAGTGAGTGTACCCGCTCGGGTGCGGCTAGGGCAGTTCGTGCGCGTCCTGTGGTGCTGGAATGGTGCCCGATCGGGCATGGCATGTGTGCCCGCTCGGGCACAAGGCAAAATGGTCCTAAATGCTTGCCCGAGTCGTGCTAAATGGTCCACACAATTGGCCGTAGGTTTTGCCCGATCGTGCAAGGGTTGTGCCCGACCAGGTGAGGCTTTTCCATGCTCAATCTCGTCCCGTTTGTCCCGTGATGATCCCCAAAGTTGCTCCTTAGCTCCGTGCATGTTCCTTTAGCTCCAAAATAGTCCAAATACGCGTAAAAACCTGTAAGAACATGAAAAGCACGAAAGCAAGTAAAACGGATACGGAATCATACGTAAAACATCACATATGTATCAAAAACGTCTCCTAAATCGTGCAAGAAATTCGTATGAAAACGAGATGATCAAAATCCCCCAGACTTGAATGTTTGTTTGTCCCTAAGCAAACGTCAACGTGGAATACATGGGGTATGAAAATACGAGAATTCCCCTTCTCCTAGAAATACCGCTAAAGCGAACCTAACCGATCAACTAGCACGTCGAGAGCAAATTCGGCCTAATCGAGTTTTCAGCCTTAATTCTAGGTCCACCACGGTTACCCATGAGAAAGTAAATCAAAGGAGACTAGACACGCTACCGTAACTCCCTCCATCAGACAAGACTTCAGACTATGCTAAGCCTAGGTCAACCGAGGATACTTGTTTCTTTCTTTCCGAGCTTCTTTCTTTCTTTTTCTTTTCTTTTTTTCTATTTCTTCTTTTTGTTTTCTTTCTATGACTTCTTCTTTTTTTTTTTCTTTTTTTTCTTTTCCATTTTTTTTCCTTTTCTTTTCTTCTTTTTCTTGTTTCTTTTTTTTCTTTTCCATTTTTTTTCCTGTTCTTTTCTTCTTTTTCTTGGCATACACACTAGGCTTCTAAGACGTCGGATTTGAAGGGATCCAGCCTCTACTTAGACCCAGACTACCGATGACGGTATACTCATGCATCTCGTGTGAGAGTGCAGTGGAGTAGGTGGCTTTTTGTGCCATGCCCTTAGGACGTAGAAAGATGATCGCCAACCCACCACTTAGACCCGAGCCACCGAAGGAGTAACAAGGTCGATGCACTCATATCGATTTTTGATCATGCTTATTAGGCACTATTTCTATCGACAACTGAGTGTTAGTGTGTGCTTTTCAATCTGCAAAACAAGCTCGATTTTACATGATCCAATGATCCTCAATGTAACCAAAGTAAAGTGTCGTCTACAAGAAGTATGACCATCTGGGTAGAGAAAATAAACGACAGACCAGCCTAGCAACCTCGTCTAAACATCCACACAAGTAACACTAGGATTCCCAAGAACTACGACCTATTGTTTTTCAACCGACTAATAAGCTCTAACGCATAGG
>CM071873.1:15371803-15382603 GCA_036759665.1 Gynandropsis gynandra
AAGCAAAAGAAAAAGGCAAAAAGAAGTTAGAGAAAAAAAAGGAAAGAAAAAAAGGTCAAATTTGCCGAAGTTTAAAGACTCATCGGAGCCCTTCCCAGAAGAAGAGTCGTGTGTGACTTCTCCAATTTGACCTTCAACCGTGACCTTAGGTAACGCGGATGTCTGAGTCTGCCGATTACCAAGACCTTATGTAGTGCAGATACATCACAAAGTCCTCCATCGAAGTTGTAAGTACTTGTGTGTATCTGCATACAGACTGAGTCTGACGATTACCAAGACATTGAGTAACAAATAGACATCACGATGCCCTGGGTCGACCATGTGACCTTAACGGTCACAAAGGTAACAAGGATTTTTCAGAGAATTTAGGGTTAGATGTTAGAAATCGCCCTTTTGAGAGAATGAAAGACCCAAAACAAGAGATGATTTGGTGCTTGTTGTAGCTTTTCGGTTTTTCCTCCTCTATTTATAACGAAAAATAAATGGACTCCTAAAATTCCAGAAAGACAATAAATACAAAGAATGACCAAGGTGCATGTATTGACCACATTAAAGAACCTTTAATATAGGTCTTCAATGTGGCATTGGTAAAATAAAAAGCATAGCTAGAACCTGGAAAAAGCAGTAGTTTGACATTGAAAAGACTAGTCGAAAGGGTCGAAATGGTCGGAAGGGTCGCAATGGTCGGAAGGATCACAATGGTCGGAAGAGTCGCACGGGTCCAACATATTTTGATTTGAGCTGTACTTTCAAAATTTTATTCATATTATTTGTAAATAATTTGTAAATAATAAATTAGTATCGCAGGGGTCCAAGGGTCGCAGAAGGACAAGGGTCGCAGGGGTCCAAGGGTCGCAGAGGAACAAGGGTCGCAGACGGACAAGGGTCGCAGGGGTCCAAGGGTCGCAGAGGGACAAGGGTCGCAGGGGTCTAAGGGTCGTAGAGGAACAAGGGTCGCAGAGGGAAAAGGGTCGCAGGGTCAAACTGGGTCGCTGGGTCGTAAGGTCACAGGGGTATTTTGGGAATATCAACATTTATAAAGATATTTTTGAAATTAAAATTTTTTTTTCGGAAAGGGTATTTTTGAACTGTTTTAGTCATATTTTTGAAGTTAGCCCGCACAAAAGCTCCCTCGTCTGATTTATTGCGTATTTTATTGTGTGTAATTTAAATAGATAAACTAATTGATTTGTCAATTCACCGGTTGAATACGATCTTGACCACAATTTTAATTAGGTTGGTTTAATAAAATTTTGATTATGAAAAAAAAAGGACAAATGTATTGGACTGAAATTTTTTGTGATCCATATGGATCGATCGATACCTACTGCGTACCAATCTACGAGCCAAAACATTTTTAAAAATAATATATTTTTAAATTTTATTTATATTTTAGTAATGTAATAGTAAAGAAAAATAATTATAATACTAATCTTTTTTAAAATTTTATATATTATTCTATTTTTTAACTTTTTTACTTACATTTTATTGTTTTATGATATTATATTATTTATATTTTATTTTCAAAAATGAACATTTAGTTTTTAATAATATAGTTTAAAAGAAAAATGCCAACCTCTAGATTGATCCACATAAAATGCGGGTTTTGGTAGTCTAGGTTGGGTTGAAATTTTTCAAAACGTATAAAATATGGACTGTGCTAAACTATAGAAAAAATAACTCGATCCTTTATGGGTTGGTTTAAGCTGGACTGAGCTAACCCACTTAGCATCAAGGGTGTCCAATCCGAGTTAATCGGATCGACCTGAACAACTTGAATTGTTTTGTATATAGATTAACCTAGGAACCCATATGGGTTCAAATTTTAGAACTCATTCAAATTTGGATTACAACCGAAGAACCCAAAAATCTCAAATCTTAAAAAAATATTTTAGGGTTTTGTGATATTCTCTCTTGTAACATGCAACGAATTGTTTTGTTTCTCTCTGACATCAAAACTAAACCAAAGTAAGAAACCAATGTTGTTCGACTCTTTCTTCTCCCACGTCGTTGTCCCATTGTCGTTGTCCATGCCATCGCCTCTGGTTAGTGTCATCTCTGGAACCAAGTCATGTATGCATTCTTTTTCTATATCGCCTTATGCTCCCTTCTTGCTCTTGTAGATTCATTATATTATAGTGCTTTTCGTGGTGGTGAAGTTAGTGGATTTTGGTTTAGTTTCAGTGTCTGGTTGATATGTTGGTCGTTTGTGGAATCTAATGAAATTTTATTTGAAGCTATGTAGGATGCTGATCAAAGAGTCTAATTGATATGTTTAGTGGATTTTGGTTTTGCTTCCGGCGTGTCTGGTTTACATGTCTCTTTCTTTGTGTGTGAATGAATGATTTCCTTTTACTTGTTCATGGTGTTACATTTGTTGTATAAGTTGTGACTTTGGTTTCTTGAAGAGTTTTAAATTGGTGGTCAACATATACCATGCAGTTAATTTGTCCTACTCTCATGTCATTCTTAGTGTAACACCTCCATCCCGGAACTACCTCGGGACTAGGAGTGTCCACCATCACCTCCAAGAGGTGGTCATATATATATATATCACCGCTCAAACGCATTTATACAACAAAAATAATAATTTATTCTGAAATAAAAGTGGTCTGGATCATAAAGTAAATGAAATACGTAAAGATCATAATCACGGTAAATAAATAAAACAAATACAAAATGCAAAATAAAACTCATCGAGACCTCTTGTACGCCTCTCCCATTAGTCTGCTGTGAATTCTCATGTTGCTGCTCAACTTCATTGTTTTTTTTCCTCGCCATATCATGTCCATCCATGACAACCCACAAATAGGGTGAGTACGAAATACATACTCAGTGAGATCAATACGTGTATGTACTCTGTGCCACATATTTTTTTCACTCTAAACTAAATAACATAAAATGACGATCTATCCAAAGTCTAAACTAAAGACATACAGACAACTCTGCCTAATCTGACTGAGTATCCAAAGTCTAAGACTAGTACACACTGAATCATAACACACAGAGTCCACATGACTCTATCTCGGGCATATGCTCGCAAAGTCCAAAGGATCCCAACACACTGAAGATCTCGCAAAACAATACAACGCTCTATCGCTCGAAAGTTTACCACAAACCCAATACAGTACGAAACTGGTAGATCTATTGATCTGACTAACTCGATACTCTGTCGCTCGAAAGGTTACCACAACCCCAGCATGGTACGACACCGACCTAGATCTAAGTGTTGCAATACTAACATCGTTGAACCGATACTCCTCATGTGACAACTCTCACCGACACGCTCGCACATACCTTCTTCCGAAGGTTGGAGTGTGAAATCATTCAATCGAGCATACTAACAAGATCTTCACTCGACTTTAACACCAAACCAAAATATCAATGTTTTCCGACCGCAACACTTGGTCGAACATCAATTCTCTAGATCATCTTTAGTCACTTATACAACTCATATACTTGTCATCAATTTTCATACGAAAAATCTAAGGTTTAATCCAATTTCATTTGTAACATCTCACTTTTTCCATTATGATCATATAAATCCTATTGTGATCATGTCTCGTTTTAGAAGTAGAATATCTTCAATAAATCAACAACAAATCCTAAATTAGGATGGAGAAAATCGTCACATCAGTTTCTCTGATGACTTGAGGATTCTTGATAATATCGCTAACAAAAACACCAATCAAATTTTTCCTATTATAGATCCATTCAATTAATCAAATTTTCCCTATTATAGATCCATTCAATTAATCAATTTTGATAATATAAATCTTCGAATTAAGGAAAAAATCACAAAAATACTTTTAAAATTTTGCCCTTATCTCGATAAGAATTCACCCACGAAGAACACGATGAAAAATTGGATATGCTTCTCCAATTTCTCTCCTTTCACTCTTTTCTATTCTCTCTCTTCTTCTCTTTTTTCTCTCTTATTATGTTCTCTTTTCTTTTTTTCTTTTTTTCTCTCATTCTTTGTGTCGCACGACTCCGTTATGTTTTCTTCTTCTTTTTTAATTACCTAAACATACATTAGGTATATCGCTTGAACCTGCAAATATACCATGTCTCCGATGTTTAACTCAACGTCCTTCCTTTTTAGATCAACATAAATTTTCCGACGATCTTGAGTCGTCTTCATTTTAATCTTAATAATTCATATCTTTTCCATGGTCTCCTCGAAACTCTCTATTCCGAAGATAGATCTCTCCCCAATTTCCGTCCAACACAAGGGTGTACGACATGTCGCCCGTATAATGCTTCATATGGTGGCATCCAAATGCTAGCATGATAGCCATTATTGTATGCGAACTCGAAAAGCGGTAAATGATTCTCCCAACTACCAGGCCACTCCAACGCACATGCTCGTAATAGATCCTCAAGCATCGTTATAGTTCTCTCAGATTGTCCGTTTGTCTGTGGATGATATGCGGTGCTCATGCACAATTTGGTTTTTAAATTTTTTTTGAAATGCCTGCCAAAGACGTAAGGTGAATCTCCTATCTTGATATGACATAATGCTTGACGGAGCCCCATACAATTTCACAATTTGCGTAATATATATCCTTGCTAGCTGATTCACATCAAAGTCTTCTTTATCGGAATGAAATGAGCCGATTTAGTTAGTCGATCCATGACCACCAAATGGCATCCTTGCCACTATACATCCTTGGAAGACCCGTCACAAAATCCATGGTAATATAATCCCACTTTCATTCTAGAATTGGTAGACTTTGCAATTTCCCGCTTGGAACTTGTTGCTTCGCTTTGATAATTGACACGTTGGACATTTCGGTACCTATCGAGCAATGTCTTTCTTTATCCCTAGCCATTGATAAAGCTGACGATTATCCTGATACATCTTCGTCTATCTCGGATGAATCGAAAACTTGGATTGGTAAGCTTGGCTTAGAATCTCTTCTCTGATCCCTAGATCCTCCGGTACACAAACTCGATCACTGATCATCTTTAGACCGTCTTCCCTGACATGATACAACTGGTACCTCAGGCTTCATGATTACTACGAATCTTCTGAAATCTTTCATCGGATAATTGTGATGTACGAATTCTACCCAATAGACCAGCCTGATTTACGCCTTGCAACCTGACACTCTCGGATTCAGTCTGCACTATCTCTAGTCTCAAAGCACTTATCTAGCTAATCGAATCACTGATATCTTGCATAGCTGAAACCTCAAGTCTCTTACGGCTCAACGTATCTACAACAACATTTGCTTTCCCCAGATGGTACGTGATGTCCACTTCGTAGTCTACGACAAACTCCATCCACCTTCTCTGATGTAAATTCAACTCTGGCTGTGTGAATATTTACTTTAGAATTTTGTAATCTGTATAAATCTGTACCATCTCCCCGTAAAGAGTTCCAAATCTTTAACGCGAAGACCACAACTACCATCTCTAAATCATGATTCGGTTAATTCTCCTCATGTTTACATAACTCCATTGATGCATAAGCAATCACGTTATCTCCCTGCATAAGTACACATCCTAATCTCGTCTTTGATGCATCAATGTAAACTATGTATGGAATCCCTGGTTGTTGTAAGGCTTATATTGGGGATTCTGTTAGTTTCTCTTTTAGCTATTTGAATGACTTCTCACAATCTTTGTTCCAAACAAAAGGTACATCTTTTTCCGTAAGTCTCGACATTTGCTTCTCTAGGCTAGTAAAGTTCATAACAAAACGTCAATAGTACCCTGCTAACCCTAGAAAGCTGCTTATCTGTAATGCATTTTTTGGTTGTTACCAACTTACAATCGTTGACACCTTCTCAAGATCGATATAAACTCTTTCCTGTGATACGACATGTCCTAAAAAATCCCACACGTCTCTTCCAGAAACTACGTTTTTTAACTTTGCAAACAGTCGTTGTTCTCTGCGATGCTCTAACACTAAGCACAGATGTTCTTCGTGTTCCTCTGGGCTCTTGGAGTAGACTAAAATGTCATTGATAAATACAATAACAAAACAATCCAAGTAGTCTCGAAATACATTGTTCATTAGCTTCATGAACGCAACAGGGCTATTAGTCAAACCAAATGGCATGATCGCAAATTCATAATGCCCATATCGAGTTCGAAATGCGGTCTTCCTAATGTCTCATTCTGCAATTGGAATCTTATGATATCCCGATGCTAAATCTATCTTTGAGAACTTAGTCGTACCTCTTAACTGATCTAATAACTCATCGATCCTCGGTACCGAATAACGATTTTTTTATAGTGACTTTATTAATCAATGCACAATCTAAAACTCCCATCTTTCTTATTTACAAACAGAACTGATGTACCCCATGGTGTGATGTACTCGGTCTTACAAAACCTTATAGCTCATCTAATTGTTTCCTCAATTCTGCCGTTTCCGCTGGTGCCATTTGATATTGAGACTTTGATATTGGAGTAGTATCCGGTTCTAGCTCAATCTGAAGTTAATCTCCTTGTGTTGGTAGTAAGCCTTTCAGTTCTCTAAAAACATCTATAAACTCTCGCGCTATAGGGATCTCCACGACTTGCACAAATGGACTCACTTCTTCTACCGATATGGTAGTGAGGTATGGATCACATCCTTGATCTAGTAATCATTCCATACGCAACACTGAGATGATGTGAATCCCTTGACCCGATTGAATTCCTTGATACTTAAGCTCCTTGTTGCTTTTTTAGCAGCGTACTTGACCGCGACTACAATGCATCACATCTTGACGTCTGGACAACCAATCCATTCAAAGGATATCACATCGTAGCATTCCATCGGAATAATGATAAGCTCTGCAGTTAGTTCTTCTCCTTCAATCACCACAGGCACCTCTTTGACAATCCTTTAAGATTCTAAAATCTGATCTACAAGAGTATGCACTCAGACAATACTTGTTAGATCCTGAAGTTGAACAACTAATTTATTAGTCATTGATGGAATCACAAAACTATGTGTCGCACCGGTGTCAAATAACACATGAGTAGATATGCATTCCATGATTACAGATCCTACATAATACGAATATTTTAAAGAATCTACTTCTCAATTCTTTCACGGAACTCACCTTGACATAGACAATTTATTATATATATAGGGTATACACACATAATACAAAAAAAAAATCCTCGTAACCTCCCATGGAATATACCCGTGGTTGTACAACCCTACGTTTCGATGCATGCTCTTCAGGTTTTCTAGCTCTAACCTGTAGTATTAGACCCGCTGGTGGTGGTGGTCTCAGACAATCCTTTTGAAAATGATCCATACTGTCACAGCGGAAACATCCGTCTAATTTGTCCTCGCCTCATAGTTCTTCCCACTTATTGGGGGCAATCACAAAATCGGTGCTCCAAACTTCCACATCGGAACCATCCTACTCTCCTATCAAATCTTTGACATGCCCCAATATGCTCACGTCTACAATGATGACATGGGTACCTTGGTGTTGCTATGATAGGACGAGTATAAACCGTTTTCCTCTGATCTGATTTCCCCCGAATCTCCTGGACAACCTGTTTCCCTTGGAATCCGAGGACTTCAAGATGCCTTCCTCGATGAGTCCCTTATCTAGCAACTGAGCATTCTGAACTAGCTTAGACAATGATTCATGCTTGATTATCTCTATCCTACGTCTGATTTCCGGTCGTAGTCCTTGAAAAAATTTGTTGATCTTAAGAACTTCTGAGGTTACTGATTTGGACCCAAACCGTGATAACTCTAAGTAAGTCGCATAATATTGAGCATTAGTACGTTCACCTCGTGTGAGCTGTAGAAATGTCAACTTCATCTCTTCACGAGCAGCGTGTGGTACATAATTCAACTAAAAAAATTGTTCGAACTCAGCTGAAGCGAACATATGCTCCGAACGTCCCCTCTGAATCTTGTCCCACCAAAACACTGCTTCTCCCTCCAAATAGTGGAGTGCAATATCCATCTTAAACTCCAATGGACATCTTGATGATCGGAAGTTCCGCTCTAATCGAAACATCCACTCCTATGCCTTCATGAAAGGTATCACACCGCCACGAAATTGCATTTTACCCCATTTAGCCATGTGATCCATGACATAAAAATACTCCGACGTCTTCACATGCCTCTGATTAAACACTGGAGGAGGCGTTGGTGATGGTGGCAATGGTACTTGTGGTGGAGCATGTGGTTGTATTGGTGGTGGTGTTAGTGCCTGCAGCGGTACTTGTGGCGTCGCTGAATCTTCCTCTTGGCCATGTTTTCGGCTTCTGCTAATAGATCTCTCAATATTTATCTCATGACATCTCTATCTATTGCACTTCGTGATCTTTGTCTAGATGATTGAGACAGCATACGACTAGTGGAACGAGAGCCTCCGCTCATCCCGTGACCAAGAGCTCTAGTAATCATCCTCCTCGCTACTGTTTGCTATACACAATTAACTACTATTAGTTTCCTTAGCTCTAAACCCCACTAGACATTTCAAGACATGTGTGTTACAGTCTTGTGGCTTTATTAAGACATTTCACAAAACATTTTGAAATCCAGTGAAAACAATAAATACGAAAATGACAACCATGATCACTCCCAAGAGGTGGCTATATCACCACTCAAACACATTTATAAAACAAAATAAGTGACTTATTTTGAAATAAAAGTGGTTCAGACCATATAGCAAATGAAATGCGTAAAGATCATAGTCGCGGTAAATAAATAAAATAAATAAAAAATGCAAAATAAATATTGGTCGAACGTCAATTATTTAGATCATCTTTAGTCACTTTTACAACTCATATATTTGTCATCTATTTTCATACGATAAATCTAGGGTTTAATCCAATTTCATTTGTAACGTCTCACTTTTTCCATTATGATCCTATAAATCCTATTGTGATCATGCTTTGTTTTAAAAGTAGAATCTCTTCCATAAATCAACAACAAATTCGAAATTAGGATGGAGAAAATCATCACCTTACCTTCTCTGTTGACTTGACAATTCTTTATAATATTACTATCGACAACACCAATCAAAATTTCCCTATTATAGATCCATTCAATTAATCAATTTCTATAATATAAATCTTTGAATTAAAGAAACAATCAGAAAAATACTTTTAAAGATTTACTCTTATCTTGATAAGAATTCACCCACGAAAAACACGATAAAAAATTGAATATGCTTCTCCAATTTCTCTCATCTTTCTCCTTTCTCTTCTTTCTCTTTTATCTTTCTTCGTCTTTTTCTCTCCTTCTCTGCGCTGCACGGCTCCGTTCTTTTCTCTTTTTCTTTTTTAATTACCTAAACATACATTATATATATATATATATATTAAGTTGATGGGCTCATGGGCCTCACACTAAATAAACAGAATTGAAAATTTTGATTTGTTAAATCTATTAGATGGAGTGCATTAGGGATATGGTGCATTTGGTAGCTCCGTTCGTAGACTACATGGTTATATTTTGAGTTTATCAATATATGATTGTATCTTTGGAATGTCTTTATACCTCCATATCTTGAACTTATTGTTTAATCTTTGTTTTTTAACATATCAAACATAAGTAATGGATAAACATGAGATGTGGTTCATTTTGTTGTGCAACAAATTGAATAGATATTTTCTAATTTTTTAATAATATATGGAATCAAATTACTTGTTTAATTTAAATTCGTTAAACTTCAGATTATTTGAAATTTATTTTGACATTTTCGTAATTTATTTTGATGTTTTTGAAATAACAGGATTTCAGATTTGAAGATATTTATTATGAATTTAAATAATTAGTATTATACTATTATTTTTTATGTCATTTATAATTTTTAATTAGAATCTGAATATTTTCTAAAATCTGAACTATTCAAAAATACTTTCAAATAATCCGAAAAATCTAAAATCGAAAAAAATCCAAACAATCTATGAGTCTTTATGTTTATAAATATATCTATATATATATTTCTTGAACACATATAAATAATATATATATATATATATATTAAATATATATATATATATATATAAACAATCCAAGTGATTGAATATTATATATTGTATATAGATATTGGATAATTGTTTTCCTCTCCGTGCTCAAACTTTTGACGGTTTTGTTGGCTTGGAGATCTTTTTTTTATATTTAATAAATGTATTATTAAATAAAAATAAATTAAATTTTAATAGAATTTTAAACATTTTATATGTTGGAAATTATTCAAAATTTTAAAAAATCATAAAATTTATTTTTTGTAAAAAGTAAAATTTAATATTTAAAAATTGCACAAATTTATTTGTAAAAAATAGGAAATGATTAAAATAATTACTCTCATAACTATTTTTTAAAAAAAAGTTAAATTATTGTAAATTGTGAATAAGATTTGTTTTAATTATTAATAATTATACAATACGATTTCAAAAGTAAAAAACCAAAAAAATCTTAAAATATTTTCTTATATTAATTTTTAATATTTCAATTTAAATTAATTTTGTTATTATTATTATTATTATTATTATTATTATTATTGATGTTGTGGAAACACGAGTTATAAATTATCCTAGACCACTTCACCGCAAGTATATGGATCGTGTAGTACCAGGGTCGATCTCTAGGGACTAAAGCAGCCAAAAACTAAGAATAAAACTAAACTAAGACGGAAAGAGATAGAAGGGGATATGATCCTAAATTCCTAAAACTAATCTAAATGGTGACAACGATACTAGGTTGGGGTTGAACTCGGATATGACAAACACTACGGGTGTCCGGGATATCGGGAGTCGCATGGATGAAACAACTAAAGATCATAGATCTATCAACTATTCTTGACAACGGGAAATTCA
>CM071873.1:15382900-15393374 GCA_036759665.1 Gynandropsis gynandra
AATCAAGAATAAATCAATAAATCTAAGCATTAACGCAAATCATTGTTCATCCAATACAAATCCGATATCCCTACCCGCAGTTGGGACTCTACTCACTCATGGAGAAAACAAAAGATGAAGATAACATAACCCTATACATGATAGACTCTAAGGAATTCGATGCCTCGACCTTCCCTATCGTGTTACCGGTGCAAGGATTGATGCTTCTCTTCTTCTCTAACGTCTCCCGAGCCTTTCCAGATGTTTTCCCAGCCTTTCCTTGCCCTGTATGTCACCCCCTTTGCTCTAGATTTGTTCTATTCCTTAAATTCGGACGTTTGAAATCAAGATCTAAGTTGTTGCGAAATACGCGGCCCGCTCGGGCACCACGGTTGCCCCGTCGTGCAGAGGCGCGCCCGGTCGTATTCCTTCATTATGCCCGATCGTGCATCAGTACCCGATCGCGTGGTTGAGCGGCCCGAGTCATGCAAACTCTCGGGGAATTTTGGGGTTAATTAACGCCCGAGCGGGTATTGTCTCGCGCCTGATCGGGTAAGGCTACCCGATCTCGTTGCCTTCGTGCCCGGGTCGTGCAAGGTATGCGGATAAAACCCCGTAGGTTTTACCCGAGCGGGTGGTCTATGGTGCCCGACCGGGCACCCATGTCTCCTTGAAATTTCTCTTTTCCGCTCGTTGCTCGGGTGTTCCTTTGGGTTCTGAAGCTCGATCTTGGCTCTGAGTAGATATATCTTCAAATTACGTGGTTTTGTCCAGGAATTCGTCTTTTAAAGCTCATTTAGGCCTTGTCGCCTAAAAACCTGAAAACCAACAAAACGGGTGTGTGAAACTCATAATCATATCGGATATGTAAATCTATACATAAGATATATGCGAAAATGGCACTAAAACCTATCCTAAAATTGCTACACTTCAGTGTTATCAATTATTATTATTATTATTATTATTATTATTATTAACAACATGTTTCTCCATTCCTTTTTTACTCTTTCTATCTCTTTATCCGCATTCCTTTTTTCATTATATATTCCTTCTTCATTTTTTTCTTCTTCTTTAAATCATCGTATCGCCCGTCATCCATTTCTTTTCGCATCATCATCGAGTCATTGTTTCCCTTTTTCTCTAAATACCGTTTGTTATTATGGTCAAACTAGAATTACCATGATTTTTATAATTCAAATCGCCTTCATTTTTCTCCATTTCTTCCTTTCATTCATTCTCCTCGTCTCTTCTCGCATTTTATTCCTTCCTTTGTGCGTCATTTCTTGATGAAGACATCAGAAACAAGGAAGATTCGAGAGCCGAACACGCGAGCGAGGAGGTGACCCGCGAGGCACCAAGTAAATCGAATCCTCCCACAGCCTAATCACAAGAGGACGAGCATGGAAACTGCGGACCAAGGCCGCTGAGATTATGAAGAAACCTAGGAGACTCTCGTTCATGAAGAGCACTTGCCCACGACCTTCAGAAGAATTGCGACCGTCTTCAGCATCGAACCGGACGCTGGCCCAGACGCTTAGGATGCTCAAAATGACCAAACGACCGGGTGACATCACTCCCGCACTCACAACGGTCATATGACATCACTAGGACACTCCAGCGCGTTCAAACAGTCACATGACGTCACTCCCGCATGCCCAACGGTCACATGACGTCACTCCTGCGTCCAAACGGTCACATGACATCACTCCCGTATGTCCAACGGTTGGATGACGTCATTAGGACACTCTAGCAAGTTTTTAGTCCATTTTTCCATTTTGTCAGACACTTTTCGGCCAATAGAGGAAATAGGCTATGATTTAGTGTATTTTGTCTTATTTCAAGGTTTGAGACTTTCCTATAAAAATAGTCCCAACCTTCATTTGTATTCAACTAGGATTTTTGGAAGTAAATTTGAGTTTGAGAGAATATCTCCTATTTTCCTTAAACGTTTTCGGGAAACGTATCACCTTCAATTCATTCCGGGAACAACTGAAGTGTGTTTCGACTGTATGAAGAGGCTTTCGCACCTCTTGTGGTTTCTTTTGTTCCATCCAATCGACGAATTCCCGCTTAACAAACGAGGTTCTCAGTTTTCCCCAATACGCGTCTCGAGCCACTTAGTCCGTGCGCGCATCAGTTTTGGTATCAGAGCCCGGTTCAAGGACCAAAGGTACGCTTTCACCCCTTTCAATCCGTTTTAAACTAATCGTTCTTGTTTGTTAAAGGAGATGGCTGAACAAGGAGAACACGCGGCACAAAACAGCCAGCTCAATGCGATCATGCAAATGCTCCAAAGAATGGAGACAAGAATGAATCGCCTTGAAGGAGAACGAAGACAACAAATACCGAAAGCACCAATGGTTCATGAGAACTATGTGGATCAAGAAGAATGCCCAGTTCCTCAACAAAGATGATGTGAACATCGAGGGCCATTACAAAATGACCCTAAAGAAGAGGATGAAGAGTTGCCGAGGTGACCAAGGCGACGACCCATCATCCGCGAGGATGAATCTTTGGATGAGGAGCCATCTCGAAGACCGCGACATAACCAGAATGGTAACAGTTTGAAACTAAAACTACCTACCTTTTCTGGCCGCATGGATCCGGAAGCTTATCTCGACTGGGAGAAGCGGATGGATAATATATTCGAGTGCTACACCTTTTCGGAACGTAAAGAGGTGCAGTACGCCGCAGCCCAACTCATATAAGGTGCGCTCACTTGGTGGGATCGCGAGGAGAGCACTAGACGACAAACTAGACTTGGACCAGTCTCGTCATGGGGAGAAATGAAAGCCCTCATTTGCAAGAGATACGTGCCTCCACACTTTCACAGAGAGCTTCAACGAAGATATAGGAAGCTGAACTAGGGAAGCAAAACTATTGAGGAATACTTTGATGAATTTGAACATCTTCGCAACAGGCTGGAACTAGACAAAGATGAAGAAACAATAATGGCTCAATTCTAAGATGGGCTGAATGAGCGGATCGCTAGGAAGGTAGAAAGAAAACACTACCACGACTTGCAAGACATATTACATTTGTCGATTCAAATAGATCAACAGATTCGGCGAAAGTAAGCAGTGAGCCGAGGAAGGATACAACCCACAAGGTCAACCAATCAACACCTAAGGCTTCCAAAAAGACCAAGGGCAGATTATCGTTCCAAGGGTATAGCACACGAAACATCAAGGGGTGCCAAAGGGGAAGGTAATAAACAAATTCCCTCAACCCCAGCTCGTACTCGTCAACTTGTGTGTTTTAGGTGAAAGGGCATAGGGCACATGGCGCGAGACTGCCCTAATCCATGGGTCATGATCATCACTAATCACAGAGGATACGAGTTCGCGAATGAAGATGAACAGGTTGTAGACAATGAGATCGAATACCCAGAAAGTGGAAAGCTACTGGTGACACAATGCGTCTTAAGTACAATGGCCTGTCCATTAGAAACGACCCAAAGAGAGACCATCTTCCACACGAAGTGTCTCTTAAAAGAAAAAACATGGTAAGGAAACTCGGCTTGGAGACAAAGAAGCACCCATATCCGTACAAGCTACAATGGCTTAACAGTAAAGGGGGGCTCAAGGTAACCGAGCAAGTCATCGTACCCTTTCAGCATCGGTAAGTACCACGACGAAATACTTTGCGATGTCGTGGCAATGCAAGTAGGACATATCCTACTAGGAAGGCCATGGCAATATGACCGCGATGTAATACATGACCGGAATTCGAACTTCCATTCCTTCGTCATGAATAAAAGGAAGGTAACACTAGCACCCTTTAGTCCGGGCCAGGTTTATGAAATGCAATTAAAACTGAGTCGTGACGACAAGTCAAAACCAAATTTTTATATCAAGGCTAGCATAATTCCTAAGACTTTGAGCAATCAAAGCTCAGTATTACTAATGGTTTACAAGGATGTCTTGATAAGCGAGGAGACAACAGATCATCCCTCAGAAATCACCAGCATTCTAAACAAGTATCAAGACTTGTTTCCCGAGGAAATCCCAGCTGGACTTCCACCCCTACGGGGTATCGAGCACCAGATCGATCTCATTCTAGGGTCACCATTACCGAACCGGCCAGCGTACCACATGAACCCTAAAGAGACGAATAAGCTCCAACATCAAGTCCAGGAGCTAATGGACAAAGGCTACAACCGAGAAAGCTTAAGTCTATGCGTCGTAACCGTACTCCTTGTGCCAAAGAAGGACGAGATATGGAGGATATGCGTTGATTATCGGGCGATCAATAACATCACAATCAAATATCGACACCCAATCCCACGGCTAGACGACATGCATGATGAGTTGAGTGGGGCGACAATCTTTTTAAAGATCGCTCTCAAGAGCAGATACCACCAAGTCCGCATGACAGAAAGCGACGAACGGAAGACAACCTTCAAGATGAAGCAGGGACTATACGAGTGGCTCGTCATGCCCTTCAGGCTTTCCAACACCTCGAGCACGTTTATGAGGCTTATGAACCACGTGCTGCGAGCCTACATCGGGAAATTCTTGGTGGTCTATTTTTGCGATATTCTCGTATATAGTCGAGATCTCAGCCAACACCACGAACATCTTGAGCTGGTACTAGAGACACTTTGGAAGGATCTACGCCAACAAGAAGAAATGCTGCTTTGCCACAAAGGAGATCGTTTTCCTGGGATTTGTGATGAGTTAGTAGAGACTACGAGTGGATGAAAGCAAGATCAAAGCCATACAAGAATGGCCAATACCCACAACAGCCACCCATGTATGAAGCTTTCACGGGCTAGCAGGTTTCTACCGCCCGTTCGTGAAGAACTTCAATAGCATAGCCGCACCACTCACCGCAGTTATCAAGATGGAAAAGACCTTTGAATGGGGAGAAGCGCAAGCCAACGCGTTTGAAGCACTCAAGGGAAGCTTGACCACCGTGCCTGTCCTTGCGCTGTCAAACTACGACAAAATGTTCGAAGTAGAGTGCGACGCCTCAGGAATCGGTATTGGAGCAGTCCTCGTTCAAGAACGACGACCCGTGGAATACTTCAGCGAGAAGTTAAGTGGAGCCATACTCAACTACCCAACATATGACAAGGAGCTTTATGCTCTTTTTTGAGCCCTATAGACATGGCAACATTATCTACCGGCAAAGGAAGTCATCATCCACACTGACCATGAGACCTTAAAGCACCTCAAGGGTCAAAACAAGCTCAAACGACAGCATGCCAAATGGATGGAGTTGATCGAGACCTTCCCGTACACAATCAAGTACAAGAAAGGTAACAAAAACGTGGTAGCCGAAGCCCTTTCACGAAGGCATGCTATCATCACCACAATCGAGGCAAAGAACCTAGGATTCAAGCACATCAAAGAACTCTACGACCAAGATCTAGAGCTCGGCAAGGTGTTCCGAATGTGCTAGGAAAGAGATCACAAACCATTCTACATCCATAGAGGATATCGCTTCCGCAACAGAAGGCTCTGCATCCCACAGAGCTTGATGAGGGAGTTGGTACTACAAGAAGCTCATGGAGGAGCTCTCACGGGGCACTCTGGCGTTAAGAAGACCTTGGCCACAATCAAAGAACATTACTTTTGCTCGCACCTAAAAAGAGATGTACAACGGCTTTGTGCACGATGTATCACGTGTCACCAAGCCATGTCCCATAGCCAACCCCACGGTTTGTATCTTCCTCTACCAATTCCAACTCATCCATGGACTGACTTGTCGATGGACTTTGTTCTCGGACTCCCGAAGATCTGAAACAAATATTCTGTCTTTGTTGTTGTAGACAGGTTCTCCAAGATGGCGCATTTCATACCATGTTTGAAGACCGGCGACGCAACTTAGCAGACCTTTTCTTCCAGGAGGTCGTATGCCTCCACGGCCTACCAAGGACCATTGTGTTAGACCGTGATAGCAAATGTTTAAGTCACTTCTAGCGGACACTCTGGCGAAAACTAGGGACAAAACTATTGTTCTCCATAACATGCCACCCGCAGAGAGATGGTCAGACCGAGATGGTCAACCGCACCCTAGTAGCACTTCTACGGTCACTCATCGGACCATACCCAAAGAAGTGGCTCGAATATCTACCCCACGTAGAATTCGTTACAACATGACAGAGCATTCTGCCACCAAACACTTACCGTTTGAGGTCGTCTATTGGTTCAATCCCATAACTCCTTCGGACCTGTCGGCCCTACCAAGAAAGGAAGTCACCAGCCAGGACGGCGAGAAGAAGGCCACACTCATAAAAAAAGATGCACGAGAAGGTTGGGGAGAACATAAGGCGTAAGATAGAACAATACGCTAAGCAAGCTAACAAGGGGCGAAGATAGAAGGTGTTCAGCGAGGGAGACTGGGTGTGGCTACACATGCGACCCGAGCGGTTCCCGGATAAGAGAAGCGCAAAGCTTGCACCAAGAGGAGATGGACCATTTTGTGTCCTTGAATGGATCAATGACAACGCCTGCCGCCTTGAATTACCAGGTGAGTATAATGTGTCAACAACATTAACGTTGCTAACTTATCTTCTTTCAATGTAGGTGATAGCATTCCAGAGATGGAACGCTCGCAAGGGAGAGAGAATGATGAGGACATCGGATACAAGGACGACCCGAGAGTCGGACACGCGAGCGAGGAAGTGACCCGAGGCACCGAGCAAACGGAATCCTCCCACGGCCTAATCAAAAGAAGACGAGCGTAGAACTTGCGGACCAAGGCCGCCGAGATTGTGAAGGAATTATGTGAGACTCTCGTTCATGAAGAGCACTTGCCCACGACTTTCAGAAGAATCGCGACCATCTTTAGCATCGAATCGGACGTTTGCCCAGACGCTTAGGACGCTCAAAATGACCAAACGGCTGGGTGATATCACTCACGCGCTCGCAACGGTCACATGACATCACTGGGATGCTCCAGCATATTCAAACGGTCACATGACGTCACTCTTGCATGCCCTACGGTCACATGCCGTCACCCTCGCATCCAAACGGTAACATGACGTCACTCTCGCATGCCTAACGGTCGGATGACGTCATTAGGACACTCCAGCAAGTTTTTAGCCAATTTTTCCATTTTGTCAGACACTTTTTGGCCAATAGAGGCAATAGGGCTATGAATGTATTTTGTCTTATTTCAAGGTTTGAGACTTGCCTATAAAAACGGTCGCAACCTTCATTTATAAACAACTTAGATTTATGGAAGTAAATTTGAGTTCGAGAAAATATCTCCTCTTATGTTAAACGTTCTTGGAAATGTATCGCCTTCAATTCGTTCCGAGAACAATTGAAATGTGTTTCGACTGTATCAAGAGGCTTCCGCACCTGTTGTGGTGACTTTCGTTCCATCCAACCGATGAATTCTCGTTTAACAAACGAGGTTCTCGGTTTTCTCCAATATGCGTCCTGAGCTACATAGCTCGTGCGCGTATCAGTTTCTTTTGCCTCCCTTGCATCGTCTTCGTTCCATCGTCACCTACCTTCCTTTGTTGTATCGTCACCTACCCCTCCCCTCCGTCTCGTCGACACCTACCCCTTCCCTATGTCGCGTCGTCATCTATTCTTTTCGTCAGTGGCGCTCTCTGTAGTTTTCCGCATGTTGCGGTTCTCCGTCGTAAAAAAGAGAATTGACGATTTTTTTTTGAAAATCTGATAGGGAAGATCAGAGGGCTAAAAAAAACTAGCACGATGGAGTATACGCGCATTGATTGTTGATGCTTCGATCGAGTGATCTATAGTAGGAGGGATAAAGGAAAAACGGACCGCCGAGATCTTGCCATGGCCGATGCACGTTTTTGGACCACGATCGAACGGCCCAAATACATCGCACGTGATAATAAAAAAATCCGACGTGTATGCAAAACCATACCTTACATGCAAAAATCTATGGACAACACGTAAACCCCGAGTGCACTGTTCACTTGGGGTTGTCTTTTACATATATTAAGATATAATAATATATTTTGGTCAGAATATATATTATGCAGAATTAGAGGTGACATATTTTTTTTCCTAATCGTTCAAAACATTATCGGGATGAATGTTGTACTCGAACTAATTCAGAATACGATACGTCCATATATAATGGTCCAAATTGTTTATCCATTTTAATTAAAATTAAATATTATCATCAGTAAATCATTCGAAATTTGAAAATTATTATATCATGTTTTGTATATAATATGTGAAATAATTTGAATTTATAATTAGACCATATAAAAATATATAATTTTTAAGGGTTAGGGTTTAAAAAAAATATTTTAAAATTAATAAAATAAATGTAATTTTATGTCATAATATATAGAAAAAGGGAAACATGAATTAACAAATCGATATCTAAAATATAGTTGTATAAATACCAAACTAATACGATTCATTGATAATAATTGTTATGGAAATACTATTTATATACATAAATACATATTTTAATATTCATCAGTATTTAACTTTTATATTATGTCGAAGTAGGATTTGTTTGTTGAGGTCGTTGGTACGCACACAAAGGCGCGCGCACACACATATATAATCACTTTATATATTTGGATTATAAAAAGTTAAGGGGGAACTTCAAAAATACCCTCGTAGGGCTAAAACACTTCAAAAATACCCTTCCCGGAAAAGAAAATATTTCTAACTTCAAAAGTATCCGTATAAATGTTGATATTCCCAAAATACCCCTACGACTTTACGACCCAGTTTGACCCAGCGACCCAGTTTGACCCTGCGACCCTTGTCCCTCTGCGACCCTTGTTCCTCTGCGACCCTTGTTCCTCTGCGACCGGTGGACCCCTACGACCCTTGTCCCTCTTCGACCCTTGTTCCTCTGCGACCCTTGGGCCCCTGCGACCCTTGTCCCTCTGCGACCCTTGTTCCTCTGCGACCCTTGGGCCCCTGCGACCCTTGTCCCTCTGCGACCCTTGACAATGAAATGACAAAAATAAATAACGTGAAAAAAAAGTCAAATGAAAATTCGGATTTTCGAAAAACTACAAAATTATTTCCACAAGTCTAAATATAAATTCTAAATATATTTAAGAGGAAATTAAAAATGAAAAAATTAGTTTATTGACTCGACACGACTCATAAGTGATGTGTGAATGTTAGAAGCTTGTGGCTTTGGACAATTCCTCGAACATATCATGTTTCTTTGTCTAACCACAATAATATTATTTGATATATATATATATATATGTATAAATATATATATAATTAAATTATTTTGGTATATGTATATAATTATTGTTTATTTATTGAACTTGAAATTCGAAATTGACCATTATCTGCCCCAAATTTTCCAATTCTGGTGACAACCCACCATGCATACATAGGATCTTATGGTCAATAAGAGCAACAGTCGGTGAATATCTTCCAAAGGCGTACGTTGTCGTTTTGCTGTCAGACTCCTGTCTTGCCACCAATGTGACCCATGCGACCCATGTGACCCTTCCGACCCATGTGACTTGTCCTTTTGCTGTCAGACTCCTGTCTGCCGACCCATGTGACCCTTCCGACCCATGTATATAAGTTAACGTCTACGTCTCTTCTCTTAGTATGTGTATCTAACCCATATTTCTATGAAAAATCTTTTCTTACCCATGTTACTCAAGGTCTTGGTAATCGGCGGACTCAGGCATCAAGCTCTATCCGCGTTACCTAAGGTCACGGTTGGAGGTCATTTGCTACCGTGGAACTCACCGTACATGACTCAAAGCCCGAAATGTCAATGGAGCATTTCTTGCGGGGAAGGAGTCATTAATCTTCAGCAAATTTGACCTTTTTTTCTTTCCTTTTTTTTCTCGTACTTTTCCTTCTTCTTTCTCGTGCTTTGCCTTCTTCTTTCTCGTGCTTTGCCTTTTTTTTCTTCAACTTTTTTCTTTCCTTTTTTTAACCGTGTGACCTTTAAGACCTTATGTAATCAATATTTAAATGTTTAAAATGTCTTATTTTGCATCTATTGTTCGTAAGATTATGAAAGAAGTCGAATCAATATACAATCTTCGAAAATATTATACGGAAAAGGAAATATAATATCGCATAATATTATACAATCTTCGAAAATATTCCAGATTTAAATAAGATATCAGAAAATATCCAGAATATCTCATAGAATATCATCAGAATAACTTTTGTGACCTTTGTAACCCATGGACGACTCATGCAACCACATAATACCCTTGTTCGACTCATGCAACCTATGCGACTCGGTGCGACTTGTCGTTTTGCTGTCAGACTCCCGTCTTGCCACCAATGTGACCCATGCGACCCATGAGACCCTTCCTACCCATGGACTTGTCGTTTTGCAGTCCGAATATTTTCTTCCGACCCATGTGACTTGTCCTTTTGCTGTCAGACTCCTGTCTACCGACCCATGTGACCCTTTCGACCCATGTGACCCTTTCGACCCATGTATATAAGTTAACGTCTACGTCTCTTCTCTTAGTATGCGTATCTAACCCATATTTCTATGAAAAATCGTTTTTAACTTTGTGACCTGCGTGGCACAGTCA
>CM071873.1:15398745-15415536 GCA_036759665.1 Gynandropsis gynandra
CAAACGACCATTGTGACCTAACCGACTCACTGACACTCACCCGTTTCAAATCAATAAACTGAGTCTAAGATGGTCATGAAACTACTGCGACCCTTGCTACTCAACCGACTCACGGAGTCGAAGATGTTCATGCAACTCCTGCGACCCTTGCGACCCTTGCGACCTAACCGACTCACTGACACTGACACTCACCCATTTCAAATCAATAAACTATTTTGTGACTCGAAAGCTTGCAAAACCCTAGAAATCAAACTATTTACACTTATTGACGCCATTGAAGATTGACTCGTGCTCTCTTCGTGCTCTCTTCGCCAGTTTCCTTCTCGCCAACTTCAAATCGTTCGCCAACTTCAAATCGTTCCCTCTCAAGTTCGAAATCACTTATTTCTTTCTTGCTATCAACTTTTAAACAGGTTTCACGGCGAAAAACTGTTCGGCTTTCTCGTTTTCGGCAGTTTTTCACGTCGAAAAACTGCCGAACTTCCATTTTTCCACGTTCCAACGTTAAGGGCAAATTTGTCTTTTCCTCAGTTTTTATTTTTCGGATTTAATAATTATTTTGGGGAAGGGTATTTTTGAAGTGATTTAGCCCTTTGAGGGTATTTCTGATATTCCGCCAAAAGTTAATCTGAATTAGAATTATATATCCTATTTATATACATAAATCCATATTTTAATATTCATCAGTATTAACTTTTATATTATGTCGAAGTAGGATTTGTTTGTTGAGGTCGTTGGTACGCACACAAAGGCGCGCACACACACATATATAATCACTTTATATATTTGGATTATAAAAAGTTAATCTGAATTAGAATTATATATTTTTCGGTTCGATTCTTCGGATTTTGATTCGGGTTCAGATTATTCGGCTTTTGAATATTGAATCCAAAGTAACCCGAATTATATTCGAATTATTTGGATATTTTGAGTAATTCGGTTTTTCGGATAATTTGGGTTGTTTAGTTACGGATAATTCAGATTCTTCAGATAATTAGATTGTTTTGTTATGGGTAATTCAGGTTTTGATTCGGGTTCTACGGATTTTTTAGATTCTTTAGCATTTTTTGGTTTATTCAAATAATAAAAAGAAAAAAAGTGTTTTTTTATTTTTTAAGTTTTAAATTATTCGATTTATTCAAGTTTTTCGGATTTTAAATTTTAAATTTATATAAATTTTATAGATAATCCAAATAATTTATGGATTGGATTTTTTGGTCGATTCGGGTTGATTCCTGTTATCTATGGATGGAAAATCGAAACTATATATAAATCTATTATTTAATGTAAATTTCAGATTTCAATATATATATATATATATACACCGACCAGTATGTTTGCTTTTAAAAAGGTTCGTATATTACCAATAAACATTGATTTTAATATAATATCATCTAAATAATTCAATTGGTAGTATGTATAATTAACTCCTGCGTATCCGAGCATTCTATGTGGGTAGTTAAATCCTAATTATTCAACGGTTGAAAGAGATCACTCGGTGATTTAATTTCCCCGAATTCGAATACCAAATTTGATATGATCTCGGACTACGTCGAGGACGAACCTATAATGCAGAGGAGGACGCAACCTACAACACTGAAGAAGACGCGACCTGCACGACCCGAGACGCGACCAGCGCAAAGGAAGAGGCGACCCGAGCCGCGGAAAAGACGTCCCGAGTTAAACGAAAGGCGGACACGATCCGCGGGAAGGACATTGGTCCTGTGACCCAAGCTAAGACTAGGGAGGAGGAGGCCTCCCGTAACCCGAGCTAAAGCTATGAAGCTCAAGGAGGCAATCATCAGGATCCTTGCAGCCGTCCACGTTGAAGACGAGTATTCAATTCAACGTGAAGTCACTAATATCCGTATCGTTCTTCAAGCCGAAGCTCAGCTCACAACTGTTAATAATTAGGTAAGTGACTTGCGTGTACTCTTTACCCTTCGTTAGTTTTATCCTACGCGGTTTTAAAATGACGGGTTCTTAACGATGCCGCGAATAACTTTCCGCAACCTAATTATTGACCCGAGGGTTTCAAGACAAGTTCGCAACCCAACGACACATCTTACGACTTGTCCTATTACTGTCTTTAGCTATTTTCTAGATTATTAAATTGTTGCATTGAATGGTGATTAGCATTTAATGCTACATTTATGTGTTGCATGGCCACTTTCTTGCTTATTATGGCCGGCCATGGTGATGTTTCTTAGACAATCTTGAATTTTGAATTAAACTTGATTTTCCTTGTGAAATCTTTCTTTGTTGGTGCGTTACATCCAACAAATCCGTTGGTGCGTCATATCCAACGTTTGTTCGTTCTTCGTTGGTGCGTAATATCCTTCGAAAACGGGCCGGTGAATCGAGAGTCTTTCCGCAACTCTCGTGTGACCAATCGCTCCACCCACCTTGTGCGACTCGTTGTAGTAAGGCCTATCCATCTGACCTTTAGTCTAGAGGGTCGTTCCAGAGGGATCATGGTATCAGAGCTCGTTCTAGCGAAAAGGTTAGTTCAGTTCACAGTTTTGGTTGTAATAATCATAGTTAGGGTTGAACGTAAAACAAATATAGTACGTATATTTGGTGTTACGAGTCTTATTACTCGTACGTTTCTATTTTTCTTTTCGTTGTTTTCTGCTTGTGGCTGCTCTATGTGCTATTGTGCAGGAGGTCGAGAGTAGGTATCTTCAAAAACCACCAAGCATCATGGGGGATAAAGGAGTCGAGAACAGCTGGGTGAACAAGAGATTAATCGAGGCTCTCACGGTTTGTTTGGAGCAAAGTTTCGCTAACAAAATGGAGGAGTTTCGATAAGAATTTCGACCCAAACATCCGACCCGACTGAGAGACACTTATGCGTTCCAGCAACAAGAAAGGAACCAGCATGAAGAGGACATAAAATACTACGAACGAGGCAGTTCATCCTCGTCTCGATGTAGCCACCGAAGGCGGCGTGTGACGAGGGAACGATGAGATGACCCGAGGGACGAACTCGCTGGTCTCAAGCTGAAAATTCTATCGTTCCATGTTAAGGCTGATCCGGACGTCTACCTAGAGTGGGAGAAAAAGGCTGAAGTCGTGTTCGGTTGTCAACACTACCCCGAGGTCAAGAAGGTTAGGGTTGCGGCCACAGAGTTCTACGACTACATCTTGACTTGGTTGGATCAACTCATGATTTTTAGAGGACGAAATGGTGAAGAACAAGTAGCGACATGGCTGGAAATGAAGGCCATTATGCCCAAGAGGTTCGTATCGAGTCATGACCATCGAGAAGTGCCTCGGCGGCTAAGAATGCTTAGCCAAGAAAACCGATCCATGGAGGAATATTATCAAGATATGAAGTTGCTGATGTTGAGGGCTGACATCTCGGAGGATAGAGAGGCGTTGATGTCTCGATTCTTTGGAGGATTAAATCTGGAAATCCAAGACAACCTAGAGATACAACACTACGTGGAGGTTGAGGAGATGCTCAACAAGACGATCCTAATTGAGCAAAAACTCCAGCGGCGAAGGAGTTCACGTTCGGGCTATGGGACTGGAAAATATGGTCATCAACAAGATGAAAAACCGAGCTATCCAAGGAAAGACAGCACGGTTCCAGCAAGTCGAGACGCGCCCAAAGTCATTCCAGCGAGCCGAGACGCGACCAAAATAGGTCCAGCGGCGCCACAGGACAAAGGGAAGGCCGAGGCCACGACTTCAAGGGCTCCGGACGTGAAGTGTTTCAAGTGTCACGGGAGAGGACACTACGCGAGCGAATGCATGAATAAGAGAGTCATGATCATTCTTGACGACGGCGTGTTCGAATCCGAGGATGAAGCGGCTGAAAATTCGGACGAGACGCGTGAGGAGGAACCGGCCAAAGAAGATTTGTTGGTGGCACGACATTCTTTGAGTGTGCAGCCTAAGGCCGACGAACAACAACAGCGAGAAAATTTATTCCACACCCGTTGCCTTGTTCATGGAAGAGTTTGTAGAATAATCATCGACAGAGGAAGTTGCACAAACGTTGCAAGCGCTACTATGGTCCAAAAGCTTGGATTAAAGGTCCAAAAACATCCGAGGCCATGTAAAATTCAATGGTTGAACGAAAATGGCGAGATGAAGGTGACCAGCCAAGTGGCCGTGCCTATCGCCATAGGCAAATACGAGGATGAAATTTTGTGCGGTGTGCTCCCCCTGGAGGCGAGCCATATTCTACTTGGTCGACAGTGGGAATCGGATCACAAGGTAAAATATGACGGTTTAACTAACAAGCATTATTTTGACTATAATGGCAGGAAGACTGTCATTGTTCCGTTGACGCCCAAGGAGGTGCTGCAAGATCAAATGCACTTCAAAAAGCAAGGCGCATGCGAGCTTAAGTCATCGAATATTTATGCAAGATTGGATGAGATCAAGAAATCTCTTCATTCGATCAATTCGTATTATTGTTTCTGTATAAGGAAGCTCTCTTGAGCTTAGCTAAACTTGCACCGGTGCTGCCGAGTGAAATTTCTATTTTATTGCGGGATTATGGAGATGTCTTTCCCGAAGAGAACCCCACCGGATTGCCTCCGATACGCGGTATCGAGCATCAAAATCGATTTTGTTCCCGGAGCCGCGTTACCAAATCGACCAGCCTACCGGACCAATCCAGTGGAGACCAAGGAGCTGCAAAGGCAAGTGGAGGAACTCATGGCCAAGGGACACATTCGAGAAAGCATGGATCCATGCATAGTACCCGTTCTACTCGTGCCAAAGAAAGATGACAGCTAGCACATGTGTGTTGATTGTCGCGCAATCAACAACATTACGGTGAAGTATTGACATCCTATTCCTAGGCTAGATGACATGTTAGATGAATTGCATGGAAGTGGGATGTTTTCAAAAATTGATCTTAAAAGTAGATATCATCAAATTAAGATGAAAGAAGGTGACGAATGGAAAACGACGTTTAAAACTAAACATGGATTGTATGAGTGGTTAGTTATGCCTTTTGGATTGTCAAATGCACATAGTATCTTCATACGCTTCATGAATCATGTTCTTTGAGAATATATAGGTAGATTCGTAGTAGTCTACTTTGATGATATATTGATTTATAGTAAGAACTTAGAGGAACACTTAGGCCACCTAGAGTTAGTCTTAAAGGTACTTAGGAAGGAAGAACTGTACGTCAACTTTAAGAAGTGCACCTTTTGTACAAATAACGTCGTATTTCTAGGTTTTGTTGTAAGTGCAGATGGCGTAAAGGTGGACGAAGAAAAGGTCAAAGCCATTCGGCAATGGCCGAGCCCAAAGACCGTCGGGAAAGTCCGAAGCTTCCATGGACTCGCGGGGTTCTATCGGTGCTTTGTTAAGGACTTCAACACCTTGGTCGCCCCTCTTACTAAAGTCATTAAGAAAAACGTGGGATTCAAGTGGGGAGAAGCACAAGAGGCAGCGTTTCAAACGTTGAAAGAAAAACTTACTAACACTCCTTTACTTATATTGCCTGATTTTCTTAAGACTTTTGAGATCGAGTGTGATCCATCCGGCGTAGGAATTGGTGCAATATTGATGCATGAATGGAAGCCGATTCCTATTTCAGCGAGAAATTCAGAGGAGCAACTCTCAACTATGCCACATTCGATAAGGAGCTATACGCGCTTGTGAGACCGTTGCAAACATGGCATCATTACTTATGCTGTTTTCGAGCCCTGAAGCGAATGACTTTCGAGCCCGGTGACCAAGTTTAGGTTCATCTACGAAAAGAACGATTCCTGAACGAGCGGAAGTCCAAATTAATGCCCCAAATCGACGGCCCATTCACAGTGACCAAGAGAATCAGCAACAACGCCTACCAACTCGACTTGCAAGGTAAGTATAACGTGAGTTCTAGCTTTTGTATCGAATTGGTTCCTTTTGTCGCAGATCATGCGGATTTGAAGGCAAATCCTCTTCAAGTAGGGGGGCATGATATGATCACAGACAACGTCGAGAATGCGACCTATAATGCAGAAGAGGACGCGACCTACAGCGCTGAAGAAAACGCGACTTGCGTGACCCGAGACGCGACCTGCGTGACTCAAGACACGACTAACGCGAAGGAAGAGGCGTCCCGCGCTGCGGAAAAGACATCCCGAGTTAAACGAAAAGGCGGACGCGACCCGACGGAAGGACGTTGGTCTTGTGACCCGAGCTAGGGCTAGGGAGGAAGAGGCCTTGACCTTACCAACTAGTCTCGTGACCCGAGCTAAAGCTATGAAGCTCATGGAGGCAATCATCGGGATCCTCGTGGCCGTCCACGTTCAAGACGAGTATTCAAGTCTACGTGAAGTCACTAATATCTGCATCGTTCTTCAAGCCGAAGTCCAACTTGCAACGGTTAATAATTAGGTAAGTGACTCGCGTGTACTCTTTTCCCTCGTTGGTTTTGTCCCACAGGGTTTTCCAATGATGAGTTTTTTTAATGAGCTGGCGAATCACTTTCCACGATCTAATTATTGACCCGAGGGTTTCAAGACAAGTTCGCAACAACGGTACATCTTACGACTTGTCCTATTAATGTATTTAGCTATTTTCTAGATTATTAAATTGTTTCCTTGCATGGTGACTAGCACTTAATGCTACATTTATGTGTTGCATGGCCACTTTCTTGCTTATTATGCCCGACCATGGTGATGTTTCTTAGACAATCTTGAATTTTGAATTAAACTTGATTTTCCTCGTGAAATATTTCCCTTTGTTGGTGCGTTACATCCAGCAAATCCAAATCCGTTGGTGCGTCATATCCAACGTTTGTTCGTTCTTCGTTGGTGCGTACTATCCTTCGAAGACGAGCCGGTGAATCGAGAGTCTTTCCGCAACTCTCGTGTGACCAATCGCTCCACCCATCTTGTGCGATTCGTTACAGAAAGGCCTATCCATCTGACCTTTAGTCTAGAGCATCGTTCCAATGGGATAACGTCAAAATTGAATCATGAAACATAACTTTTGATATAAAAGACTAATATAAAAAAAATTGACAA
Organism: Gynandropsis gynandra; assembly: GCA_036759665.1. Classification (NCBI taxonomy): domain Eukaryota; kingdom Viridiplantae; phylum Streptophyta; class Magnoliopsida; order Brassicales; family Cleomaceae; genus Gynandropsis; species Gynandropsis gynandra. The sequence goes on from CM071873.1 coordinate 15,405,735, forward strand.
TATTTATGCCGAAATCGGTACCATATAAGAAAATAAAAATTTACCTTGAAAAATAACATATAATAATAAATAAATTAAATATTTTGAATATAAAACTTTTACATTATTTGAAATGATATCTAATCATTAAAGAATTTAATTAAAATCATCGATCTATAAATCAGTTATACATCCAATGTTTATAATTTTTTCATAAATATATTTTTAAATAAATAAACTATCTTTTTATTTATATAAAATGTCTGTGTCGCAAATAAAACAACATATTCATTCTTTTATAATTTGTATTAAACAAAAAAATTAAACAAATTTCAAGTAAATGTATATACATATAATTTAAAATACTAGTATAAATATGTATATATCAAAACAAGGGGTAACCAATGTTCTAAAGAGCGTTTTATGCGTCCATCTAGGCACCGTTTAGGCACTGGATATCCTATGATCGCCAGATTAATCTCTAGACAATCTTTTTTATAAAAAAGGTGACGTCAAAACGACGTCGTTTTGGTACTTAAAAAAACTAACAATGATATCCATCTACGCGTTTATCTTTTACCGTTTTTACTTTCATCATTGCATTCGTCTGTTTATATCTATTGCATTGTCTCTCATCTATTGAATTCACTTGAGTCTCTCGTCCTCGCCTTCTTCTCTAATCCTCGTCTTTGCTTTCATCTTTGTTTTCTTATCTGTCATCGTCTCTTGTATGTTATCATCGCTTTCATCTCTTGTCATTACATTTATTTATCATATCCGTCTTTGTTTCATCTCCACCATCGACTTCATCTCTCGCATTTTCCCTTGCCTTGGTCTAACATCGTCCTCACTCGACATCCGTTTTTTGTATTTTGTTTTTTTATGAAGTTGTTGTCGTCGTAAGTTTGATACTATGAATTCAATATTTATAAATATTATTTATTTATATGTGTATTTTTATTTACTTACAAATATTTCAAATTAAATATTTAGATTACAATTATATCAATAATATATATATATATAGCTGCCTAAACTCTATCTAGATACTCTGACGCTAGATATTGGGTGTTCGTCCATCCAACGACCAACACTTTCTTGAACTTGGATAACTTGAGGGTAACCATTAGTGGAAAAGAGATTGGATCAATGGGACGTTTCACATTTTATCACATCGCAGTGGATCAAACAAAAAGCTCAGATTCTATCACATCACCGAATCACTAAATTACTTTTCACTATAGTATTCTTTGTGATTATGTTAGCATATAGTTAATATGCATATATAATATATTTCTTTTATCACATATTGAAGAAATATATCTTTGAAAAATAAGGAAATTTCCATTTTATAATAAAACTACTTCGGTTTTATTTTCAATGATGTTATATACAAAATATATAATACTTTTGAGAAATATTTAGAAACAAACTCCTATTTCCCCCTCATTTTTGTCTATTTTTCCCCTCATGTTTCGCACTCATCTTATTCCTCCTTCATGTTTCGGTCAACATTCTATTCCCCTTATGTTTAAAAATTCTGCCTATAACCTTCTCCGTTTAAAATTATGTTAAATCTTTCAATTCCAACCCAGTTTTACCCAATTTCGACCCAACCCAAAATTAATTTAGACCCGGTTTAGACTCAATTTTGATTCCATTTATACTCAATTTTGACCAGAATTTGAAACCAATTTTGACTTGCTTTAGACTCAACTTTGACTTGTTTATACTTAATTTAAACCATAATTTGAAACCAACTTTAACCAAAATTTGGATCCCATTTTTATTTTGACCCGATTAAAATTCGAATCAATATGAAATTTTAACCGAAATAAACTTTAATTAAAGAAAAATTGATTCTTATCGAAATTACACCGAAATAGCAATAAAACTCGAATTAATATGAAATTTCAACTGAACTAAACCGATTTAAACCTGGATGATGATGAAATTTGAACCGAACTAATCCGAAATTTAAACAAAAACTTATTTTTCATTTATTAGAATTATAACCAAATTAGTCAAATCGAGTAAAAATCTTACTAATTTTGGGTTAAAAATCGAACAACCCGATAAGAATTGATTTTTGTTTAAATTTCAGTTTATTTTTTTGAATTTCATATTGATTTAAGTTTTTAATGGTATGAAAATCAAATTGGGTCAAATTGTACATAATTTGAGTTAAAATCATACTAGTTTCGGGTTAAAAACCGAACAAACCGATAAGAATCTATTTTTATTTAAATTTTGGTTTATTTTTTTTTGAAATTCATATTGATTTGAGTTTTTATTGGTATAAAAAATCAAAATTGGGTCAACTTGTACACAATTGGAGTAAAAATCATACTAATTTCGGGTTAAAATCGGACAAACCGATAAGAATCGATTTTTGTTCATATTAATTCAAGTTTTTAATGGTATGCAAATCTAACTTGGGTCAAATTGTACACAATTCGAGTAAAAATCATACTAATTTCAGGTTAAAAATCGAACAAACCGATAAGAATCGATTTTTGTTTAAATTTCGGTTTAATTTTGTTGAAGTTCATATTGATTCGAGTTTTTAATGGTATGAAAATCAAATTTGGGTCAAATTGTATACAATTCGAGTAAAAATCATACTAATTTCGGGTTAAAAATTGAACAAAACGAAAAGCATAGATTTTTGTTTAAATTTCGGTTTAATTTTGTAGAATTTCATATTGATTCGAATTTTTAATGGTATGAAAATAAAAATTGGGTCAAATTGTACACAATTCGAGTAAAAATCATACTAATTTCGGGTTAAAAATCGAACAAAATTTTATTTAAATTTCGGTTTAATTTTGTTGAATTTCATATTGATTCAGATTGGATTTGGATAAAAATAAAAATAAAACCAAATTATGGTCAAAATTGAGTCTAAACCGGGTCAAGATTGATTCTAAATCGGGTCAAATTTGGACCTAAATTCCAGTCAAAATTGATCCTAAACCGGGTCAAACTTAGGTCTAAACCGGGTAAAAATAAATCCTAAACCGGGTCAAATTGAAAATATTTAATGGAGTTTAAACGGAGGGGGATATAGGCAAAATTTTTAAACATGAGGAGGGGGAGAATAGGATGAGTGCGAAACATGAAGGAAGAATAAGAAAAGTAGGCAAACATGGAAAAAATATGAGTTTTACCCAAATATTTATCTTCTTAATCAAAGAAAAAGAGGTGATGTATTATTTATGTAAACCCTAAAATATGAAGCTAATCAATTACAACTTTTTTTCCATTTATATATATAAATAAATATATATGCATAGTTATCTTTACAATTTTTCAAAGTCCTAAGAAAGTAAAAAGGAAAAATAAAATACAATATAGAAATAAAAACATGATTTACGAAATAAGATGGCGGAATATCAGAAATACCCTTATAGGGCTAAACCACTTCAAAAAGTACTTTTCCTAAAATAATTATTAAATTCGAAAAAAACTGAAGAAAAGACAAATTTGCCCTTAATGTTCGAACGTGAAAAAACCCACGTTCGGCGGTTTTTCGACGTGAAAAACTGCCAAAAGCGAGAAACAGAACAATTTTTCGACATGAAACCTGTTTAAAAGTTTATAACAAGAAAGAAATAAGTGATGTCGAACTTGAGAGGGATCGATTTGAAGTTGGTGAGAAGGAAAATGGCTAGAATCAGCAGCAGCAGTGACGAAGAGAGCACGAGCAATCTTCAATGGCATCAATAAGTGTAATTAGATCGATTTCTAGGGTTTTGCAAGCTTTCGAGTCACAAAATGGTTTATTGATTTGAAATGGGTGAGTGTCAGTGAGTCGGTTAGGTCGTACGGGTCGCAGGAGTTGCATGAACATCTTCGACTCAGTGAGTCGGTTGAGTAGCACGGGTCATAAGAGTTGCATGACCATCTTCGATTCAGTGAGTCGGATGGGTCACAATGGTAGTTTGAGGGTCGTGGGTCGGTTGAGTCTCAGTGAGTTGGTTGAGTGTCGCAGAGTGTCTGAGGGTCGTTTGAGTTGCATGGGTCGCACGGGTCGGCTGAGTCGAATGGGTCGCACAAGTCGGTTGAGTCACATGGGTCGCTTAAGTCGATAGTAGTATAATTTATTCGTAATTGGTCATTTTGCAGGTGACGCCAAAGAAGAAGTTTGTGTATGAATTCAAGTACATGGATATAATGCCAAAGATGACCACCAAGTGTTATCCTCACGAGACAATAAGGACGCTGAGAGGAATCTTAGATGAACACGAGTTGCATTACTTCGAGAAGGAGTCACAATTTAGGCATTTATTCCATTTACAATGTGACTCCACATTGACGAAGGTTCAAATGTATGTCCTACTAAATCACTCCGTGATTATACGGGACAAGATGGAGTTGTGGTTTGTCATAAACGCCATTCCCATCCGGTACTCTATAGTGGAGTACGCACTAATTTCCGGATTGAAATGCGGACCATATCCCATAGGATGGGAGTCCATGATGGGTGTCACATTCAGGCTGAAGAATTTCGGCTGTGGAAAGGTGACCCCCGAACAAGTCAGTGAAAAGCTTGTGAAGGCGAAGAATTCCGACGACCAGAAGAGGTTGGCAACTTTGATGTTGTTGGCGTAAGTTATGGCTCACAAGCCTTCAGCAGAAAACTCTATCAACCATGATCTCATTGACATGGTTGATGACTTGGAATTTGTGAAGGATTTCTATGGGGTCGTTACACATTCGAGAAGATTGTGGATACTTGTCACAAGTACGTTAGCGGGGAATCACTGAAACCAAAATGGTATTGTGGCGGTTTCATGATCCCACTAACGGTAAGTTGTATATATTATTCAAATAACTTGAATGTTTTCGTACTTTTTGCATGCTTATCATTTTGTTTTAATGTTTCAGTTACTTCCATTCGAAACCATCCTTAGTTTGGGTGGAAAGGGATGGTATGTTGAGGTTATGGATGCACATCGATCATGTCCAAGAAGGTGCAAGAAGATGGTTAAATCCAATTTTAATCCGAAGTATGTAGATGTGATAAGACAGATTGGAGATTCTAAGGTAACAATTACACAAGGTTCATAACCCGAAGTATGTAGATGTGATAAGGCCAGATTGGAGTTCTAAGGTAACAATTACACAAGGTTCACAAGGGAAACAAGGGTCATAGAGGGTAATAATGGTTATTTTTGTTTTTCAGGATATTCTAGGTATTTTTCGTGCTGAACACAAAGAGGAAGCTTTACTTTCTGATCTGGAAGATTACGATGGATGTGACGATCCCGATGTTTAGATATGGATGAAATATCTTCATAGAAATCCGAAGGGTATTTGTTAGGAGGATATCCGTAAGCAAGAACTGCTGACACGAAAAGCAACTCTTGGTGATCAAAAAGAGGAGAAGGAAAAATGGACTAAGAGGAAGGAGAGCGTGAGTGATGTTGATGCTGATGTTGCAGTCCCTCTGACACTGGAGCAGAAATTAATAGGGGAAATAAAGAAGTCGGAGAAGAGAATCATCAACGCCGTAAGAGACCTTCTAAGGGATGCCGGGATTCATATGCCTAATCCAAAATCAAAGGCTGCCGAGAAAGTTGTGATCACCGAAAACCAATCTTCCGACACTGTTAGTTATTTTGGTTTTGAATTCCTTCGACGTCCAAATCCAGTGTCAAGAAAAGAGCCAAGCAGAGATGGCTTAGAAGAGGATTTGGCAAACATTGCTCCTGATGGAGTTCCACCAAGTAAGTAATATTTAGTGAAAAGGTCATTTGAGTGTCAATTTCCATCGAGATATATAAGTCATAGGGTCACATAAGTCGTAAGGTCGTTAGAGTCGTAGGGTCGCATAAGCAGTAGGGTCGTTAGAGTTGCATGGGTCGCATGGTTTCATATGTCGCATGGGTCACTGGGTCGCTAAAGTCGAATGGGTCGTATGGGTCACATGTGTTACATAATCAATGTAACGAACGATGAGTCTAATGAATGAAATAATTTTATGTAGGTGCTCCAGTGGGTCCTGTCGAAGAGGTGCACACTAAAGATACTTTAGTGGGAGTGGGTCATGTCGAAGAGGTGCACAATAAAGATACTTTAGCAGGCGTGGGTCCTATCGATGACGTCGCCGACGATATTCCTGCCAAGGATACTCCAGCACCACCAAGTAAGACAGTCATTTGAGGTTGCATAGGTCGCATTGGTCGCATGGATCACATAGGTCGCATTAGTCGGAATATGTTTAATGAAGTAAATTTTATGCAGGTGCTAGACCTTTATCGAAGGAGTCTGCGCCATATGTTGAACCTCCACCGGCGAAAAGAGCAAGAACAATGGTTCAAGAACCTGAAGGGGAAGAGGAGTTTGTGTGGAATCCCAAGGGATTAGTAAAGGGCTTGATAAATCGATTTTCTTCCTTCATTGACGCTAGCGGTGATAAGTTGACTACTCTATATTGGTTCCTGAAGGCACCTCGACATGGGCGGTGGTGGAAATCTGAGCTAGATATTCCCCGGGGGCCAAAGTTTTGGGAGATTATATTAAAGGCCAACGTATGGCTTGAAGATGATGTAAGTTTTTTAAACCCTTAGTCTCACGGAGTTTTGTGTCATATGTATTCATGTGTGTTAATTTTTTCTTGGCATCAATTGGATGAGGCGTTGATGTGCTGTCTTCTCGCTCGGCATTGAATCCCGACGCGAATCAGAATTATTACGTTTGTCCTGTTGCTTTCATGCAGACGATCTCGATGTGGATGTACGAGGATATGAAAACTTTACCGAAAATGCTTAGTGATTTTTTGAATGCCAAGTATCCATTCAGAAGTAGGAAGATACCAATTAGTGATTATGAAGGTTTTGTCTCGGCTCTAAACATTCCAATGGACAAAAATCGATGGGTAGGATGTCATTGGGTAGCCATCAAAGCGGATTTCAAAACCGGATGCATCACGGTATACGACTGCCAGATGAAGCTTAAGGAAACACATATCGATCCGGTGATTGAGAAGATAAGAAAATTTGTCCCCAAGATGCCCATTCTCGGATGGTTTCCTTCTTTGGCTTCTGGAGAAGATGAATGGAAGTATGAGTATTATGAAGGTCTATCACAAAACCAAAGCGGGAATGACTGTGGTGTTTTCTCCTACATATTCGTAGAAGCATCGTTATTAAAAAATAGGAATATGTTTCACTTAATTTGCGACGACAAGGTTACTTCCATGCATGAGAAGATGGTGGTTGATATGTTTGGTAATGGAGAACGTATCTATGAACCCGAAGAAGACTAACTTGATATTTGGTACATTTTTTTTTTGGAATGGTAGATGTAAACATTTGGTACATTGTTTTTTTTTAATATTTGGTGCATTGTCGCAGGGGTCAAACGGTCGCAGAGGTACAAGGGTCGCACGAGTCCAAGGGTCACAGAGCCTCATACGACCCTTACGACCCTTGCGACCCATGTGGACATTGCGACCCTTCCGGCCATTGCGACCATAGCGACCCTTGTGACCCATTTATCCATTTCGACCCTTGCGACCATTGCGACCCTTCCGGCCATTGCGATCCATTTGTCCATTTCGACCCTTTCGAAGAGGTAAAAGGGTCACATCATCAAGAACGGTGTCCAGTTCGACTTTGAGGGTACAACCCATGTTAAAGCCATTATCGTGACAAAACTTTGTCCAACCCCTGGTGATGCTAGCGTCACCGCGTTTCACGGGCCTTAGATCTGCCTCCTTAATCTCTATGTAATTGGTTATCAAATCAACCTTACATCGTTTACCAAATAAATTTACAACAACGCCAAACTAATGCATATACGGCCAGATTTGATGAATCGAATAAATCGGTTTGAGTTCACTTACCACTGCATCTACGGCTAGATTTGAACGCGCGACTGGTACCGTGAAAATCTTCTCACCAGAAAAAGATGATCCTGCTTCTACGAAATATTGCATTTTCGGCAAGATGGCGATGATGATGATGAGAGTTAGAGAGAAAGAGAGTGTGTGTGTCGTTATTAGAAATAAGAAAACGTCTGGAATACGAAAAGACATGACCCTGACATCGAATCGCCATCAGATGGAATTCGAAATGTTTTTTCAAATTTTGGTGAAAAGTTCGGCGAGAATTCTGGTGAAAATGATAAAATGTCAAAAACCAATTAAAATTGAGGGTGGCATGGGTCGCATGTATGCGAAATCGATGAATTTACAGGTTTATAATGATAAAATGCCAAAATCCAATCAAAACAATACATTTACAACGTTAAACTAATTAATGCCAAATGAGGGTCGCATGGGTCGCATATATTGATGAATAGATGCGAACTCGGCGTATTTATGGGTTTATGATGATAAAATGACAAAAACCAATCAAAACAATACATTTACAACGTCAATCAACGATTAAAATAGATTATGATCCATGTGTATCTAGTTGAGTTGTGTATAACCAATGCTTGTGTTTCAAAAGTGATAGTAGTGTTTTAGGAACTCGACGGATGATTAAACAATACATTTAACATTTTGTTCATATGTCGATAATATTTATATTATTATCTATGTTGACTCTAAATTAGACATATACAACTCAAATATATTGATAATGGCATGGGTCGCTTGGTCGCATATATGGATGAATAGATGCGAAATCGACGAATTTATAGGTTTATAATGATAAAATGCCAAAAACCAATCAAAAAATACATTTACAATGTCAAACTAATTAATGCCAAATAAGGGTCGCATGGGTCGCATGGTCGCATATATTGATGAATAGATGCGAACTCGACGAATTTATCGGTTTATGATGATAAAATGACAAAAACCAATCAAAACAATACATTTACAACGTCAATCCGGTTAAAATAGATTATGATCCATGTGTACCTAGTTGAGTTGTGTATAACCAATGCCTGTGTTTCAAAAGTGATAGTAGTGTTTTAAGAACTCGACGGATGATTAAACAATACATTTAACATTTTGTTCAGATGTCGATAATATTTATATTATTATCTATATTGATTCTAAATTAGACATATACAACTCAAATATATTGATAATGGCATGGGTCGCTTGGTCGCATATATGGATGAATAGATGTGAAATCGACGAATTTACAGGTTTATAATGATAAAATGCCAAAACCAATCAAAACAATACATTTACAATGTCAAACTAATTAATGCCAAATGAGGGTCGCATGGGTCGCATGGGTTCACTAGAGAGATAGTTCATTAGTCGAGAGTGACACAATAGTGACCCAACACCGTCACCTAAGTCACCCCCGCAACTCGTCAGTGACTGCATAGAGCTTGAGTCCGCCGATTACCAAGATCTTGAGTAACAAATAGACAGCACGATGCCTTGCATCGACAATGGTGACTGCGGCACGCAGGTCACAAAGGTAAAAAGATCTTTCATAGAAATATGGGTTAGATACGCATACTAAGAGAAGAGATGTAGACGTTAACTTATATACATGGGTCAGAAGGGTCACATGGGTCGGAAGACAGGAGTCTGACAGCAAAACGACAAGTCACATGGGTCGGAAGAACGGATTCTGACTGCAAAACGACAAGTCACATGGGTAGGAAGGGTCACATGGGTCAGAAGGGTCACATGGGTCGGAAGACAGGAGTCTAACAGCCAAACGACAAGTCACATGAGTCGTATATTGGGTCACATGAGTCGTACAAGGGTCATATGTGGTCAAATTGGGTCGCATGAGTCGTACAAGGGTCATATGTGGTCGCATGAGTCGTCCGTGGGTCATATGTGGTCATATTGGGTCGCATGAGTCGTACAAGGGTCATATGTGGTCGCATGAGTCGT
>CM071873.1:15440217-15451260 GCA_036759665.1 Gynandropsis gynandra
TTGTTTTTTTTTTGTTTTTTTTATGGAAATTAAATAACCGATTCTTAAACATGAAAAGTAAAAGCAAGCAGCTGGGTTGCCTCCCAGAAAGCGCTTATTTAACGTCATTAAGCTTTGACGTCTCCATTCCTCATGCGTGCGCGACGGGTGGATCGGAAAGGGAAATGGAGTTTCCACTTTCGATCGGTTGAGCGGCTTGGTAGAGCTTTAGCCGCTGTCCATTGGCGTTGAACGTGTCACCCGCATCACTCCATAGTTCCACGTCTCGTACCTGAAAAGGATCAGACCAATAAGACAGTAGGTTGCCCGATAAAGACTTAGGTCGAGAATTAGAAAGTGGAACGAAATCACCTGATTGGAAGTCATGAGGTAGGGTCTTCTTATCGTGCCATCCCTTAGGCACATCATGCACGGGGTTCACTTGCTCGCTGTCCAAGGTTGGATAAGGGGTATCTGCGTTGAAAAGTTTAATGACATCTTTTTCCATTACCTCGTGCAAGTGCGGGTGCAGCCTCCTTTGAATTTCGAGTGAAGGTTCGTGGCTGTCCTCCCTATAATTCCCGTACATACATATTGAAGAGCTGAGCCTCTTACGCTTCTTCACGCGTGTGGGCTGTTTTCTCATCTCGTCTGCACTCATGTTAGCATTTAAAACAGCAAGATATGTTTTATCGGAATCAACGTACTCATACCGAGAATAAGGCGGCGGGTCGGGCTCAAGCTCGAATGCTTTCTCCGCTATGAAATCAGCATGCATATCACGTGGTATCTCCTCCCATGGGACGTCTCCTAGTGCTGTAATTGCACTCATGAATTTCGTATATACCTCAGCTCCTTCGTCCGCAAATCCTGCATTATCGCCAATTTGTGTCAAATACCGTAAAAGAGGATCGGATGGACTTACTTGATCGTGTGTGTCTTTCTCTAACTCGTCCAGCGAATCTACTGTAAAGCAAGACTCCTTGAGTTGTGATTCGTCCATGGGGCTGGGCAGGATGAATTCGATCGTTTCGTCTTTGACACGTAAGGACAGGTTTCCTTGTTGTACGTCTATCATCGCACCTGCAGTAGCTAAGAACGGCCTACCAAGAATAATAGGTGTCCTAGTGTCTTCCGTTATCTCAAGTACAACAAAATCAGTGGGAATGCAAAGCTTACCTACCATGGTGGGAACGTTTTCAATGATTCCCACCGGATGTCTTACCGTACGATCCGCGAGGCGTAGAGACATCTTCGTCGGTTTAAGGTTCTCGAACTCCATCCGCTTGAAAACTGAGTGTGGCATGATACTCACGCTTGCTCCTAAATCACACAAAGCATTTTCAATATCGAGATTACCTATTTTGCATGGGATGGAGAAGCTTCCGGGGTCCTTTAGCTTAGGTGGCAGCTTGTTCTGAAGAATTGCACTGCATTCCTCGGTGAGTGCTACTGTCTCGTTCTCTTCGGTGTGCTTCTCTTTGGACATTACCTCTCTGATGAATTTGGCACGATTAGACATCTTTAGGACTGCTTCCACGTATGGCATGTTGATGTCTAGCTTCTTGAGATCTTCTGTAGATCTGCCCACTCTCTCTTGGTTCTTACTGCTTATCAATCGTTGAGGAAACGGTATCGGAGGTACGTACGCCGGAGGAGCAACGTATGGCTTATCTAAATCTGGTTCGACTCCTTCCATAATCGCAACCTTACCTCTTCCTCTATCCATGGACGTACCAGCAGCATCCCCTCGCTCATTTGAGGGCGAATTCTCGGCCTCATCATCGCTGCACACAGAAATAGCATTCACATGCTCTCTCGGGTTAAGATCGGGCTTACCGGGAAGCTGTTCGGGATTCCGAGAGGATGAGGCGGCCTGTTGTGCTATGGAGTTTTCCAACATCTTCACATGAGTGCTCAGAGACTCCATCTGAGATCTAAACTCCTGTTGTTGCTGTTCCTGCTTCATCTTCACATGAGTGCTCAGAGACTCCATTTGAGTTTTAAGCTCACTAATCGCTGTCCCAACATCCGCGTCGAATTTGGTTCGAATCGATTGTTGCTGCTTCTGCTCCTTCATGAATTCGAGCAATACCGCCTCAAGGTTTGATGAAGAGGCTTGAGGAAGTTGAGGAGCTTGTGGAGCTTGCTGAGCTTGCTGGAATTGCTGGTTTTTTTGCTGGAAATTATTCTGCCTTTGTGGAAACCCCGAATACTTCACCGGTTGAGTTGTTCGATATGACAAGTTCGGGTGATTCCTCCAATTCGGGTTGTAGGTGTTCCCGAATTGTGTGTTGCCTTGCTGCTGGGCATAATTCATCTGTTCGTAATCCTCATGTACTGTGCATTGATACGCTACATGGTCCGTATCTCCGCAATTCGCACAGTACATAGCATTCGCTGCATTACCCATGGCTCTATTCTGGTTAGGCTCATATAATCGACGAGTGCTATTAGGCATACCTCTTGGGGTTGACCACATGGTGTGGTTCATGGCGAGGTTATCAATTAGCTCGAATGCCTCCTCGACGCTCAGATCCATGAATGATCCTCTGGCAGCGTTATCCAACCTCATGCGGTGCTCATCTGAAATTCCGTTATAAAAAGTTTGGATAACGTACCACTGCTCAAGTCCATGGTGTGGGCATGACTGTAGAAGATCCTTGAATCTACCCCACGCCTCAAACATAGTCTCTCCATCTCTGCATCTGAATGTTGTGATTTCCCCCCTCATCTGAATTGTCTTGCTCGGAGGAAAGAAGCGTGATAGGAACAGTGTGCAGAGCTGATCCCAAGTGGTGATAGATCCCGCGGGGAGTGATTGCAGCCAAGTTTTCGCTTTTCCCCCAATTGAAAAAGGGAAAAGACGCAGCAAGATTGCATCCTCAGAGACTCCATGAATTTTGAACGTACCTGAAAGTTCGAGGAAGTCTCTGAGGTGTTGATGGGGATCTTCATGGTTTCCACCCATGAATTGCTTCTGATAAAGCATATTTATCATTGCTGGCTTAATCTCGAATTGCTCTCTTGCAACAGCAGGCATCCTTATGGCTGTTTGCACGTTGTTCATGTTCGGCACCACGTAATCCCTTAGACGACGTGGTGGAGGAGCCTGTAATTGCATCTGTCCATTGCCGTTCTGATTATCCATCTTTTGTCGACCTGAAAGTTCTGCAAAGGACAAACAAAGAACAATTTACGTAGAAGGAACGAAAGAAAAGAAAACAAAAATAAAAACAAAGCAAGAAGGACTCTAGGTTCGAATCTAAGACGCGTTGACAATAGTCCCCGGCAACGGCGCCAAAAACTTGATGCGTATCAGAGTTAAATATAACCTAATCTACCCGCAAGTGCACGGCACGTGTGTAGTATTTTAGGTGTCGATCCCACAGAGACTATGCAACGCTACCTAAACCCGAACTATGAATCAAACTTGCTAACGAAAGAATGTGGATAAGGAATGAAATACTGAAATTAACTAAACTATTTGGGTTCTAACGTTGAGACAAACGTCCTAGGAATCCGGTTTCACCACAAGACTACCGAAACCGGCGATCAACCTATCTATCATGCAATCCCAGTTAAAGCTATCTAAGGCGGACGATCCTAACATGATATCTACCCTCTCTCAAGGCATAGACACGTGATCTAGACAAGCTGCCCCCTACTTTCGTGGCTGACACCATGAACTAAACCCATAAACTCTGTGATTCGCCCGTTCACCCTCAACCGTTGTTACCCTACTTTCGTGGCCTAACCTCGGTTGTTCTAAACCTGACTTTCTAGGACTAGAATTCTCCTTTCGGTCCTTCTCCTAATCTCTAACACATGTATTTACGTGGCCTTTGTAAACACAAGTAAATTATAGCACTCAGATAAAGAATAGATAAACTAAAATGGGAAGATGCATTCAAAATAGATCAAAAGCGGTCTCGGGATAGCCAAGGGCTAATCCCTTCTCCTAGAACAAACGAACTACTCGCTCATGCGTCTGTAAAGAAACATAAACATAGTAGAGAGTCTAAGGAACATAAAAACCAAACAAAACCGAAGTGGTGGTGCTTGATCTCCAATGCTCCTCGCTTATCTCTTCGCAGGAATCTGCTCTATCTTCGCTGTATTGTTCTCCTCTGTATGCTTCTGTAATGACGTCTTTTTGCCTCCTTTTAAGCCTCCTAAGTCGGTCCAATTGTTGCCTAAAATGTCCCACGAGTTCCCTTATGTTTTAAGTTAAGTTTACTTAAGTTTTGAGCAGTTACGGGCCGCGACCCGCTCGGGTAGTGAGTGTACCCGCTCGGGTGCAGCTAGGGCAGTTCGTGCAGATTGTATGGGCTGGAATGATGCCCGATCGGGCATGGCATGTGTGCCCGCTCGGGCACAAGGCAAAATGGTCGGGAATGCTTGCCCGAGTCGTGCTAAATGGTCCACACAATTGGCCGTAGGTTTTGCCCGATCGTGCAAGGGTTGTGCCCGACCGGGTGAGGCTTTTCCATGCTCAATCTCGTCCCGTTTGTCCCGTGATGATCCCCAAAGTTGCTCCTTAGCTCCGTGCATGTTCCTTTAGCTCCAAAATGGTCCAAATACGCGTAAAAACCTGTAAGAACATGAGAAGCACGAAATCAAGTAAAACGGATACGAAATCATACGTAAAACATCACATATGTATCAAAAACGTCTCCTAAATTGTGCAAGAAATACGTATGAAAACGAGATGATCATGTTTACCATATCTGACTTTATCTCCAACCTAGTTTCGTTGTCACCACTTAGGTTAGTTTAGAAATTTAGGATCACATCCCTTTCTATCTCTTTTCCATCTTAGTTTAGTTTTATTCTTAGTTTAGCTGCTTTAGTCCCTAGAGATCGACCCTGGTGCTACACGATCCGTATACTTGCGGTGAAGTGGTCTAGGAATATTTATAACTCGTGTTTTCACCACACCAAAGCTCTATGCTGCAAGTGAGGTACTGTTGGAAATGGATGAAATATACATGAAAAAACTTCCATACTCAAGTTTAGATGGCAACTTAATATACGCTATGATTGGAACAAAGTTAGATTTGACTAATCCGATTGACATAATAATTAGGTTTATGAGTAGGTTAATCAAGGATCATTGGTAATGAGTCGAGTGGGTTCTAGATACATATGAGGTATACTTAACAAAAGTGTGTGCTACAAGAAGACTTTTGATTTTAGAATCAAGAAATATTGTGATTCTGACTTTGTTGCAGACCCAGATAAAAGACGATTGATCATAGGCTTTGCGTTCATAGCTTGTGGGTATTCAATTTACTGGAAGTTGAGACTACAAAAGGTGGTAGTTCTTTCAACGATCGAGGCAGTCAAGGAAGCCATGTGATTTAAGGGATTGCTAAAGGAGTTGAACTATGACCAAAATTTTGTTGAGTATCAATAATCCGAATAATAATAATAATATTTTATTAAAATTCAAATCTCAATACACCTAGAAAACCCAAATATATAAATATACCAGAAAACCCAAATATATAAATATAATATCTCGATACTTTAAATCAATATACATAAAATATATAAGCAAAATCGATGCTCTTTGGAAATAATCCGTCATAACCATCAATATTTGCTTCCCAGTTATCATTTGTTTCCTCATTTCTTGTCCATCCATGACTCGTAGAGTGTCATTGCATTATAAAAAAATGTGCACCATGTGTAACACCCCACTCCCGGCATCCTCTATCGTGACTGAGAATGTCCATCATCACCCTCCCTAAAGTGATCATTGTATCAATAATCCGAATAATAATAATAATAATATTTTATTAAAATTCAAATCTCAATACACCTAGAAAACCCAAATATATAAATATACCAGAAAACCCAAATATATAAATATAATATCTCGATACTTTAAATCAATATACAGAAAATATATAAGCAAAATCGATGCTCTTCGGAAATAATCCGTCATAACCATCAATATTTGCTTCCCAGTTATCATTTGTTTCCTCATTTCTTGTCCATCCATGAAAACCCACAAATGAGGTGAGTATGATTAATCGCACCCAGTGAGACTATTGTATGTATGATCTTCGTAAATCCAATTGCACACTCACGATATACACATAATACATGTAAATATAACATATCACAATCAATCACCTAACCCATCATCGAACAAATACTCACATTTAAATACTAGTACATAACATGATCCTCACTCACAAGGTTCCACTAAACCCCGACTCTCATAGGACTTGCAAGATTCTCATGACACCCAGCTTCTTGACACAATGCTCAAAAGATCTCACTGGATCCCAACATGCATAACAAGTGCTTGAACAATCCCGTCTGGCTCCACCACAGTAGTGACTCTCACAAGATCCATCTCTATCGTTAGTTGTCCATCTCTAATGGTCGCAAGATCCCAACACGAGTTGTACGTTTTGTCATTATCCTAAGATATCACATCACTATCATCTCTTACCCATAATTCCTTATGTGACACACTCATCTTGCCCACTCTCATGTCTCTTCCATGCTCGTTAAAGTTTGGAACACGTCATAGACATGGGGTGCACCCTAGGGTTTTCCCATGCATTAGAAGTCCAAAAAGAACTTAAACTTGACCTGAAAATTCTATGTCGAGAAAACGCTCTGCCCGAGAAACCTCGTATTCGGTCAAGTAATTTTCTCGACACTCAAAATGTTCCAAGATAACAGTCATACCGAGCATGGAACCCCAACAACCCACAACTCAACCATACAACAAAACACTCGACCGAGCGGTTTTTATAAAGATTTTTGCTCACCAAAAACCTGGAGTTTTCTTGTCTTCCTAATTTTGTACTCGGTCAAGCAATTTGAGTGCTCGACCGAGCACTGTACATAGAGTCACAAAATTCATAAGAGAACTTTGTGTTTAGGCGAGGCATAACTCCATTTCCATATAGTTTCCTTCTCTACATTACTAGACTCTTAATATACACTCATATCATTCGGATACTTATTATATAAACTCCATCTCTCATCACACAACTTGCCTAATCCATACGAATCCTATTGTTGTAATATTCTAACTCCCTAATTATCACTCCATAGAGTTTCTACAGTGCTCATGCAACCATTTGGAAGAAATAACCAATCTAATATGTCCTTAACGATTTCATCACCATTGAAATATGTTAAAAACGATGAAGGTTCTCACCTTATTTTTCGGCAACGTTGACAGTGATGGTGTTGTCTCATGTGACAGTGATAATCCTTCAATGATGAACGAATGTTACCAATATTCCTTGCCATTATTCTCTCATTTCTTTCTTTCTGAACTTATCTTTAATATTTCCTTTGATTTTCATTCTCAACCAAGTTTTCTCCTATTTTATTCATGAGTTTGAGGAAACCTTTTAGCCTCCCTTTGCTCCAACTAATGTCCCCAACTGTTTCTTTATAATTTGAAGTTAAATGTCTTGTTTATGAGACATATAACTCCTAAACAGATATATAAAATCCGAATATTACACCATAAGAGGACAAATATGTAGATGTAAGATTGCAATTCATAAGAGACATGATTTCAGGAGGCGAGGTCAATGTGGTAAAGATATGTACAAACAAGAACATGACTGATACATTCATAAAATTTTTGTGATAACCAAGTTTAAGGGAACACTGGACTTGTTTAGGGTGAAGACTGAGTAATATAACTCATGTATAGGATCAGGGCAAATTGATACAGTGGAAGAAATCTCAAGTCTAGTGGAGAATTATTGGGATTAGGACTATGATATTATATTATGAGATAGATGCAGCTAGAAGATGTATCAGATGCATCTCATTGAAAATAAGGTATAACGAGTCTCGGTGGAAGTTGACCTTGGATTTTTTGAAGTGTATCAGAAAACATACCAAGGGTAGTTAAAGTTGTACTATTTCCATAAAAATTCATTGGTTTATTAATGATATTTCAACTAATGAGAGAGATGAATTCGTGGCTATAAATACTAATTGCTCTACAATTTTTTGATATGTAACAGAAGAAAACACAATACTCAAAGGGGTGTGTGTTTATTGGTGGTTTATTGGTGACTATTGACAAGGGTGGAGATTAGATAATGTAAGAAGGTGTGATGGTATGGATTCTGGGACACATAAGTGATATAAAGAGTGAGATGTTTGGGAAAGACGGATGAATGTTCCAGTTCCATTTCAATACTTGTGAGGTGCATTTGGAAAGAGTTTTACGGTGGATTTTTGGATTTCAACCCCAACGAGACGTATAATTGTTATACCAACGATCTGAACTCATTAAACTTCATGTATTCACTTTATTTATCGTGTTTGGTTGTTTATTTTCTTCGATAAACTTATTTGACATTGATAAGAATTTATTTTGCCAAATATTTGTTCCTTGAATGATCAATAATATTAATATTTAACTTAAAATTTCTAAAACCCAATATAACGAAGGTATGTGTTGAAATCCATATTTTCTTTTTATATGGTAATCGTAAAATGTGAACCCTATTTTTATTTTCTTTAAAAAGTAAATTAATATTATCAAAATTTCCATTGATTTGTATAGTTAATATTGATACTTATACTAGTAAAAAAAAGGAAAAATGCTTATTTCCCATAAACTATCGAATTTTAATTCTATTTCCCCTTGAACTTTTCTTCTCACCATGTTCCCCCTAAACTATCATTACTAATCCCATTCTCTCTAATCTTTAAATATTCATCTTATTTCTCCCTGAACTATATGAATTCTAGCGTATTATCCCCCAAACTATATGATTTCTAGCCTATTTCTCCGAACTATATGACTTCTAGCGTATTATCCCCCGAACTATATGACTTCTAGCCTAGTTCCCCAAGCTATATGACTTCTAGCCTATTTCCCCCAAACTATATAACTTCTAGCCTATTATCCGAAGATCATACATTCAGCCTATTTCTCCCAAAGATTGTACATTAAGCCTATTTCTCCTCAAAAGATTATACATTCAATGTATTTTTAAATTTTTTATTATAAATGTAACATATTTTCTTTAATAATAACATAAATGGCAAGAAACTTATACGAGAAACATTTCTCCACTTTCTAGTGAAAAGTTTTAGAAGAAATCGAACGAAAATCTTATCCTTCTACCCGCGGTAAGAAATATGCCTAGAAAATATCATAGAAGAAAGGATCCAAACGAATCTCCATGAAAGAAAAAATCCATGTTAAGGAAACACGGAACCAAAATTCATTGTGGACGATGTGAAGCATCTAGACATAATGTTAGATCTTGTAAACAAACACGAGAAGTCCAATTATATTTTTACTTTGTTTTATATTTTAAGAAAATATATCATTCGTATGTTGGTTTGTTATTTTTTAGCAAAATGACGATATCACAATATCTTCTCAGCCTCCAGAATCTCAAATTATACCATACTCTGATTCTCAAGACGTTTAGATAAGACGTATTTTGCAATTTGTCTTAGATTATAACATCTTCTAATATGTTTTTACTTATTTTATTTTGACAAATGTTTGATTTGGCAAAATCATTTTGAAGATCATTTGTGGACATCATGTCATATTTTTTATCATTTGGTAATGTGAACTTATTGTGTAGTTAGACATCATGTTATATTTTTTTATCGTTTTGTAATCGTTAGAATTGTGTGTTTTCCTTCATGTTGAATATATTTTAGTATAATTTAAATTATTTTTTATTTTAATATTTTTTTATCAATCATCAAAATGTAAATATAATAACCAAAATTTAAAAATATGTTACTATTAAGGAAAATATATTATGTTTATATGACTTCTAGTATATTTTTCCAAAGATTATACATTCAGTCTATTTCTCCCCAAAGATTGTACATTCGAACTATTTTGTCCCCCCCCCCCAAAAAAAACATTGTACATTTAACGTATTTTTAAATTTTGGTTATTATAAACGTAAAATATTTTGATTAATAGTAACATATTTTTAAATTTTGGTTATTATAAACGTAATTTTTTAAACTATATCAAATAATCGAAAATTATATCATTTGAATCCTATATAAAAGATACATCGTAAACATCTTATACAAAACTACTTTAATACTAATTTTGGACTAAAAATATAGCACATTATTGTTAATAGTGTGACTTTTTTCCTTGTCCACATGAATCTACGATCCAACCACATAATCACCATGAAAATATTGTATATAAATCTATTTATTTTGTGGTTGGAAAATAGGTATATATATATTATCAAATAGGCACAATACCAAAGATACCTTCATATGACTAAAGTGTTTCACGTCTACTCTCATAAAAATAATTATAGAAAAAAAACAGAAGAAAAGACAAATTTATTCTTAATTTTTGGATGTGAAAAAACACACGTTCTGGCAGTTTTTCGACGTGCAAAACTCTTTCAAAATTGAGAGCAAGGAATACGAGGGGATTTTGAACTTGAGAGGGATCGATTCGAAGTTGGAAAGAAGGAAAATTCAAGTTGAGACTAAGCCAATTTTGAAGTGAGAAAGAAATGGCTAGTGATGAGCGGAAAACTCGAGTTATATATTTTCCTAGACCACTTCATCGCAAGTATACGGATCGTGTAGTACCAGGGTCGATCTCTAGGGACTAAAGCAGCCAAAAACTAAGAATAACACTAAACTAAGACGAATGGAAGTAGATGGAGGTGTGGTCCTAAATTCCTAAAAACTAAGCTAAGTGGTGACAACGATAGTAGGTTGGGGTAAACTCGGATATGACAAACACTACGGGTGTCGGAATACCGGGAATCGTATGGATGAAACAACTAAAGATCATAAACCTATCGAATTATCTTGATAACGGGAAATTCATGCCCTAAGGTGAGGAGTGATTCTTCCGAGCCTAAACCTCCTAACCATGAGTACGTGTAAACCTACCTTCCAGCAATGATTAACCCATACTATGGCATCTTTACGAACGCAATCCTAATTTCTAAGTCGACTAACCGACCGGTCAGATTCTCATTAGCCGAACTTAACCTACAACTCAACAGATCCGGATTCATCCTTTAACCTTCCAGCAAAGTATGA
>CM071873.1:15451282-15463731 GCA_036759665.1 Gynandropsis gynandra
TAACGCATAACATTGTTCATCCGTTACAATCCGATATCCCTAACCCATAGTTGGGAACCTACTCACTCATGGGGAATACAGAACAAGAAGATAACACAACCCTAAACATGATAGACTCTAGGAAACTCGATGCCTCGATCTTCCCTATTGTGTTACCGATGTGAGGATTGATGCTTCTCTCCTTCTCCAGCGTCTCCCGAGCCTTTCCTGATGTTTTCCAAGCCTTTCCTTGCCCTGTACGCCGCCCCCCTTTGCTTTAGATCTGTTCTGGTCTATAAATTAGGTCGTTTGAATGCAAGATCTAGTTGGTTGCGAGAAACGCGGCCCGCTCGGGCACCACTTTTACCCGGTCGTGCAAAGGCACGCCCGGTCGTGTTCTTCGTCTCGCCCGATCGGGCATCAGCACCCAATCGTGTGGTTGAGCGGCCCGAGTCGTGTAAACTCTCGGAGATTTTTGGGATGAATTAACGCCCGAGCGGGTATCCTTGTTGCGCCCGATCGGGTATGGCTACACGATCATATTGCCTTCGTGCCCCGGTCGTGCAAGGTGTGCAAATAAAACCCCGTAGGTTTTACCCGAGCGGGTAGGCCTTAGTGCCCGAGCGGGCACCCTTGAAATCTTGATTTTTCTCTTTTCCGCTCGTTGCTCGGGTGTTTCGTTGAGTTCAGAGGCTTGATTTTGGCTCCGAGTGAATTTATCTTCAAAGTGCGTGGTTTTGCTCAGGAATCCGCCTTTTTAAGCTTGTTTAGGCCTTGTCGTCTTAAAACCTGAAAACCAACAAAACGGGCGTATGTAACGAATAATCGTATCGGATATGTGAATCTAACTATGAAATATATGCAAAAATGATACTAAAACCTAGCCTAAAATCGATACACTTTCAGTGTTATCAGCTAGAATCAGTAGTGAGGAAGAGAACACGAGTGAGTCGTCAATAGCGTCAATAATTTAAATAGATCGAATTCTAAGGTTTTGCAGGCTGTCGAGTCGCAAAATTGTTTATTGATTTGAAATGGGTGAGAGTGTTAGTGAGTCTATTGAGTTGGAGTGAGTCGGTTGAGTCTAAGTGAGGCAGTTGAGTCGTAAGAGTTGATCGAGTCTCATTGAGTCGCAAGGGTCGCAGGAGTTGCATGACCATCTTCGACTCCAGTGACTCATTGGGTCTCAATGGTCTCTTGAGTGTTATTGAGTCGCAAGGTTCATTTGAGTCGCATGGGTCGCTTGAGTTTCATTGAGTCGCAAGGGTTGTTTGAGTCGCATGAGTCGCTTGAGTCTTATGGGTCGCTTGAGTCGCATGGGTCGCTTGAGTGTCGCAGAGCGTCTGAGGTCGTTTGAGTCGCAAGGGTCGCTTGAGTCGAAGTAGTCGCTTGAGTCGGTAGAAGTCTAATGTATTCTTAATTGGTTATTTTGCAAGTGCCACCAATGCCGAAGTTTGTGTAAGAATTCAAGCACATGGACAGAATACCAAAGATCACCACCAAGTATTATCCTCACGAGACAATAACGAAGCTGAGAGGAATCCTAGATGAATATGAGTTATATTACTTCGAGAAGGAGTCACAACTTAGTCATTTATTCCATTTCCAATGTGAGTTCACATTAACGAAGGTTCAAATGTCTGTCCTACTAAATTACTCCGTGATTGTACGGGACAAGAAGGAGTTGTGGTTTGTCTTAAACGGTGTTCCCATCTGGTACTCTATAGAAGAGCATGCACTAATTTCTGGTTTGAAATATAGACCATATCCTAAAGGATGGGAGTCCAAACGGGATGATACATTCAAGCTGAATAATTTCGGCTGTAGAGTGAAAAGCTTGTGAAGGAAAATAATTCCGACGACCGGACGAGGTTGGCAATTTGATGTTGCTGGCGCAAGTTATGGATTACAAGCCTTAATCAGACAAATTTATCATCCATGATCTCATTGACATGGTTGATAACATGGAATTTTGTGAAGACTTTCCATGGGGGCATTACATATTCGAGAAGATTGTGGATACTTGCCACAAGCAAGTTAGCGGGGAATCACCGAAACCAAAATGGTATTGTGGTGGTTTCATGATCCCACTAATGGTATGTTGTATATATTATTCGAATAACTTGAATGTTTTCGTACTTTTTGCATTCTTATCATTTTGTTTTAATGTTTTAGTTACTTCCATTCAAAACCATCATTAGTTTGGACGGAATGGGATGATATGTTGATGTTTTTGATGCAGATCCATCATGCCCAAGATGTGCAAGAAGAAGGTTAAATCCAATTTTAACCCGAAGTATGTAGACGTGATAAGGCAGATCGGAGATTCTAAGATAACAATTACACAAGGGTCACAAAGGTATCAAGGGTCACAAAGGGTCATAATGGTTATTTTTTGTTTTTGCAGGATATTCGAAGTATTCTTCGTACTGAACACGAAGAGTAAGCTTTACTTTTTGATCTGGAGGATTACGAGGGATGCCATGATCTCGATGTTCAGATATGAATGGAACATCTATATAGAAATCCGAAGGGTATTTGTTGGGAGAACATCCGTAAGCAAGAACTGCTGATGCGAAAAGTAGCTCTTGGTGATCAAAAGAAGGGGAAAGGAAAAGGGACTAAGAGGAAGAAGAGCGTGGGTGAAAAAACAATAGAGGTTGTAGATGTTCCACCCATATCTGAAGATGACTAAGACGAAGAATGGGTAGGTGTTGCTGAAGCTGATGAAGAAAGAGAATGTGATGTTGAAAGTGATGCTGAAGTTGAAGCTGAAGGAGAAGGTGATGATGAAGCTGAAGCTGAAGGAGAAGAAGGTGTCATTCCTTTGACACTAGAGCAGAAATTAATAAAGGAAACAAAAAAGTCAGAGAAAAAAATCATCAACACCGTAAGAGACCTTCTAAGGGATGTCAGGTTTCATTTGCCTAATCCAAAATCAAAGGCGGCAAATCTCAAAGGTGCTGATAAGGCAAAATCAAAGTCTGCTGAGAAAGATGCGAGCAGCGGAAACCAATCTTCTCGCACTGTGAGAGATGATGATTTTGAATTCCTTCGATGTTCATATCCAGTGTCAAGAAAATAGCCAAGCGACCGTTTGAGTCAGAGGCTGAAAATGACTCTAGAGATGGCTTAGAAGAGGATCTGGAAAATATTTCGAGATTAGTTGAAAATCTCACATCTACCGCGAGCATTCCTCTAATTGAATACATTTCCAAAGAAGTTCCACCTAGTAAGTAATATTTAGTGAAAAAGGTCATTTGAGTCAATTTCCAGCGAGAGTCAACATGGTTCACAATGGTCGCATGGATCGCAAGGGTCTCATAAGTCGCAGGGTCACAAGAGTCGCATCAGTCGCATGGGTTGCTTAGTCCCATGGGCCAGAAGGGTTTCATGGGTTGCATATGTCCCATGGGTCGCATGGGTCGTATTGGTTGCATATGTCCCATGGGTCGCAAGGGTCGCATCAATGTAACGAACGATGAGTCTAATGAATGAAGTAATCTTATAGCCGTTACGACAACCATAAAAAGGTATTTGAAGCTTTTCCCATCACTGTCGAGCTGAAGATTTGCGACAGATTGAGATTTCTTTCTGTAAACATGTGCAATCACCCTGGAAGCCTTATATAATGTTCAAAGTTATCACCACAAATATCCTTTTGAGCACCGCATTTGCCTCTTAATGTCATAAAATACGATACATTGACATCGTACTTTGCTTTTACACGAGCCATCAATTCTTTTGTTGGAGGTGTTTCATATTTCCCGACATATTCCTCATTAAAATAATTCTTAACCAATTGCATTATCCCCTTTGTAGCTTTTGTCAATTTAGATACATGTGAACAATTATGAATGTGATAGTATATTCTCACACTAAACCGTTTGGAATTCGAGATTACTTCCACGCGTAATTTCCATTTACAACCACTTCCAACAAACTTGCATCGTACTTCCCACAGCTTCGAATCAGATCTCAATGTTCTATATCTAAAAAACTTCAATTGAACCATTTCTAACAAATGCATGTACATTCTTCTTGCTATCAAAGTCTTGCCTAATTTTAAGATGCAATCCATCTTCAAACTCTAATATATTATTTTCACTGTCTGCCTTCTCGTGAATTACCATTTCCAAGTTTTCTCACCATCACCATCCTTATGCTCTGTTGGCACATCAGAATCAACTTTATTACTGCCACAAACAACTTCATCAACTACCACATTAATGTCATACCCACCATCTTCTCTTAACCTGATGGTATGTTCACCATCAGAATTATCCAAATCCAAAATATTTATTGTTTTCGTCGAATTACTCCGAACTCTACTTTTGTTATTTGGACATAAAATAACACTTCATCATAATCTATGACACCTCCATCCCCATCTTCTCTAGCAATGCTTCTAAAAAGCAAAAATAAGAGGTTTACTTCTCTCTCAATTTCGATTTCACACTACACACTTGCCGATTCTATCTCCACATATAGTAGTGGTCGAATTTCTCTTATACGATCGAACAGATAACAAATAATATGTTTTCCATTCATTATATATGTCGGCTTCCTATTTTCACAAATATTTGGCAAATAGCTTAACTTCAACTTCGTTGTATTTTTTTTCCACCATATTCTCTGCGCATAGCTCATCAATAAGTTGCTGGTATGTCAGACTAACCGGAGAATAGTAGAAAAATACTCTCTGGTTTTCCTGAACTCTATCATACCATTCAGATTCTCCATTTAGGTTTTTTCCCATTTATCATCATACAAAAAATAAATCAGTGTGATTTTCTTATCCCCGAATTCATTACACCTGTAACAAAAACATAAAAAGAGGATAAATTCTGTGACCCAGTACGACCATGCGACTCGATGAGACTCTGTGATCCACTGTGACCGTGCGACTCAATGAGACTCTGTGATCCAGTGCGACCGTACGACCCTTTGACCCCTTTGCGACCCTAACCCCTTCGACACTTTGACCCCTTTGTGACTCTTGGACCTCTGTGATCATTGTACCCCTGTGACCCTTGGACCCTTGTACCTCTACGACCCTTTGACCCCTTTGCGACCTTGTACCTATGCGACTCTTGTACCCTTTTGCCACCCTTGTACATGTGCGACCCTTGTACCCCTGCGACCCTTGTACCTCTGTGACCCTTTGACCCCTTTGCGACCCTTGTACCTCTGCGACCCTTGTACCCCTGCGACCCTTTGACCCTTCGATGAGACTCTGTGACCAAGTGCGACCGTGCGACTCGATGAGACTCTGTGATCCAGTGTGACCGTGCGACTCGATGAGACTTTGTGTTACAGTGCAACCGTGCAACTTAGTGATCCACTGTGACCATGTGTTTCAATATGACTCTATGACCCAGTGCGACTGTGTGACTCGAAGAGACTATCATACATTGCGATCATTTAACATTTCAAAAAATATGACTCGTTTAGACTAAATCAATATAAGACTCATTTTGAAAAAGGGAAAATCGAATCTATACATATTATTCACTACTGACTCCGATTATCCAATTCACAAAAAGAAACACGATAAACACAAGAAAACGAAAAAACTCACTATACATACCTAGTTTTTCTGCGGAATGTGCTTAATTGCAAGTTTCTTTGTTGACAACAAACGATTTCAATCTATTCGCGGCACATCTGATCCCGATTTCAACCTACTTGCGACGAGTTTGATGTCGATTTCAAGCTACTCGTGGAATCTGATGTGGTGTGGGAGAATAGTATTTTCACGCCATAGGAGAGAGAGAGAAATTGAGATGCTCTGGAGGAGAGAGAAAATTGTCGACAAATTAAAGGACAAGGGTAATATGAGGTTATCAATATTTTAAGGGTATATTTGAAGTTGAATTTTTTTTTTTTTTGAGGGATGGGTAGGCTTGAAGTTAAAATAGCATTTGAAGGGTATTTTTGAAGTTACCTCTATCAAATATGTATATATATATGATATATAGGTATACATATGTATATATGTGTATATGCATATGAATATATATATTATATGTATATGTATATTTATATATAAGTATATATTAATATGTATGTATGTATATATATGATATATGATTTATTTATTGATTATATAGATTTAAGGTATTTTTATCATTTGGTCAAATTTCTATCAAATGCAATCGCAATCACAACATTCTCTATGTGTTTCAAAATTCCACGAACTGTAGCGTTTGCGATTCCACCAGTCACTTTTCATCTTATATACAATTGTCACAAAACGTAAACATTGTGTTTGCGGGCCCAAGAATCAGACCCATAATAACCATTATCATGTATATCAACATTAAAAATAGACAAAGACTAAAGTTCAATTATTTACTATAAGTTTTTATATTTAAGATTAATATTGTGTAATAAAAAGTATGTGCCGATAGAGATAGAAAAATTCTCGCGTAGCAGTAGATCATTATCTGCGTTGTGCGTAGAGAATTGTTTTAATATTTAAATATACCAAAAATAGATTTTGCACGATGTGTGGATTTTTATATTATTTGCCACAATATTAGATTGAAGATTTACCTATTTAGGCGTTATAGTCTGAATATTATCTTACGTGAAATTGATCAATAGTAAATGATGATTAAAAATTGAATACAAAAACATTGTATGTAATCCACATAACACTAATAGATTCAAATAATTATATATATATATATATATATATATCTTTTCACATACAAATATTTATAACCATTTTTTAGTAATATGAATTTTTTATATATTCTTGTATAATATAATTATGGATATAAAAAGGAACAAAGTGGTAACTATTTAATTTAAAATGATAAATGTAATGTCATGTTGCTGATAACTTGGAAATTGATAAAGATGTTCTACATATATGCCCTATGACGTATAGAATTCAAAAGTTATTCGTAAAAATTTCATTTTACGGAAATGCTACATAATCAATTGTTTTCGTAATATCTAAACATGTTCTAGATTTCTCATTGTATTCTCTCAATCTTCAAACCATAAATGACTAATTTATAAACTTTTATTAAAAATGACTAGAAAACTATAAGATATAATTATTATTTTTAATAATAAAATTAAAAAAAATAATTTTTGATATATCATTTTAATAAATGATTATGTAAAGAAAGATATGTATGTAAGAGAAATTAAAAAGAATGAAAAAATAATTCATATTATTATCTAATATTATTTATTATTTTAAAGGTTTATTATTTTCAATAGCATATTATATCAATAGAGTTTATTATGTACGAATTTATATGTAATCGTGTAATGGAGTTCACCAGACATACAAAAATATGATTTCATTCGTCCGTGTCCGATAAAATCGATAATTAGTTTTTTATCGATTTAAAATTAATTGTGGACGTTTTATTTGTGTTCTTATTTTTTATACCAATATTTGTATTCAAAAATATTTTCATGAATTCATATTATGTTAAGTTTAATAAATTTAAACTAAATTATTCGAAAAATATTAAAAATGAAAGTAAAAAAATGAAAATAAAACAAAAACGAAGTAATAACAAAGAAAGAGAGATATACATGTATTTTGGTTTTACATATTCCTTTAATTATCCTCGTGGCTCTTTGCAGTACATCTCATACATCATAATATTAGAGATTTCAGAAAAATAGCATTGCATAATTATCGGAACATCTATTTTCTCATCTTTCAATGGTTTGAGAACTATTCTGAAACGTCTATCCCATCTTTTCAATGGTTTAGTTTTCTCAAATTAAACTCTGATGTTATATTATGTATATTTTTAAATAATTTAAAAATATATAAATTTATACAATGCTTCGAATACAAACCTCAAAAGATGTGGTTTTATAGAAACTTGTAGAAAAAAAATTGATTTTAGAACACAACATACAAACATCAAGAGATGTGGTTTTATACAAATTATCGGAACATCTATTTTCTCATCTTTCAATGGTTTGAGAACTATTCTGAAACATCTATCCCATCTTTCAATGGTTTAGTTTTCTCAAATTAAACTCTGGTGTTATATTATATATATTTTTAAATAATTCAAAAATATATAAATTTAATAATGCTTCGAATACAAACCTCAAGAGATGTGGTTTTATACAATCTTGTAGAAAAAGATTGATTTTAGAACACAACATACAAAAATGAAATGGATAAACTTTTAATTAATTGATTAATTTAACATAATCATTTTCGTTTTTAGTTCAACGACGGGTTCAAACAACTCTTCCCATAAGTCGTTGATTTCACACTATTTTGTCTTTTATTGGCAACTTACATAACTCATCTCTATCCTTCAGTTCACTCATTGGAGGACTAAACGCTTGAGATAGTCTCAGATGTGTGGTGTCAAATTCAAGCTTCTAATCTTAGGACTATATAATGTCTGAATTCTCCTCAACCTCTGATAATAATCTCGTCTAAACTCTATCCATTTCCTAGATATGAAACTATGGATCTGACTCACCTTCTTAAGAATATGTTAGAACTGAGTTACAATATAAGGATCTAAGAAAATATAGGTTGGTGAATGTATCCAAAGAGTTGGGTTGAGTTGATCGGCTGGAAAAATACCACTGCGATATTAAAGGGAACGCATGTGATGTATTCAAACTATGGCTGTTTCACACTTGATGTTGGGTTTTCTCCAATGTACTCCCTTAAGACCTAGTAATAACAAAGAATGTGTTCATGTGTTAATTTGCAGCATGAGAAACTAACTTGAATATGCAGATTAAACACCTTTGTGTTATCAAAAGCTTCTACATCTGCATCAATTTTAGTTACAGGTCTGGGTGGGGTCGGTGTATTAGGATGAATGGAACAAAATTCATACACCATCATAGAGAAACTCGACTTCTGTTTCTAACTAATCTTATGACATGGTTTTAGAAACTAAACCTAACTTTTCTGAACTTCGTGTACCAATATTGGGGTTAAAAAATCAGTTTCATCAGCAACAAACACCAAGTGCACTCGCATATCAAAACACAAAACTGTAATAAAATTGACCAAGCTCCATGATGATCAGTCGCCAGCTCCACAAAATGAGTAATCAGAGCTTCGAAAATCATATTAGAAATGACGAATGAAATTGTTCATTTAATTTCTATAATGTTTCATGTAAGGGTGATGAGAAAGAATGATTAATCGAATTTTGCTAATAAGTTGCATCTTTAGGTAGAAGATAAAAGTCATGCATGGAGGTAAGATTAAATAAATGTGCATTAAGGCATGAGAATCTCTATTCAGCGGTATCTTACCTTGCCAGCTTGAGATAACAAATAACTCATTATATCTCATACATGGCTTTTGGCTGTTATTAGTACCTAACTATAACCAAAACAAGTAATGCGTGATGTGGTCGAAATACGGTCATGTACATAAAATGATATGCTGCGAGGATCACAAATCAAGGACATAGAAATACATTCAATTTCTCTTTCTCATAAGAGTATTGATATTGTCTGTGATGTATGCAATAACCTGTATAATGTCTCCTTTCATCCTTCTTTGAAATTCCAAAGCTCTAGTACAACTTACCTTCACGTGATTCGTATAAATGGTTGTACATTAACCATCTCACCATCAGAACTTGGATGACATGGCACAATCCTCGAGACAAACACATTGTCACCAATATGTGGATTAAGTGATGGAGTATTTGATTCAGATGTCATCTCTACACTATCCAATATAAATACATGATCACGAACCATGGCATATTTTAACTTTTTGAACTCATTATCATATGTTAGTCTTTAGCTTCTCAAATCATGAACGACAACTCGTCTAAATTGTATATGCACATAATATTTGTAATCTGTTGACACTAGGTTTTGACAATTGAACATTTGAAACCATTGGATTTAGTATCTGTATGTTCTGAAGTTGGAGTTGATATGGTAGGTGTTTTTGAAGCATAAATCAGGGTGAACCACGACACCTAGAATATATATATATCACAACCTAGCCACGATGAGTGAGGGGTAGTAACTCAGTAAAGGAATGGCTCAGACGCAATGAAGAAGTTTGACTGCACTAAATACTAACCTTAGTAACATGCAGAACCTTTCCATACAAATATTAAATCATGTTTATGTCTTTCTTATGCTGCTCCAGAACTGAACTGCAGAGACATAGTTTCATCAGTACAATATCAAGAAATACTCATGTTCCTTCGATGACACTAAAACATGCTTGGAAGAAGCATGTTTTGAGGCTTCCCTTGGATCTGTTTATATTTATAGAAAGTTTCATGCCCTATAAACCTTGTAACACTGAATCAAATGGTTCAAGCCAAATGAAACGGAGGCCACCGATAAGATGCTTAGAGATGCAAATGGCTAGATAAGTTTATGTATTCCCGACTTTATGTTGTTTACCTAGAAACAAGAAATTTGAAGGAAAGAGATATAGTTTGAGCTGGTGATGGAGGCAATTTGGATCTAATGCATTTCAAAAACAGAAGACCCAAATCGTACTTGGATCGATCTTTGCAGTTCGAAGGAGCAGAAATCAAATTAAAGGGTTTAGAAAACGAAAAAAAATCGAGGAAGAAGAAATACCTCACCGGCCCACCGTTTCTTCTTCGTCGACCCGCCGCTCGCAAACCATAGTACTCAGCGCAGCTCATCGTCATTCTCCGTCGCTCGCCTATTCAATCGCCTTCGTTAAAATCATGTCAACCTATTTCACGGGCTCGGGACGTAACTCCATCGCTGGAACTGACCCGCACATTGATGTATAAGAAAATGCATCCATTCCAGTCATTTCATCAATCACCTTTGGTGCAAAAATTAGACAACAATACACCCACCATACATTTTAATCAAAATGTCCGAGATAAAATAAATTGAATCATAGAAATTCTATTCAATGATGATTCGTTCGATTTTCTTGTAGTTATACCAGAATGCTGTCGGAGAACGTGTGGTTCTGGTCACTAAAGCTGAAGAACGGTAGTAGAGAATCGTCAGTGGCCAAGAGAGAGACCCTTGCGACGGGGTGGTCAAGATGTTACATGGAGGTATATATAGTTTGATAAAAGAATATGAGAACGGGCAGAGAATGGGCAAGAGTGTAAAATGAGGTGATACCCGGCGAATCAGCCCTAAGTCAGATTATATTTGTGCGAATCAAGTCGGGTACTTTTCAGCCCGTTCAGAAAATAAGCTGATAAATTGAATCGAAAACAAATGAAACATTACATGATGAATTCATTCGTGAATTAAGTACAAAATCACAAATTTTTTTAATTTTATATATTATATATATTTTTTGTATCTATTAAATATATAAAGAAAAAATAATATATTATTTATAGATAATAATAATATTATTTTCTTACTTATAGTAAATTAATATAATTTTATTAACAAATAAAGAAGTAAAATATTTTAATAATTGTTATAAAATAATATGTATATTTATTCGATTTTTTATTTAATTTTCGATAGATTTATTTTACAATTAATATTTTTGATATTTAATAATTTCGTATTCAAATTAATGTTTTATATTTATATAATTTATTTGGTTTGTAGAAAAAAATAATATTTATATATCACAATTTTTTAAAATTGAATAGTCTAGTTTATGAATCAATTTATTTTTTTACGAGAAGGTAATCTGAATTGAACTGATATTTTTTATCTCATCTTGAATATAAACCAAACTGAACCAATTTATTTTTTTGACGAAGTCACGACGAAATTAGTCGAATCAACTCATTTTACGCTTTTACGGAACAAAAAGAATATATACGTGTCGAAATGTCTTTACTCCTCCCTATTCACGCACTACAAGAAAAATCGGTTTTAGGAACCGAAAAATCGGTTCCCAATCCGTTCCTAAACCAGTTTAGGAACGGATTAGAGACGACCAGTGGTAGTATCCAATCGCGCGACTCCAATTTTTTCCAGACTCCAATCCGTGCCTAATTAGGGACGGAAATTGTAGTCCCCAATCCGTCCCTAATTAGGGACTGGAAAAGTAGTCCCCAATCGGCCTCCAAATTTGGAAACGGCTCCTCGTGCCGTCTCCAAATTGGGAACGGCCCGTGCCGTCTCCAAATTGGAAACGGCTCGTGCCGTTTCCAATTGTTTTAAAAAAAATTTAAAATTTTTAAATTTAATCGATTACATTAAAAGTTCGATTACATTAAAAGTTCGATTACATTAAAAGTTCGATTACATTAAAAGTTCGATTACATTAAAAGTTCGATTACATTAAAAGTTCGATTGCATTAAAAGTTCGATTACATTAAAAGTTCGATTGCATTAAAAGTTCGATTACATTAAAAGTTCGATTGCATTAAAAGTTCGATTACATTAAAAGTTCGATTGCATTAAAAGTTCGATTACATTAAAAGTTCGATTGCATTAAAAGTTCGATTACATTAAAAGTTCGATTACATTAAAAGTTCGATTACATTAAAAGTTCGATTACATTA
>CM071873.1:15469584-15492536 GCA_036759665.1 Gynandropsis gynandra
TGAAGACGGATGTTATGTCCGTCTCCAAAATTGGAAACGGATGGCCCGCCGTTTCCAATTTTAGAGACGGACATGGCATCCGTTTCCAATTTTGGAAACGGACATGCCATCCGTTTCCAATTTTGGAGACGGATGGTTTGCCGTGTCTAATCGGTTCCCATTTAGAAACGGATTAGACAGGACTACGCGGTACCCAAATTTGGGAACGGATTAGTGACGGATTTCGTCGTGCGTCCCTAATCCGTGTGTAATCCGTTTCTAAATTTAGAAACGGAAATGTCGGTTCCTAAATTCCGTCCCTAATTTCCAATTTTCTAGTAGTGAAATTTAGAAACGGAAATGTCGGTTCCTAAATTCCGTCCCTAATTTCCAATTTTCTAGTAGTGACGTTAATTAGATTTCTATTTTAAAGGAAATTTTAATGAAATAAAGAAACGTTTTCAAAAAATAAAACTAAAAAGTCCTTGAAACGGAGGAATATCAGAAATGCCCTCATAAGGCTAAAACACTTCAAAACTACCTTTCTAAATTTGATGGAAAAAAATCGGAGAAAATACATATGTGCCCTTATGTTTTGTTAATAAAAAACACATACGAAGGAGGGAAAGACAAATTTGAGAGGATGGAAACAAAGTTGAGAGTTATTTCCTTCAATTTTCGAGTGATTTTCTTCCATTTTCGAGCGACTTCCTTTCATTTTTGAGCGATTTCTTTCCATTCTCGAGCGATTTCCTTCTAGTTTGAGCGTTTTGCAGTTATTTTTGGGCGATTTCCAACAATTTTTAGCCATTTTCAGTGATTTCCAGCAATTTCCAGCGTCTTTTAGCGATTTCTAGTGATTTTTAGCGATTTTCTGCGATTTGTAGGTGATTTCCAGCGATTTCCTGCGATTTCCAGCGATTTCTGGCAGTTTCCGGCGGTTTCTCGCGATTTTCGACGATTTTGGGTCACACTGGGTCACAGGGTCGAACTGGGTCACAGGGTCACAGGATCGAATTGGGTCGCAGGGTCATAGGGTCGAACTGGGTTGTAGGGTCGAACTGGGTCACAGGGTCGCTGGGTCCAACTGGATCGCAGAATCGCATGGAGTATATTGAGAATATCAACATTTATAAGGATATTTGTGAAGTTAAAAAAATCGAAAAAAGTATTTTTGAAGTGTTTTAGCTCTACGAAAATATTTTTGAAGTTACTTCTGAAGCTCACCTGGTGCTCTCAGAAGAGTTTGCTCACGTGGTTGCCTAAAAATATTTTCATTTTATTGTCTTATTTATATTTTAAAAAATGTAACCCACAATAGACAGATGATTATATTTAATATTTTATAATATTTTTTTAAAAGATTTATTATTTTTAGTTGCATGCTATATCAATATTTTATATATACTATAAACAAATGTTGGAGTGAACAGTTAAAAAAAACACGTGTTATGTTTTTAAATTTTAGATTTTGCTTTTTGATGTGTTGATCATTTATTGGCCATTAGATAAATTTTTTTAACTGTTTGGAGAAGGGTTATTTTTTAACCATTGGATCTGCATGCCGACAATCTCGATCGTCCATTCTTTAATTTTTCTCTCTCTCCTCTTCCCAAAACCTAAACCTAGCTTCTTCTCCTCTCTTCTTTCACCCCTCTTCTTTGACTACACCGGTAGGGAAGGCGAGGCGGGGCGAGACGAGGCAAGGCCAAGGCGGGCGAGACGAGGCAAGGCGAGGCGGGGCGAGACGAGGCAAGGCGAGGCGGTGGGGGAATCGATCCAAAAGATTCTTCCGATGTACCATTTCGAGCTTGATTAGGCGAGGCGAGATGAGTGAAGGAGATGAGAGGAGGCGAGGCGAGGCGGGTGGAGAAGGGAGGTGAGGCGAGGTGAGGCGGGTGGAGAAGGGGAGGTGAGGCGAGGCAAGACGGGTGTGAAAGGGGAAGTGAGGCGAGGCGAGGAGACCCAAAAGATTCTTACGAAGCAGTGGGGGAGGCGGGTGGTTTCTAAGATCGCTTCCTGCTCAGCCAGACCGACTACTCCAAGAGTTTGTGATTGGTTTCTAAGATCGCTGAATTCTATTATTGACAAGTTCTATTCGTGCTATATCGTTGTTGTTGATCGATTAAGGTTTTTTGTTTGGGTTTGTTGTTGTTTGAATGGTCAGTTTTTTTTGCATATTATGTTTACCAGTCATATTTCGTCGAAATTGTTATTAGTTGTTGTCTCCCTAGGTTCCATTTCAACACTGTTGAATTGATATGTTTCAAAGTTAAGTGCTTAGATTTCAACTTCTAACATGTGATAATTACTACTTTTTTTGTTATTGTTTACATCGTTTTAGTTCTTGAGATGGATTTGTTGATACGACAATGAGATTTTTAATTCTCAAATGTATGTTGTTTGCCGCGAGTTTTGTTTGTGTTATAGTTACATCTCAGGTTTTGTATTTTTGTTTGTCGTTTGGTGTTTGCACAAATATTGTTATCTATATAATGTTAGATCTTAGAATGCCTTGCTTTGTTTTTTATTGTTGTTTGCATTACTCTTTTTGGTTTAGTGTTTGCATAATTATATTTGTATAATGTTTGTTTTACCATTTAGTATATTTATATTTTAGTATTGTATTTTTGTTGTTGCTTGCATTACTTTTATTCTTAACAGTTTGGATTAAAATCGTGTTGATAATATATTTACATCTATGGTTTTCATGATATAGTATTGAATCTTACAACGGCATTGGTTATGTTTTATGTTGTTTCGTGGAATTTTTTTGTTCCTTAAAGTTTGATTTTGGATTTTGTTAATGTTATAATCAACTATAAGATTAGGTTTTAATTTAATGATATACTGTCATTTATTAGTATTGTAAGTTGGTGTGTATAATTGTCTAGATTTAGTGGCTTTATTCTGTGGTTGTATGGTGGTGATACTTATTAGTTATTCAAATGATACATGGTGTAAACATTTATGTTTTGTTGTTTGATTTCAATTGCTTGATTTTGCTGCCTTAGATTGTTGTTGGCATGTTTGATAGCTACGTTTGATGGTTTTATAGCAGTTGAGACTTCTTATATTCTTTGTCTTTTAGTTAGATATAGCCATTTAGTTTGTTTTTTAGTTTGAAACCTAATTCTGTTTTGTCTTTTAACTTGATATTCTTAGAGATTTTGCTTTGTTCATGTAAAATATTTAACTATTGTTGTTTGATTATGGTTGCATGAATTTGCGGTTGTTGGATGTTATCTTCATGTTTGGCAGCCACGTTGAGTTTTTTTTTACTATAGTTAACACACTAAGGATAAGATATTGAGTATAAATACCTACTGTTTTCAATAATTTACTATTGTGATATATCTATTCTCTCATTTCTTTGCACAGTTATCTTTTACTTTTGTTTTCCTTGCTGTTTTTTACTGTCTTTGTTTCTGTTTTCACCATGTTTACTCCTTTGTGTAATATTATTTACTCTCAAGAACTTTCATATAAAGTCAGGGTTAGAGTTATCCGTCTATGGACCTTTGATCCTGTATCAATTCATGACTCTTGCACAACTCGTGAAATGGTTGTTTACGATGAATAGGTACAAATTGAGTCTATTGCTATGTGAATAGTTTAGTCATGGGGAAATATACTTGCAAATGTGGGTGTTTATGTTTCAGAATCTGTTTCTATTGTTATAAATGTTAAGAATAGTCTGCAGTGTTTGCTGATTTTTCATTGTAGGGGTAACCGAATGCAAGTATCTGTGAGGTCTATGTATTGGACTAGACATCAACGATATTTAACTGAGAGTGCTTGCTGCATAATCGTTAATTTTGGTATATGTAGAAGTTATAGTGAGTATAAAGTTACTGCATCTGAGATCAAAATTGCTTTTAACTCACAACTACAGTTCGACCATGCGAAGATTTTCCGAACCATGATAAGTATTTCAGTTTCACAAATTTCGCTGATATTATAGCTTGAGTTCTTGATGAAACATTCCTAATAGGTTATTTTTTATTTCTAGTCTCATTAATAGTTTGTGTTATTATTGTTTAATGACTTTTTAAAAGTGATTTACAAATTGTATTGGAGAGCTTATTGGTGCTGGAAACTTGGATGACGCTACTTATGCTGGACGAATCGTTAAGAGGTTATGTGTGTCAATACAAGACCATAGGTATTATATACTTTACTTTTTTTTAAGATTGTACTGATTATTTGTGATTGTTTCACTATATCTAATTAATGTTGTTTATGTTAACTATTTTCCTGATAGTGGACATGTATTAGAATGCACGTTAGGGGATAATCCCGCTGAAGAGCTCTATAACTACATACATGTGCATAACAAAGGTCCTTTCGTCATTATTTGTTAATTATTCAATACAAAGTTGGAATGGTATGTTTTTATTTGTTATATTTAACGATACGATTAGTTATTAGCTTATAATTGATGCATTTTTCATATGTTGGGCTGAATTTTTGTTTTGCAGATTGTATAACAATAAGAAATGCCCAATAATCCAGTAGACTTTTGCTAAATGAAGAACTGTCGTCGATTGTATCCTTTAAACAACAGTAAGTTGTGATCATTTTTTTGTTTATCAGATCTGGAAATGTTTGCTTATTAAGCTGTCATCTTTTTGTAGAGTATCTATATGTTAATGAAATATTAACTTTGAGGTTTCATTATTACTGTTGTATATAGGTTACCGCCTTCGTTGATATCATTTCTTGGCCTCGTCCTCCCGCAACAGAAACAATAGAATACTGGAGCGTGTATTCTCTTAAAAGCCTTAGCGATGTCTACCAAATCTTTGAGGTAATTATTTACCTGATTTGGATTATAAAATTCAAAAAGAAATTGAAATTTCAAATATAACAGTTCTGCGTTAATATTATTAGAGTTTCATCACTTTTGTTTTTGGTGTTGCAGCCAACAACGTGCGTAATTATTGGAGTAATTACAGATGTTATTGCTGAAGATGGATGGTATTACCTCGGGTGCAGAATCTGTTCTAAGAAAGGTAATGGCATCATCAATGAGCAATCTAACATTCCTGCGACAAAATAGTTTTACTGCGATATCTGCAAACGAGTTACACTTGATCATGAAGGTATGATATTCATTCAGACTGTATCAAAAAATACAAACAGATTACTAATCAATTTTTTTTTTGTTTTTATAGATTCAGAGTGTATGTCAAAATTGTTGACGATATCGACAATGCTACGTGGATACTCTTTGATAAAGAAGTTGTCCAACTTATCAATAAATCTGCCGTTACGTTTCACCATACTGAAAATGAGATAATTGTTGTATTATTATGTTAGTTCAGTTGTTTAACCTCATGTTTTATTGTTATGTTTTCATGTAGCTTTATTGGTTTTTTATGTTTATACTAACTGCTTACTCATTAATAGATAAATGTTGGTAGGGCCTATCCGGAAGAACTTTCAGCTTTGCGTAACCAACAATGTTTGTTCAGATTTTCTGTAGCACCACATTCGATGTTGTCTCATCTTTCATTTGCTCGTGGATATCAGAAAGGTTCTTCTATCATATTCCAAGTAAGTAAATTGACAGCGCATCTGAAGATTATTTCCGCAGTAACTAAGGTACCTGTATATCTTTATGTACTCTCTTTATTATGAATAATATATAGTTAATTCGCTTATGAGAATATTGTATTCTTGCAAGACATTGTGTTGGTTCCTTCAATGTTCACTTCTTCTCTCGGTTTCTCACTGGTAATCATCTTTGAATCTTATTCGATTTACTATAAACTATTTTGATTATATTAACTATATCAATGAGTTTATGATCAGGCGCACCCGCTTTCCATTGAACGTGATTCGCTTGCTTTTGCTCCGAAAACGCCGTCTCCGATGCACTCTTTCAAAAAAACGCCATTTGGAGGGTATAGACAACTATTTCTCCTCACAATCATTGTCGACCAAGGTAAAGCCGAAAGTTTCTAAAGTGGAATCGTGAAGCAGAACAAAGAAAAATGGATGTTGATAGTACTCTCTCTATGTATTGTATATAAATAATGCATCATCAGAAATCTAAAATCGTATAAATCTATTTTTGTTTGTGATTTTCGGTTTGGCGTATAGTTTGACAACTGCTCTTTAATGGTGGCAATACATTTTTTGGCCCATGTTTATTTTTTGGATGGGTGCCTCCATAAAGAGATGTTTGAATCAGATTACAGTTTAATGCACATTAATTTTATGTTTAATGTTAATTATATCTTTATTTCGCATATTGTGAACTTTTATGATATAAAAGGTATATATAAGTTTTTATTCCTTATCATTGTCTAACATGTCTAGTGAACATCATGTATATTTGAAAGTTGGGTATGCTACCTCATTAATAATTCTCAATCCTTCAAATGATGTTGAGCCTTTGATAGAAATATTCATAGTAATATGCTTCGCAAGTAGTAGGTGGCATATTTTCTAATCATCCATATGAAAATCCTCATTTTCTTAAGGTCCATATATTTTTTATTTTGTGTTGGGAAGTGAACATATATCAATGTTCGTGCTATTGAGTATATCGAGTTGCATTTACACTAAAAAACATGTCAATATCAACAGATGAATCAACGAATCCTTACATTGATAAAAATTGCAACGGGTTTCAATGGAAAACGGAGGATTATCAACGGACACCAATCTGTTAAAATCCGTTGGAATTTCCAACAGAATATAACGGACATTATCCGTTCAAAGTTTTTGGTGAATCCGTTGAAATCGCCAAGTTATTTTAATGTATGACCATTGCTGATTCCAACGGATGACCGTTGGGAATACCAACGGATGACCGTTGGGAAAACCAACGGATGTCCATTGATAAATTTAAAATTTTGATGTGATGGTTGGAATAAATTGACCGTTAGATTTCAACGGGTATTCGTTGGTATTTGCAACGGTCATCCGTTAGAATTTTCAATATTTATACACCAAACTCGAATTCCTTAGCATTAAGTTATAAACAAAAAATATACTTTCAAACAATATCATCTTCTTCAAATATATATATATATATATATGAAGATCAAGAGAGTTAGTTTTTCGTCGATGCAATCTTTGTGTCAAGAATGCGGGACAATGTTATGCCCCTGCAAAAGATGGAAAAACATGAAGTATCGAAGTTAAGAAATTGTTTGCAAAACATATTTAAAAGGTAGGTTTCGTAGTGACTATGAAATTTGGTTCTTTCATAGTAAATATTGTTGTGTTAGAGATAGTGTGCAAAACACACAAGTAATAAAAAGAAATGAATAGGTTCATTGTGAAACAACGACGACTAATCCATACATGGAACTGGTGTCAGGTGCTTTTCCTTGAGTTGTGGAGCAAACGCATGAAGAGATATTGAACAATGAGGCACGCTGATTTTTCAACCTATAGGATTCAATGAAACAACTTATATATGAAGGTTAACGTGAAGGTCAGTCTCGTTTATCCTTATCATCAAGATTGTAAGTATAAAACATACTACAATGTAGCTGAAAATTGCATGGATACCTTTTGCAAAACCATGCGTGAATATATACCATCAAATAATCAAGCTTCTCAGACATATTATGAAACAATGAATGTTTGAAACGCTTTGGGAATACCACATGAGAAGTTTGATGTTTGTAGAAATAGTTGCATGTTGTTTGGGGGAAGGGAGAAAGATCTTTTGAAATGTAAATTTTGTGGTGCAAGCAGATTTCGTTCGAAAAACCATCTTCACGAAAATATGTACATTAAAAAAGGATGTTCTATATGCTTGTAGCAAAAAGGTTGAAAAGGTTATATGACTACTAAAAATTGTTACGGCAATGAGATGGCACGTGAACACTCGACGGGTGAAGGAATAATGCAACATCCATCATATGGTAAGGCTTGGAAGGATTTCAACGAAATATTTTTTGATTTTGTGCATGAAATGAGAAATGTTTATCTTTATCCGTACAACGATGATTTTAGTCCGGAAGTCAATCTTTATGGCATGTGATTTTGTCTTCGTATAATTTGCCTCCTGATATGTATCTGAAAAGAGAAGTTATGTTTATGACGTTGTTGATTCTAGGACCATAACATCCAAAGAAAAGTTTCAATGTATTCTTGCAGCCCTTAATTTATGAAGTAAGAGGTTTGCAGAACAATGGAATTGTTGCATATCACGTAAGTACGAAGCACAACTTCACATTGAAAGCGATTGCCCTATCAATGGAATGTTATCTAGATGGAGCATGCATGAGAGAATGACATGTACATATTGTATGGAGGATACTATTTGGTTTCGTCTAGTACACAGGAAGAAACCATGTTAGTTTGATTGTCATAGAAGACTTCTTCCTCATGGACATAAATTCGAAAAAAAAAGAAACATTGTCGAAAGAACGTGGTATAGAAAAAAAGGCACCATGCATGCGAATAGGTATGCAAATACTATACGAACGACTAAACATGATGGAAGATTTATAAGAATCGATGGAATGTACAGGAGATCGTGGGCCTTAAAAACCACAAGGCCACGGTGAATGGCATAACTAATACATACATAGTATTTTTTCTAGGAACTACCATATTAGAAATCACTCATATTGCGTACTAATTTGTATGTTATGCATATTGAAAAATGTTTTCTGATAACATCATCAACATGTCTTAAATGTGACAGGGAAAACGAAGAATAACATACAATCAAAGAAGATTTGAAGAAAATATGTCGAAGACATGAGTTAGAGTTACGCGATGGAAAAACACCTATCCTAATATCCAAATTGTCTAGGCCAACGAAAACAACATTATTGAGGTAGTTAAAAGAAACCGTTAAATTTTCAAATAGATATGCATCAAACATTACTTAGTGTGTGGATATTGCAGGTTTAAGATTCATCTGGTTGAAAACTCACGATTGTCACGATGTCATGCAACGACACATTCTAATTATGTTTTCTGAGCTATTACCACAGAAATTGCACGACATGTTATTCAGAATTAGCTTATTAATCAGAGACATATATTCAAGAAATTTATAAAGAGATGACTTGGAGTTATTGAAAAACAATATCTCTCATGTATAATATTCTTTGGAAAGAGTTTGTCTGTCTGCCTTCTTCGATGTCATGAAATATTGGCCAATATATTTATAATACGAGGCAATAATTGATGGTTTGGTTTAATTCAGGTGGATGTATCCATTAAAAAAGTTTTTCTTTCATCCAAAGAAAAAGGAAAAAGAGCAGTTGATGGATCTGTTGTTTAACAATACTTGTTAGAAGAAATCACATATTTCAGCATATTTTTTTGGAGTCGCATATTCCGACGAAATAAAGAAGATTAGAAGAAGACCACACAAACTATCTATATCAATATAATACTCAGTTTGGTATAATTCTTTTATATCTTTACACCAACTGGATGTACGTGAGGAAAATTTGAGGATTATTGGCTAACATTAGAGGAGTATAATCACGTCCACACATATATATTATTAAATTTTCAAGAACTATTACTTTTCGAAAGGTACAACACGATAACAATCGATCTTTTAATTTACAAAGATATATATATATATATATATGTGTGTGTGTGTGTGTGTGTGTGTGTGTGTGTGTGTGTGTGAACATATTTTATTACAGGATCTTTGATGAAGAAGTTATGGGTATATATCCTCGTCTAAACGTAGATGAACTCAACAAAATGAAAGTTCAACATTATGTCTTGTGGTTGAGAGATTACGTAAGTACAAGTATTTTCATATATATACTTAAAATGATATATGTTATAAGTAATCATTCATTTTCATACTATATAGGTTAAGGGTTGCGATGAGAAACATCCAACTTGGTTAAGAGATTTGACTAACGGTCCCACAAAAAATGTATTGTGATGGATAATTATGTTTACTCTCGAATACACATTCCAAACTTACGAGCACAGAAAACATAGAAACATATTCAATTACGGTGTTTGCGTTAATAGTGAAATAAAGGATGATTATTTCTATGGTATTTGGCACTAAATCCTACAAGTTGAATATCTTGGTCTCAATGGATTGAAGATAATGTTTTCCAAATGTTAGTGGTTGGACCAATCATAGGACGTAGTACATGAACAAATTGAAGGGGATGAATTGACATCAATTTGCCACAAGATTATGCAAAGTACGATCAATTCATTACAACATATGAAGCAAATCAGGTATGTTACATGTACTATCCAACAATAAATGTCGAAGAGCGGAGTGGTGGACCACCGATAAGATTAAACTGCATGGCGTTATAAACAAAGAAGAAAAAGAAGATACATTGCAAACCGACCACCCTGAGCCAATACAATTCATTGATACTGGCAATGGTGAAAAGATTCTCACAAGGACCAACATAGATGGCAAATACATTAGCGATTATGAAGACATTGAACCGAAAGATGCAGAAGATGAAAATGACGACGAATTCCAAGCACCATCAAAGAATCAATGCAAGAAGATATGTGAATTATGTCATTATAATATCAAACTGTTATAATTAAATTTTTTTAACTCATGTATTCCATTTCCAATGAGATCCATTGGAAATAGCAACGGACACCCGTTGAATGTAGAAATTTTGTTTAATACTTAGACAATTTTCATTATTTTACCTTTTTTAACGAGAATCAGTTGGAATTTCCAAGAGATAACCGTTGAAATCAATGAAAACGTATCAATAGTCATTCGTTGCAAAATTTTGATAGTCATCTGTTAGTCCTTTCCAATGGGTATCCATAGATTTTTTTCAATGGGCATTCGTTGGAAGATTTCAACGGGCATCCATTGGAATAAGTAATGATGATTTATGCTCCGCTTAGGTAGCTCGTCGCATCGGAAACATACTTTCCAATGGATACCCATTGAAAGGAAGACATACAACCGCTTATTGTCATCCGTTATCTCAATAACATAATTTCCAACAGGCATCCATTGGAAAGTCCGCTGTTATGTCAATAATGATATCCGTTGATGTTTCCACTCAACAAAATTTGAATCATTCTCGTGCTCGTTTCCACTCAAAACAGATGTAGGAGGGTTTACCAAGTCATGTCCGACCGTGCATAGTATGCAGCCCGGTCGGGCATGCATCTTTTCCATGTTTTTAGAACGACTTCTTCAAGAGCCAGACCGTGCTATGTTCATGCCCGGGCTGTACAAAGGTCTTGGGGGTATTTGATGATGAAGAGCCCGACCGTGCACTCCATCATGCCCGGCCGTGCTCCATGTGTGCCCGGGCCGTGCATCACTCTCGGTATTCTTTGGTGCATTGAGTGTCCAACCGTGCATTGTGTCATGCCCGGCCGTGCATGTGATTCATATTCTTCAGCCCGTTCGTGAATCATAAATTGCTCGGTGGTGCTATGCTGCTCACTTCAGCCCGGTCGTGTGTGCCTATGTTCGTCCATTCCTTGTCCGTTTCTCATCCCGTTTGTTCCATTGTGATCTATGATGCTTGTACTTTGTCTCATGTTTTTCTTTAGCTCTGAAACAAACAAAATATGCATTAAAGCCTATAAGAATATAAAAATACGAAAACAAGTATAACA
Organism: Gynandropsis gynandra; assembly: GCA_036759665.1. Lineage (NCBI taxonomy): Eukaryota > Viridiplantae > Streptophyta > Magnoliopsida > Brassicales > Cleomaceae > Gynandropsis > Gynandropsis gynandra. The sequence goes on from CM071873.1 coordinate 15,481,144, forward strand.
AATACAAAATCACACGTAAACGTCACAACTATCATCATAAACATCTCTAAAATCATGCGAAAATCGTGTACGAAAATGAGATGATCACGTCGCGTGATATCGACGTTACAATTTGATACATGGCTTTAACATGCATGTATTACGACAATCTTAACGTGATTTGCGCTGAAGTGATGTTAGGAAAAGTAATGTTAATACATATACCTATGTAACAATGTTGTTACCATTACATTACAAAGGAGTTACAACCGCGTTAAATAAGGCCAATATCATGTCCACACAATATTACATTGCTCTTGTGTTGCACCTGCATAAATGTGTTGTTATTAAGTACAACACCATCCTAATGCAACTTATGCATGATTCTTGTGTTACATCAAGGTTGGCTTGGTGATGGAAATTATTTTCAACGCACTTTTGTGTTGGTATTTGCGTTGGAATATTTGAGTTTTTTAGTAGTGATATATTCAATTTGTTATATGATATAGGTGTAATTGAACTTATATTTAGTTGTTTTAATACAAATTGCTAGGTTTTGAAGTATTAATTTTGATGAATTTTTAGGTTCAATTAGAGTAGATTTAGGTGTCGATTTAGGTATGAATTTCAGTTTACGGTTTGGTTTGGCATTTTATTTAGGTTTAGTTTGGCTTTCAGATTAGAGTTCGGTTTAGATTTGGTTATTAGAAATTTTAATTGGTTTAAATTGCTTTATGTCAGTTAAGTTTAATTTGGCATCGTGTATGTGAGTTAGAATTGGGTTTGTTGATTATTATTTAATATGTAATTAGTTTGTGGTCTTTCATATCATGTCTCGTTGTTCTACTAGTCCATTATCTTTATAGACTTCGAGTTCGAAGGGAGTCTAGACACATTGAGTGGCTTACAACCATGTGGTTCAGTATCGATCTCATCTCTTCCACGTCTTCCAAAATCATCGCAACGCCAGTCGACGTTGGTATTTAGAACCCCAATACTATCAAAATAGGGAGTCTACACACGTTGAGTGGCTCACAACCATGTGGTTCAGTATCGATCTCATCTCTTCCACGTCTTCCAAAATCATCGCAACGCCAGTCGACGTTGGTATTTAGAACCCCAATACTATCAAAATTGTTAATCGATATTAATAAATAATTTATTTTTACTAATTTTTTAATTTATTTATTTTAGCAAGAATGATATTTAAAATCTCAGCGCTATAATATAGTTTATGATCGATAGAAGGATCTATTGACGAAATGTTTCAAGTCATGTTCTTGATTCAGAAAAAGAAATGGCTTGTTGATCCCCATTACGATAAGTGTCATCCGAATTTGATCACTCCGGAGATCTAGAAGACATTTATCATGCACTGGTCAAGTTCAGAATATCTCGAGCGAAGTGAGAAAGCTAAAAGAAGTTAGAGGACACTCATTTTACTAGATCAGATGCCGTTGATGCATACATCTCGTATGAAATCGTTTGAAAAAATGTTTACAACTTCATAAATAAATTTTAATAAATTTTCGAATTACATTTCAATATTGATATATAATAATATTTTCTTGGAGTAACAAGAATATAGTTAATCTTCACTATTTTTAGCCTATGTGGAAACTATAGTGAACTTGGATCCATAGAAAGGCTAAAGAAGTAGGCGAAAAGATTGAAAAAAGAACGGAAATTTGATACTATACATATGGGGGGGAGGGGGGGCAAAATACCCTGATCGAAAATTTATCTCGAACCCATAAAAAAATACTCGAATTCGCGTGTTCGAGTTCGGGTTCAGGTTTGAAAAGGACAAGGCGGGTCTGGGTTTTTAAAAATACTTAAACGAGTATCCATGGGTACCCTAAACTTTGACAAATTTAAAATTTTACCCTTAGGTTTTGAAAACTTTTAGTGTTTTTATTATTTGAAGATTTGTATTATATTTGAAAACTTTATGTTTGTGACTTTAAAACTTTAAGTTATGATTTTATGATTTGAAGTTTTGTTTTAAAAAGTGTATGTTGAATCTGAATTTGCACACTTTGATACTTTTGGTATTTTTTTTCATTTTTAAATGTTTAACAAGACGGGTAGTTGGGGGTTTTGAAATTAGTTGTGGGGTTTCCGAGTATTCGAAAATCTGGTGTCCGAATCTTGCGAGTACGACTACGGTTTATGAAATTTTTTACCTATGCGGGATGGATTTGGGTTCGGGTAATGAGGTTTGATAGGTTCTTGTGGGCGTCCACCCCTAATATATACATATATACTTCTAACTAAGTATTTTAACAACGAGAAGAGTTAAGGTAATTTCAAGAGACAACGTTGAGTCGAGGAGAACAGTCGGGACTGTCAAAGATTACTCAAGTCATGTTCGATGAGCTATACATGAATATAATAATTTTAAATGGTATTTGACTATGTTTAAACTATTTGATAACTTTTTGTTAATATTTTTTTTTGCAGATTGACTAACGAAATTAATGGAACATGTATTTAGTTTAGACTCATTGAAGTCCCAAATCACTAGAACTTCAAGCGACAAGATGTAGATGGCTACGCACCAAGTCATGAGCATTATACAATGCATCAGAGGATTTCACGCCACAGATGGAGGCATAAAAGGCCTAGATTGCGAGGTTCAAAGAAAAGGTCGCCGATCTCAGGTCGACCTAGAGCTTTTGCGTACGTTATTATCATACTCTGCACCTTCCGCACTAAAACCACATATGCATTGGGAGCACCGTCATCTTCATTACCCATATCGACATTGCAAGATTAGAAGATTTTTTTAAATGATAATTTATATTTGTATTTTTATTTTAAAAACTAAAAAAACTATCGTTTTAACAAAATATATATAACCCTAACGCAATCCCTATTGGTCTGGTGTTGCCTGTTATCACGTCATTTGCGTTATATACATGCAAGGTTATGCCAATGTTACGTTACCGTAGCGTTACCAATCCTTATGCCAATCTGTGCTAATTGTATCAGCATCTTGTCCAACATGATTGTCAAAAACATCGCCATTGACATTATTGATGCGCTGTCGTAAACCACGTATAGGATATTGTGATGAAAATTGACGTTGATACTTACCATGTCTAACAAAAATACAACAATTGGCATTTACCAACAGTGCTCTGAAGATAATGTTTTATATGGTTGGCTCTCCTCCACTGTCTTCCTACCCGAGATAGGCTCAAGGCGTGGGGCATTACAAATTACACATACGACCTCTATATATGACTACCAAAACACTTAATGAATTAAATTACTTTAGACAACACAAGTGTCTATACGTACGCAAATAATTAACATGTCAAAATCATAAATAAATTAACAAGTCTATATCACGTCGATAAAACTATCTTAAGATCTCGCGGAAACACGTGCGATCTCCATGAATTGTCCATCCATGATAACTATATTTCGATTATACTTCTTTGGTTAATTGTTTTGTCGGCACATCAAATTATACAACAATTCATTAATATCTTGTACAAAAACGATTAAAAGTTGAGTATGAGTGCGACTCCAAGGTCTCTTCAATATAACTTCAATACAACTACAATAATATCTCAATACCACTTTAAATCCAGTTTTCAAATATTTTTTCGTAGAAACTAGATGATACCCGCGCTACGTGCGGATTTATGATCATTAAAATATGTTTATCTTACGTGTTGTATATAATTTATTAAATCAAACATTGTCATTAGATTTGATATGCATACGGGGAACTATAAAGACACAAAATAAAAGTTTCAATGTATAAATTTGATCAATAGATTTATAAGTTGTAATGTAAACTAATAGTGCAATTTATTTATAATGTATTTAAAATTGTAGAATATAAATTGCCGAAAAAAGCGTTTGCACGTTTTAAGCCGTAGTGTTTTAATGATTATTTTTTATTCGTACCTATATAAATACTGAGGATTAAATTTAATCAATAACATGATTTAAAAACAATTATTAAGATACGGACAAGATTTAGAAATTTTGAAAACTTACCTATGCTTGAATTTCTTGATTGGCTTTAGTTGTGGATCTATGTAGATGTGGGTGGAGGAGAACGGACGAAGCATTAACAAACCAATTTGATATAGTTAGAAAGAATAAGTACGAATAACACTGAAATAATATATAACATAATACATGTAATCTAGTGTTTTTAATATCGTTAATCATAATGGGAGTAATGTTTGTTACGATCATGGCGGTTTTTACAATCATTTGAGCAACAATTGAACGAAAATGCATACCAAATTCGCCTAATATGATTATTTTTACGAAATATTTTCTGTATTTGAAATGTTGAAGTGAGGTCAGTAAATTGTTTTATAAAAGAAATAACCAAACATGTTAATGGAGTAATAATAGAAAACTTACCTATTCAATGACACTCGGATTTCTATTTTTTGATGGAGATTGGCAGGCACAAATTTGATCATTGCATAGCAATGAGGAGTTCAACAACATCTACAAGTTTCAACATTCCAATATATGAGTTTAGTAGTAAAGAAATAGTATATTTGATTTACTGCAAAAGCATTTACCCAATACAACTTCTTTTTGGCCAACCAATCCAATCAATTGTAGGTATGAACGCATCCTGAATTTGTATTTCGAAATTGTATAAAATGCGTCTGTCACTTTCTCAACAACCGTATCCTCTTTAAAAGATATGCGCATACTATTTTCGGTTAACTGGTAGTTATCAACATTTGGTAGTATTATCAAAATTTTTAAGATAAATATATCTCCTTCCCTTATATATTCATTGTATTTATTAACACCGCCAAGAGATATACGTCCTTCAATAGTAGTTCCCTGCAATATATCATATACACGATGATGAAAGATATTGATATAATGTGGAATTCATAAATACATTAACATAATTTACTCTTCATTGAGGAATAAAAAAACCAAGACCAATTAAACGATTGTCAATGAATGTGTTTTGTTATGATAGTTTTCAACCATATAATTCCAAATGATTTAGTATTTCATGTCACTTTGGTTTAGTCATCATTGTTATAAAAAGATCAAGATTACCATACCATTTGCATGGAGTCATCCATCATGATAGTTTTCAACCATATATCTTGATTATCCCGTAAAAGAAGGGGATAATATGATTCTTATGCCTATAAAAAATTTATCGTTTCTATCACCTTTACCAATTGCATCAAATAGATTATTATATATATCTAAATGAAGATTACCATACCATTTGCATGGAGTCATCCATCATGACATTCTCTTTATTTGTGTTTTTGAAACCACATAAGGATGTTTGAATTTTGCTTTTTTTTATTGCAAAAAAATTATGATTTAGATAAAAAGTACACTATTTGATGAATTTCTATATATAAATTCTTAAATTATTACCGTTTAATGTAACTATATAACTATTGAATGATACATTCAAAAATTGTACATTTTCTAAAGCAAAGGTGGCTCCATCTAAAGCAAAGTTTGTTCCTATTCAACGTTCGTTTCGTCGAACATGGTGGACGGTTCATCATGTCGTTCATCTTCTACAGATTTCTTTTCGTTTTCTTAGATGTCGATTCGTCTTGACGTTGGTCTTCTCCAGTTTCTCGTAGTCGTTTCCTCTTCACCCGCAGAGATCCGTCGCCTCTTCCACCGACAACCATTCTGATTTCACTTAATATAACCAATGAAATCTAGTGAAAAACTTTATAAAAGTGCAGCAGACAATCTAAAATAAATAGCTGGCATGGAGGATAAACTCAGATATAACTTGGCAGTGTAGAACGGCAAAATCTGAAATCCTCAGCCATCTCTACATTACCTCTTTGACCTTCTTGTTTATGACATCGGATAAAAGACATTGAGAGGAAACCCCCTGCAACTGAAAGCAATTGGAAAATCCATGTAGCAATAGCTCATGGTTGTTTACCCCAACATCCCAATAAACAGATATGCTCGTTGGATCATACACCAATGGTAAAAACCCATTGCTTTCATCGGTCTGCAGAAGCCACATTTGAAAGACCATGGAAATATAAAGACATTTAACATAAGAGACAAGAAGAACACATGATGACAGTGAAAAAAGGCTACTTGGGATTTAAAAATTATTTACCTCGACAAGTCTTAGTTCAATATTATCCTTTGCAAGCAATCTGTCCGAGAAAAGAGAGGAAGAGATACACAGAGAAGACACTTGGGTGAGGCCACTCTGCGGAGCGAGTTGGAAGTGGACGGGCATGCGAGATGAACATGAAAAAGGCAGCGGTTAACACTCCGCTGATTGTCACCTGGACATCCCAAGCTTAATGCCATCCAAGTACATAACACTAAGGAAGCACAGTACACAATATCGGTGTCGCATTTCAAACCAGAATTAGTATCATTATAAGATTGACTGGTAAATTTTCTCCCAATTTAAAAAATAATAAAGGATACAGGAAAAGCAGAATTCAGATCGCTAATTGAATAAAAGCAGCAAAAACCCTACACCAAGAATTTGAATCTCACACCAAGAAAGGAAATTTCAGCACTCACCCGATCGGTATGAAAGATGAAACAACAAAGATAAGAGTGGCTAAGAGAGAATGTCGTCGCGGCATCAACTTGAATGGAATAGCGTCAGTAAGGCAACACCAACTTGAGCCTAACATCATGAATCAAATGGAAAGAAATGAAAAGAAACCGTAAGCATCTATCCAGGTAAAACAAAAACAACGGGTCCACTTGTAATCAAGATGTAATCACCCATAAATCAAAGTCAAATATGTCCAGAGATTAATTCCATGTTTGTTACATGCTTTAAAGCTCGAACATCATTTGTCCTGTCACCGCACATCATTTTATGATTTCTTTGATGCTCTTGCCTCACCTGTACTTCTCTGCTATTTTCTCGCTTGTAGTTTGGAGTCTCGCATGTATTTGGTTCGTCATACATCACCTCGGTTGTTGCATCTTCTCACCACTCTCGCCTTGGTTTATCACCTAAATTAATTAACAAAAATAAAGAAAAAAACCTATAATTCTTATTTGAATAAATAAATATAGTTCTTTACTTACAACCCCAGAGAGAGCTGTATAGCTGAATGTGATCAGAAGTGTAAACTCTTTGCTAAAAACCCATAAAAAACAGCCAAGCATTGAAACTGTTGATGTTGTTATTGCTAGTGATGAGCAAAAGAAGCATCACTTTCTCACCGAGTGATTTAGAGAATGTTGCCTTTGCTGCTGTTGTTGTTGCTGAGCAAAAGAGCATATCATTTTCTCACCAAGAGCTTCAAAGAATAAAGTAAGCACGAACAACTTTGACCACGGGAGCTTGGCACTTTGGAAATTTCTCTCCCGCTTGAACAGGCTCATTCGCACACTTCTCGCATGCATTCATGTGTCCGCATATATAACCACCACCACCCATACCGACATACAACACAAAAAGCATTAGCAAAATAATACCTTATATCCTGAAATACAAATTCAGACTGACTTGTCATGTTTTATAGGAAGTGATTTTAACTCTCGAGGTATTAAGTTCAGGTGGATGTCAAAGTTTTACCTGTATAGCAGCGAATCAATGTTGTTCTCACATCAAATGCAATAGATTCCTCTACGTATGTATCCCATTTGGATTCAAAATTCATCATATCCTTGTCGAATGTTCTTGCTAGGAAAATGAAGGGGATGAAGGGTTTAACATCTCGGTAAAAAATTATGCAGAGAAAACCAAAACGAAAGATTTTTGGACAAACAAAAAGCGAATGGGAATGATAGATACCTGATGGGCCAACAGTTTGATTCATTGCAGCGGAGATCTCTTGTCTAATTGACCTTTACAACTCGAGTTGCATGTCCATGCAAGCCTCTAGCATCCTCTGCAGGTTGTTCATCCGATGTTGTATCCCGCTCATGTTTATTCTCAAATCGTTGATTGATTCCCAATCCTAAATACATGGCAGAGACAAACACCACCGACATAAGATTATGAAAAATCTATAAATGTGTTTATCATGACCAATAAAGGCATTAGATAATTTCTCACTTTAAGAGATGTTAAAGAGTCAATGTCATTACTGATCAAAGAAAAGCATTACAACAACACCAATGAGCTTCCTTAACATTACAAAAGAGACTACTACAAGGATCTAACCCAAATATAACGATGGAAAGACCACTAACCATGGGCTGATGCAAGTCACTTGATAGCCAGTTTGCACTGGATCGTTCATGTTCCAATATCCGGTATCCCGTATTACCCGTAGTATTCATCATATCTAGTTCATCTTTACCTTCGTTTCGTCGTCACCATTAGGTTAGATTTCGGACCATTAGAACCATATCCCCTCCTATCACTTTCCTTCCTAGTTTAGTTTTGTTCCTAGTTTAGCCACACTTAGTCCCTAGAGATCGACCCTGGTACTACACGATCCGTATACTTGCGGTGAAGTGGACTAGGTTAATTATAACTCGCGTTTCCACGCGTCAGTTTTTTGGCGCCGTTGCCGGGGACTAAAGACGGCTTAGATTAGGAATAGCTAGATTAGGATCTAGTCCTTTCCGGAGTCTTTTGTGTTTGTGTGTGTGTTTGTTTTCGAGTTTGTGTCTGTTTTTGTTTTTGTGTTCGTTTTTATCGAGTCTTCTTCCTATCTACCACAGATTTGCGCTAGGTATTGTTGTTTCTTGTTGTGCAGGAGACTTGTATGAGAAGCTCTACACAGAAACTTCTCATCTACGATCCAGAAGTTGAACGCACGCTTAGAAACCTGCGCAAGAAAAGGAGAATCGGAGTCGATTCCGAATCTGAGGTAGAGGAAACGAGCCTTCACGAGCAACACGCCTCTGAGGAGGAGGATACTTACAGTGCAAGCAGCGGAGAAAACGCAAACAATCCCGATATGGCTGCTGCAGACGAGACTTATGGAGCATACACCGCTCCTAAGCACACCCAGCTTCTTTCGTGCATGGCCCGCACGATAGATACGCAAGTTGAGCTACAACCAGCGTTTATTCAAATGCTCAACAACTCGGCTTTTCGTGGAATGGAGAACGAGGACCCAAACTCCCACCTTACGGACTTCAAGATGTTATGTAGTACAACTAAGGTTGGAACGGGAGTCACTCGAGAGGACCTCTATCTTACGGCGTTCCCATTCTCACTCAAAGATGCGGCACAACGTTGGCTCTTCAACTTGCCGACTGCATCTATCACGTCCTGGAATGAAATGGAACAAAGATTCATGCAGCAATTCTTCCCGGACCACCGAACGCTTCTCGCCAAGAACCGGATAAATTCTTTCCTTCAAGAAAGAGGCGAGACGCTACATGACGCATGGGAGCGATTCAAGGATTACCAGCGCATATGCCCTCACCACGGGATGGACAAGAAGTATCTCATTACTAACTTCATCCAAGGACTCCAAGAGACCACCCGGTTCATGATCGTAGCAGCGGGTGGAGGATCCCTAAGCAATCTCACGTTCGATCAGCTCGAGAATCTAATCGAGAGTATGGCTAGGGAAGGAGGCAAGAAAGTGGGGGAATATAATCGCAACTTCCCATCGAAAGCTGCTGTAAATGAGCTTGGTACCGCCAACCCGGAACTAACGGATCTTAGACAACAAGTTGGCGAAATTCACCGGATGATAGCTGGACTGCATGTGGATAGACACGATTCATCCGTCGGCCAAGGGATAGAAGAGGTAAACTATGTCTCCAATCGGGGATATCAGCAAGGCTACATTAAGAGCCATCCCAACCTCTCATACGGTAATACGCACAACGTGGCAAATCCGCAAGATTTTCAGCCGCGGATAATGACGAGGAACCCTAATCAAGGGTTTCAACCGAGAGGTAACGGCCAAGAATACGGGTACCAACAACGCGCACATTCCTCGAACGATTCAGATATTTTGTCAATGCTCCAAACGATGCACCAAGAGCAAAAGAGTGCATTAGGAGGGATTAGAGCCGAACAAGAAGATATGAAGAAGAGGATGGATGGGTTTCAAACACATCTAAGACTTCTTGAGACGCAAGTGGCACAATTAGCCCAAGGTTCCAACCGGCAACCCGGACAACTTCCCGGAAAGCCCGAAGCGAACCCCCGCGAGCAAGTGAACGCCATTTTCCTAAGGAGCGGGAACACTGTGGGGCAACCAATGCCACCCACGGCTGAGAGAGGAGAGTCCAAGAGCGATGATACCGAACTCCCTATCGCCCCAGCCGTAGAAGAGAAGGCAACCGACGAGGAGAAGGAGCTAACTTACGTAGCACCTCCCCCGAAAGTTCCACCGTTGCCTTTCCCTCAGCGTCAACTTCAGAAGAAGCAAAGTGACGAGACGCAGTTCTCCCAATTCGTAGACCTTTTGAGGAAGCTTCAAGTCACTATCCCCTTCTATGACGCTCTCACGAAAGTTCCTTCATACACCAAGTTCCTCAAGGATATCATCACAAGGAAGAGAACCGTGGACAAGGAGATGGTAATGGTTACGAATTCTCTCATTCAACCTCCTACCACGGTCGAGAAGATGCCCGATCCAGGTAACTTCGTCATTCCATGTAAGATCTACGACTATGTTATTGAGCATGCACTAATCGACATTGGAGCGAGTGTGAGCTTGCTACCATATTCACTTGTTAAAAAGCTCAATAGGGAAGCAGATCTTCAGCCCACAAGGATGCAAATCACCTTAGCTGATCAATCCGTACGTACTCCCGTGGGTATCTTGACGAACGTTGCAGTTCAAGTGGGGGAATTTTGGTTCCCCGCTGACTTTGTTGTGGTTGATATGGAAATCAATCCAAACATCCCAATCATATTGGAACGACCATTTCTCAACACAACAAAGATGGTCATCTACTGCACTGAAGGGAGACTAGTGATGAAGTTCGGAGACGAGTCCATCGAGTTCAAACTCGATGAGGCGCTGAACAAGCTCTGCATGACCGAACCCACCATGAACATCAACGCGACAAATGCATCAATGGAGGATCCAAGACAAGCATACGAAGGACATTCAACCGAAGGACACACTGCTGTCCCAGTGCAAAGAGGTAAGGCATAATCCAAAGGTAAGATCGAATGATTTCACGAAGGAGGAGGAGACCTACCCGATCGGGCAACATACTCCACCCGATCGGGCACCGAGACATTTGGGCGACCCGATCGCGCAACCCCAGCGCCCGAGTCGTGCACCCCCCGCGGGGATGAATCCTCACCCTAATCACCCGACCGGGTGGTTAAGTGAACCCGATCGGGCAGGTAAGCCTGATGAGCACCCGACCGTGCTAACCCAGCACCCGACTCGTGCACACCCCACGGGGGTAAAATGCACAACAACTACCCGACCGGGCACTCCTAGAGCACCCGACCGGGTACCTATAGGGACCCAACCGCACCACGTTTCGAGAGATAC
>CM071873.1:15494158-15505745 GCA_036759665.1 Gynandropsis gynandra
CAAAGCACGATCCAACCCCGAACGTAGAAAGTTTCATGACCGACCTTAGAAACGACAATACCGATCGTGCAAGGAGTCCGGCAATTTCGCGTGCCACCCCATATCGCGCACATATTGCACGCGAAACGCTACGGACAAGACGACGTCGAGGACGTCCACCTGATAAGTAGCGTGCCATGGTCAAGCTAAAGACCTTAAACAAGCGCTTCTCGGGAGGCAACCCGAGCATATCCTTTTTCATTTTAATTTTTCGGACTTATTCTTCATTTTCAATTTTTTTATTTTGGACAATTTCTCTAGGAATTAGGAAGTTAGAGATTCGTGTTATTGCTGTTTTGTTTTCCACGTTTGAATTTTTTTTAGAAATGCAGCAATACCCGATCGGGCACGCTTTTGCCACCCGATCGGGCACGTTCAGGAATTGGAGAACCCGGTCGTGCATCCACGCACAGCACCCGACCGGGTAGGTCATGCTTTTGGGGCACCCGATCGGGCATCATCATACACTCACCCGATCGGGCAACGGGCATTAACCAGGTAGGTTAAAAACCTCGAGTAACCCGAGCGGCACACCCTCACAAATCACACAACCCGATCGTGCTCTCTAGTTTGGCGACTTTCTCTCAGACGATTTCAGTCACCGGAGCTTCTCGGATACCGCCGCCGTTCACCACCACCGGTGCAAATCTCGGTTACTCGAGAACCCCCAATCTTTCCTCTCCATTCTCTGAAATTTCCTCGTTCAATTCGCGAAATCAAGGTAATCCCGCAAACTTCGTCGATTCTAGGACCAGCATGGGTTAGATCTAGGTCTGGATAGGAAGAATTAGGTGAAATTCCAGTCGATTTTGTCAATTTCGCGTACTGCAGATCGCGAAATCGCGACCACCACCCGATCGGGCATAGCTAGCACCCCGATCGGGCTGAGCATACATGTACCCGCTCGGGCGACCTTCTCGCCCGAGTCGGGTAAGTTCCCGGGGTAATTCGGCTTTGATTCACCCGATCGGGCACATGTTGTTACCCGATCGGGCACTCTGCAATCCGGTTTACGTATTGATTTTATCCTTTATTTGTTTTGCAGATGGCCCCCAAATCTTCCCAGAGCACTAAGAAACGTCGATCCGACGCCCACGACCCAGAACACGGATGGCCCGTGAGATCCGACATGATCACGGAATTAACGCCATACACTCCGATCACCGAATCGCACCAAAAGTACAAGTACAACCTCGCATCTTTCCACCCCCGCCAAAAGACGAAATTCGCTGAGCTACAGTCGAGGATCTACACATCCCGTTTCCTATCATCCGAGGCGATGAATGCCGTGGGCATCACGGAACATATCGACACCATCTTCAACACCCTAGGATGGACGGGATTGAGAACGGCGAAGGAGCATACTTACCGCAGGCTCACAGCAGAATTCTTCGCCTCGTTCACTGCCTTCTTCGCTGAATCCGAGGACAGAGAGAAGACGTTCATGGAATTCCGCCTGCTGGGGCAGAATTACCGGATTACAGCGAGGCAGTTTGCCTCGATACTCGGGGTTCCGCACGGTACGTATGTGAGATTACCAGACATCAACCGGAATCGTCAAGGCGAGTTTTGGTCGCAGATAGCGCTTGGTGAGTTTTCGACGAGGTCGAAGGCGAGTCATATTCGCCACCCCGCCCTCAGGTACTTTCATTACTTCCTGACCTCATCGATCTTAGGAAAAGGAGCACAGGGCGGTGTTAACCACACCGAACTAGCCTACCTGAGGCGGGTAGTACAGACGGAGGTAGCGGATGATGACGTGGATATGTTGTCCGTCGACTTAGCTTCCTTGGTCATTGGACACTTTTTAGACATATCCACCGAGGCGGCTTGTACGGAGACGAAGATCATGTGCGGTGGTATAGTCACCATGATAGCTCGTAGGGTCGGGATCAACCTTGGGATCCTGACCGACGATAGGATTAATGAGGAGCCAGTGTTGAACCTCCAGCACTTGCGAAACCGACGAGCGGTCACGTTAGAGAGGTACAATGTAATCTGGTGTTACAAGGATGAGCACGGTAGGAGCTTAGAGGTAGACATCGATGAGATAGTAGTACCCGGTTTAGACGAGGAGGGATCTCGATTTAGGATTGACCCGAACTTCGGGCACATCGGCCCGAGAGTAGCAGAGATGGATCCACCTCCTGCAGCCGCATCTAGACCGTCTTCCTCGAGGCGAGGCAGCCGACGCGCCACACACTCGCGCGCGCGTCCTGAGTACCCCCCCAGCAGATCCGACTTTCCTTCCATGGAAGGAGCCTCCGATGCCCTCAGGTACGTTGCGGAGGTGACTAGGTACCAGTCTTTTATGGCTGAGCAGAGGGACGAGTTGGAGGCTGCGAGGGATGCGGAGGGGCAGCAGTTTCACGAGCAGTCGATACAGCATACCTATTACCTCACCGAGTCAGTCCGGCGGTTTCAGCAGCTGAGCATGACGCATTATCAGGAGCCTTACATCCCGATTCCGCAGGACTACCACTCCGGAGCCATCCCCTACCAGCCTCACATCCCGTACGAGCTACAGGGATTCTACTTCCCACCTGGGGAAGGAGCCACGGGAGACCCAGCAGACATACCGAGTACCCGCGATGGAGCGGACGAGGATTAGACTTCTCTTTCCTTCTTTTTCCTATTTCATTTTCTTTTTATTTTTCTTTTATGGACCCATTTTTATCGTTTCTTGTTTTTAGATAGGTTTTGTGTACGCTCTTTTCAGACTTATTAGTACTCTTTGTTCTACTCTTCTGTATTGCATGTCGTATCACAGGTCTTTCACGTTACAATGCATTAGAGCGCAAGAGTCACTACATCCGAGCAAGTCACGATCCGAGAGAGACATACGCCCACGCCAGGTGTATTCGCTACCACTTTTACGATTTCTCGATCTTTTTACATGTAGAGGTCCCTTTTAGATTTAGAACACCGGGACTGTGTTCCGTTCAGGTCTGGGGGGGGTTTCTCTTACATTCATTGATATTCGGATGCATTTTTAGAGCGGCATGATTAGATTAGGATTAGGATTTAGAAATAAAACGGATCTAGCGAAAATTTTTTCGAATTTAGTCATATTTTTGCTACTTTGTTGAATCGTGGATAATAGTTTAGGTTTGCTTAGAAGCCCTTTTAGATACCGTTTAGTCGAGTAGTTATGATTGAAACCCTATGTCTAGTTGAATTCACCCTTTAGATCTCGATACCAAGTAGACATATCTCCGTAGATACCATTTAGCTATGCTTCATTGATATGTTTTAGCGTTCTAGAGTTAGATCACACGCTTATACTCCGCTGTCGTCTAGGATAAGTTTTACGCTTTTCCGAGTTAAGAATGACATGAGTACATCGATATTCGATGGTTCGGGTCTAAGTGGTGGGTAGAGAAGCTATTCTACGTCCTAAGGGTTAGAGTGTTGCGTAATCAAAGAAAAAGAAAAAAAAAAGAAAAGTCAAAAACGCAACTCTTCACTCCTCTAAGGTAGCGCAACCTTATGAGTGTGCCATAGGCAGCCTGGGTCTAAGTAGAAAGCTACCCTCTTCGACTTCGACGTCCTAGGAACAAAGCGTGTATCTAAGCACCGAAAAAGAAATAAATGAATAAGAACGAGAAAAGAAAATTCAAGTGATATCAAGAGCTTAGAGAAAATCGGTATGGAGATTGCTTGGACGTTATCTAGGGTAGTGAAGTAGACTTAGATTTTAGGAAAGATTTCATGGCTCAGCACTTTCGGTAGATATAGGGCTATACTCGGTACGCTTAGGCTTTTATCCATGTGACGCGCTGAAATGCAAAAATGGCTAATACTTCGGAAATTTTGAGCTAGTATCCATTGTTATTAGATTCTTCTAAGGCTAGACTCTAGTTTTGTTTGAGGACAAACAAAGGTTTAGGTCTGGGGGAGTTTGATAACACTGAAAGTGTATCATATTTAGGATAGGTTTTTATGTCATTTTAGGATATTTCTTACATCGTCTACTTACTTATCCGATATTATTTTGAGCTTCACACACCGGTTTTATTGGTTTTCAGGTTTTTAGGCGACAAGGCCTAAATGAGCTAAATACGAAGGATTTCTGAACAAAACCACAAGATTTGAAGGAAAATCTACTCAGAACCAAGACCGAGCTCCAGAACCCAAAAGGAACACCCGAGCAACGAGCGGAAAAGAAGAATATCAAGATAGTAAGGGTGCCCGATCGGGCACCACTCTCTACCCGCTCGGGTAAAGCCTACGGAGTTCATCCATGCAAAACTACACGACCGGGCAAATGAACAAGGTGATCGGGTAACATTTACCCGATCGGGCAACAATTGAACACCCGCCCGGGCGGTTACTCGTCAATCTGCCCCGCAAGTTTACGCGACTCGGGCTCCTCGACCACACGATCGGGTGACCACTACCCGATCGGGCGCAAGGATCAACACGGTCGGGCAAGCCTTTACCCGACCGGGTAACATCACTACCCGAGCGGGCCGCGAGATCCGTAACAAACTTAGATCTAGTTTCAAACGAGCTAATAAAAGGGAGAGAACAGATCTAGGGCAAAGGGAGCGACAAACAGGAGAAGAAAACACTGGAGAACATCTGGGAAAGCTCGGGAAGCATCGGAGAAGAAGAGAAACACCGTCCCGTACACCGGTAACGCATTAGGGAAGGTCGAGGCATCGAGTTCCTTAGGGTTTTACTATGTATTGGATTATGTCATCTTCTGTTTTCATGTATTCCATGAGTGAGTAGAGTCCCTACTGCGGGTAGGGTTTATTGGATTTGTATGTATGAACGATGACTTTTCTTAATGCTTAGTTTCACAATTTTCACTCTTGATTACGGTTCTATGCTTAGCAATATCAATCTTATGTTAGTGCTGACCGCTCAACAACAATGGATATCGAACCTTGCTGGAAGGTTAAGGAACGAATCCGGTCCGCTAAGTAGTAGATTAAGTTTTGGCTAATGAGAATCTGACCGGTCGGTTAGCCAACTTAGGGATAGTGATTGCGGACGTAACGCTGCCATGATGTGTGTTAATCGGCTGTCGGAAGGGAGGGATGCGTGTATCCATGGTTAGGAGGTTTAGGCTCGGAAGAATCACTCCTCGACAGTAGAGCATGAATTTCCCGTCGTCAAGAGTAGGTTGTAGATCTATGATCTTTAGTCGTTCATGTATGCAATATCCGGTAACCCGTACACCCGTAGTACTCATCATATCTAGTTCACCCTTATCTTCGTTTCGTTGTCTCCATTAGGTTAGATTTAGGACCCTTAGAACCACATCCTTTCATATCACCTTCCTTCCTAGTTTAGTTTTGTTCTTAATTTAGCTGTATTAGTCCCTGAGATCGACCCTAGTACTACAAGATCCGTATACTTGCGGTGAAGTGGACTAGGTTAATTATAACTCGTGTTTTCCACACGTCATTCAGCATTGCAAAACACAACATGAATAGAAAGTCCAAGCTCATCTAGTCTTCAAATGTCTCTTCAATGAGAGAGACAAGAAGCACCAGTGACAGTTGAACCACTGTTGTGATTGGACTTCACAGTTAGTTTACAACACAAATTCATACGACACACCAACATGATTTCATAATATATCTGGTAAACATTTTCCTGCAATTCTAGATCCAAATGACAAGCTTTCGTCTTCTCCTGACCTTAGAAGTTGTAACTCTAGATGAAACCAACTCATAGTAGATCCATATTGTTTTACACAAACTTATAGATTGAATTTAACCTAATAAACAAACATTAAAAAAATCAAAATCGACCAGACCATAAGATAACCCTGATTGGTTAATTGATGATCCCATGCCTAGGTTTATAGGCGCAAATTGACCCTCGATTGGGTCACTGATGATCATGTGTCTGGTTCAATATCATTTACCACAAATTAATAGGTAGAACTCTAATAGTTTCCAGGAGGAGAAAACACCCTCGGGTGTATAAGTAGCAAACCAATCCCACACGTGTTTGTTAACAATACCTTCTAAGGATTTTATTAGTTCATTCTAAAAGAATCTATGACTTGAGAAGTTTGCATGACTTTGAGAAAATATTATGATTATCCTTCATGTTCATTCAGATCTACCTTATATATATTAGGAAGATAAGGAGCTTAGATATATCACTATGATAAAGCAAGATCTAGGGTTCTGAAATGCTTACCACATCAATGGGAGAACCAATACAGACAACAAAAAGCCTGCAGTCAAACCAGCTAGTAGATGAGTTAGAATATTGTCTGTGAAGCCTGGAATTTTCAAAATTGTATGCATATCTATGGATGTATTAGGATAAGTTGGATCACAGTAAAAAACAATAAAAGCCATTTAGATTCTAAAAAAATAATGCGACAGCTTTAGGGGTGACCAATCCGGGTTCGGGTTCCTCGGGTTTTGGTTGGGGTTTGGTTCCTCGGGTTTTGAAAAATTGGACCCGTATTGAACCCGAATGTTTTCGGTCCGGGTTCGATTCGGGTTCGGGTTCAAAAGCATTGGACCCGAAATAACCCAAATTACATTTGGATATTTGGGTTTTTCGGGTAGTTTGGGTTATTCGGGTTGTTCGGGATTTTCGGGTTCGGATTTTTCGGGTGTTATACATAATTTAGGGTTATTCGGTTTTAGAATTCTTTAGATAATTCGTTTTTTAATATAAAACAAAATAATATATCAAATATAACATAAATATATATAAAAGAAAATATACTAATATTTTTCGTGTTTATATAACTTTTAAAACAATTAAATTAAATTTTTTTATTTTTTTAGTTTTTAAATTAGGTTGTTTGGGTTGCTCGGATGCAACCCGAAGCCGAATCGGGATGACCCGAACCCGAACGGGTTCTGAAATTTGAACCCATATGGGTTCTTAGGGTAACCCATATTCCAAACGATTCGGATTGTTTGGGTCGGTCCGATTCGGGTAAACCCGGAATGACCACCCCTAAACAACTTTTTGAGAAAGGAATATCACCGGCTTTATTTGATCGTAATTGGCAAGCTCTGCAGCGTTTATGATAGCATTGCATGCTATATTGGGGCCAAGCCCGGTCCATAATGCACCAAGTCCTTCCTTTTTTTTCCAAGAACAGATCAACTATATGCTGTGTATTATCAACGATTTTCATCGAGGATGGCCGCTCTTTGTTATAAAGTCTTTGACATTGTTATATATAGAAAACCAACCTGCCTTGCTATAGTGACATAAGCATCCATGGCTCAGCCTAGCGCCTAGGCGCCCCAGCTGGCAGTTTTCCCTCAGCTTGAAGACGAACTCTAATGAGATCAATTGGATTAGCTACTATGATGGCCATAGCCCCTGTGTTATTGTAAAGATTATAGTTATAAACATAAGAAGATTAATTTGACAAGAAATCTTCGAGGGGTGATCATAATCAGAGATCAACTGCACTGACCCGTTAATAAAGCTGCTAGAATCTTTGATATAATGGAATATCCCCAACAAAATCACTTCCAACCAGAAACATCTTGACCTGCCGAATCCATGATTGTAGTTTCAACAAGTGGTTTATAAAAGAGCTTAAAAAATAGATATTGTTTGAGACTCACTGGCTCATATAATCCGATCTTTGCAACAATCAATCAAGGAAACTAATCAAGTCAGCAAGGTAATCTTACATACCTCTGTAACTCGATGGCAAAGGAGGCGGAGACGTAAACGTAGAGAGCCGACAAATACGCAGTGGAGAGAGTCGGCGGAAGTAAGTAAGGACGACCGCAAGGCAGTGGAAAGAGTCGACGGAAGCAAGGTAGTGGAGACAGTAAGCTTCAAATCATTCTAGCAGCGCTCAAAACCCTGCCAACGCATTGGGAGAGAAGATATTCGTACGCCAAAATAGCTGGATCCAAGGGCACGTCAATGGCGCCGGAATCTCCATCGCCGTAGAGAGGGACTCCTACCCCGACGTTCCTCGACATCGCCTTGAGCCTCGTAACGGCGGCTTCAAGCCGCTTGATCAGTTCCTCATGCTTAATCGAAGAAAGCCGCTTAATCGAAGAAAGATATGAGATATCAAGCGTCCATGCCTGAGTGGGATCCATCATCCCCGCACCGCCCTCAATATCACCGACCAAGTTCGAATCGAAACCCTAGATTAGCGTTTCTCACCGTTGCTCCCGTGTTCCGGCGAAAACCCAAGCGATATTTTGCTTAGTTGCAGACGGTAGGAAGCAATTACCGAAGCGTTTGAAGGGATGAACAACGAATTTGTGGGAAAAGGGATAGATTTATTAGGGTTGATTATGTATAAGGGTTTATTTGTAATTATGCTTAGTCGTATTAGGGTTTGTTACGTTTGTAATTTCTATTTAAACCGGGCTTAGACCTAATAATACATATACAAATATTCATTTTAATTTGGCATGGTATCAGAGCCGTAGCCGGTTCCATGTTTTTTTATTTTTCGACCGCTGCCACGTTTTATCGCCGCCGCCGTCGTACTGTTTTCTTGCCGCCGCCGCCGCAGCTGTCCGTGCCGCCGCCGCCGCACCTTCCTGGCCAGTTCAGCTGCCGCGTTCAGCCGCCGCATTCTGCCGTCGCCAGGTTCTACTGTGTTCTGTCGCGCGCCACTGTTTCGGTCGCGCGTCCAGGCTCAGTCGCGCGTCCAGCACCGTCGCGCCGTCGCCTTTCAGTCTTCCATCGCCGCCGCGCGTCAGTTTTGTGCGCCTTTTCGCCGTTCCTGACTGTGCACGTCGGTCATCCCGCGTCCGTGATTCTCGGACCCACAGCTCAGTCTGTTTTTTTTTTCGGATCCACGTCCGGTTTTTTTGGATCCGCCCTTGATTCTCGGATTCACCGCTCAGTCCGCGCATAGTTCACCGCCGTCGTCGCGCATAACTCCGACAAGTTCTCCCGTTGTCGCGCAGATCTGTTTCGCACAGATTTGTTTCGCCCTTCGCGCAGAACCTCCGACAAGTTCACCTCTGTGCCCGACCTCCACGCCAGATCCGCGCCGACCTCTGCTGAACGCCGTCCGCGTCCGCCTCTGCCGATTTGGTGTGATGGGTCTTCTGCCATTGACGGGTCTTCTGCCATTGACGGGTCTTCTACTGTGAATTTATTCACAGTGAATAAAAAAAGGATTGAAAGGGATTTAAAAAAAATTATTAGAGTGAATAAATGCTTTGCTGATCCGCGTGCGCATACTGCCCCGATCCGAGAATTTTCCTTCGCACGTGTCTTGTTCGCCGATTCGCCGATCAGCCGATCCGAGGTTTCATCGCTGGTCACATGGCTTTCCAGCCAGGTGTAGCCGACGTTCAGACGTCCGGTGCTGCTGTTGTTCAGCCAATTGTTGCTTCGCCGCCGCATATCGCCCCGACGGTCCGTGCGACTAGCACTTTCGGATCTCCATATTATTTGCATCCGTCTGAGGGGCCGGGTACTGTGATCACACCGGTTCAACTTCGTGGTGATTCTAACTACGAGGAATGGGCCAAACACATCAGACACGCCCTTCGCACGAAAAGGAAACTAGGTTTCCTCGATGGTACAATTGTTGCGCCGTTGCCCGATTCTCCTGATCGTGAAGAATGGGACCTTGTCAACTCGATGTTGATCGAGTGGTTGTTCAATACTATTGATCCGCAATTGCGGACCAATATTTCCATTGTCGATGATGTGTGGACGCTTTGGGAGGATCTTCGACAACAGTTCTCCGTCGGGAATGCCGCACGAGTACATCAGATACGTGCGGAGCTTGCTCGTTACTCGCAGCAAAATCAGAGTGTTCAAGTCTTCTTTGGTAAGTTGAAGAAACTGTGGGAGGAATTGGATACTTACTAGCCTATCCGTACTTGTGGATGTGGTACGTCATGAAGAACGTCATCGTTTGATTGCCCGTGGTCGCGATGATCGTGGATCGGTTGTAGGGTTCTCTGCAATGTCTTCTCTGCCAGTTCCCTCCCCTGCTCCTTCGGCTGCAGTGTGTGACAAGACCTTGGTTTGCTCTCATTGTCGCAAACCTGGTCATGATGTCTCCACTTGCTATCTCATCATCGGATTTCCAGATCGCTCTAGGAGGAATGCTCGGTCCCGGCAGCCCGAGCGTACTCACTGTGGTGGACGTCCTCCTCCTGTCCGTGCAAATGCAGCTCGTGTTGTGGACGCAGCCCCAGATTCGAAGTCCAATCACGATCTTGATCGCGGTGCTATGCCAGGTTTCAATGACGAGCAGTGGTCTACCTTGCTGTCATTGCTCAAGCTGAAACCACATGGGTCTGATGATACTCAATCTGGTAAGACAGATTACACTAAATATATTTTGGATTCAGGAGCTTCTCATCATTTGACGAGAAATTTACATTCCTTAGTCAATGTTTTGCCGATTACTCCGTGTCCTATTGGTTTGCCTGATGGTGATTGCACTATGGCTACGCATACGGGTGATTTATTGCTTGGCAGCTCGTTTTATCTTCACCATGTGCTTTATGTGCCTTCACTTACATGCAATTTGATCTCCATATCGCGTTTGTTACAAAGTAATGATTGCATTGTGACGTTTACTAATCACTTTTGTGTGATTCAGGACCGTATCGCGAGGACCTGATTGGAGCGGGTGAAGAATGCGATGGGGTTTACAAGCTTCGGGGAACAGTTGGACCTACAGCTTTCCATGCTAGTTCAGTGGCTTCTCGAGATTTGTGGCATCATCGACTTGGACATCCGTCTGATAAGGTTTTAGATTTTTTGCCTACAGTTTTTGGCATTTCTAAACAGACTAAGAACAAGGCTCCTTGCGATATTTGTTTTCGAGCCAAACAAACTCGTGCTGTTTTTTCTTCTAGTGAGTCCAATGCTACACATTGTTTTGATTTGATTCATTCTGATAAATGCTACACTGTTTTGATTTGATTCATTCTGATATTTGGGGACCGTATAATGTGCATGCTACGACTGGTGCTGTTTATTTTCTTACATTAGTGGATGATCATTCTCGAGCTGTTTAGGTTTATTTGATGAGATCAAAATCCGAAGTCAAGGATCTTATTCCTAATTTTTGTGAAATGGTGAAACATCAATTTGATAGCTGTGTTAAGGTTGTACGGACAGACAATGGGACTGAATTCATTGGTCTTCGACGGTACTTCCAAACGCATGGGATACTTCACCAGACTTCGTGCGTATACACTCCTCAGCAGAATGGTCGGGTTGAGCGCAAACATCGCCACATTCTTAATGTTGCCCGTGCCATTATGTTTCAAGCGCATCTGCCTGCAACTTTTTGGGGTGAGTGTATTTTAGCCGCTTCATATTTGATAAATCGTACACCATCTACGTTGCTTCATGGGAAGTCTCCGTATGAGGTTTTGTATGGATCTCCACCATCTTATGATCGCCTTCGCACCATGGTGATTCTCCACCTGAGGAATCATCGCCCGAGTCTTCATCTCGTGATGAGTCTACACCCGTTTCTCCTCTAGATGATGGTTCAGGTTTATCTGCTGTTGAGGTACTTGGTCGTGTCATCGTACCAAGGTTTCTTCTGTTAAGCTTCGTGATTATGTCACTTACTCTGCTCGCTGTC
>CM071873.1:15537181-15556807 GCA_036759665.1 Gynandropsis gynandra
TAGCAAATGACCTCCAACCGTGACCTTAGGTAACGCGAATACAGCTTGATGTCTGAGTCCGCCGATTACCAAGACCTTATGTACTGTAGATACATCACAAAGTCCTCCATCCAAGTTGTAAGTACTTGTGTGTATCTGCATACAGACTGAGTCTGACGATTACCAAGACTATGAGTAACAAATAGACAGCACGATGTCCTGGGTCGACCATGTGACCTTAACGGTCACAAAAGTAACAAGGATTTTCAGAGAATTTAGGGTTAGATGTTAGAAATCGCCCTTTTGAGAGAATGAAAGACTCGAAACAAGAGCTGATTTGGTGCTTGTTGTTGTAGCTTTACGGTTTTTCCTCCTCTATTTATAACGAAAAATAAATGGACTCCTAAGATCCAGAAACACAATAAATACAAAGAATGACCAAGGTGCATGTATTGACCACATTAAAGAACCTTTAATATAGGTCTTCAATGTGGCATTAGTAAAATAAAAAGCATAGCTAGAACCCGGAAAAAGCAGTAGTCTGACATTGAAAAGACTAGTCGAAAGGGTCGAAATGGTCGGAAGGGTCGGAAGGGTCGCAATGGTCGAAAGGGTCGCAATGATCAGAGGGGTTGAACGGGTCCAACATATTTTGATTTGAGCTGTATTTTCAAAATTTTATTCATATTATTTGTAAATAATTTGTAAATAATAAATTAATATCGCAGGGGTCCAAGGGTCACAGAAGGACAAGGGTCGCAGGGGTCCAAGGGTCGCAGGGGTCCAAGGGTCGCAGAGGAACAAGGGTCGCAGAGGGACAAGGGTCGCAGGGTCAAACTGGGTCGCTGGGTCGAACTGGGTCGTAAGGTCGCAGGGGTATTTTGGGAATATCAACATATATAAGGGTATTTTTGAAGTTAAAATTTTTTCTTTTTCGGGAAGGGTATTTTTGAAGTGTTTTAGCCCTACGAGGGTATTTTTAAAGTTATCCAGGCTAAACCACTTTAAAAATACCATTCCCTAAAATACTTATTAAATCGGAAAAAAACTGAAGAAAAGAAAAATTTGCCCTTAATGTTCGAACGTGAAAAAACCCACGTTCTCCAATTTTTCGATGTGAAAAACTGTCAAACCATGTCAAAAGTAAGAAAGTCGAATAGTTTTTCGACGCGAAACCTGTTTCAAAGTTTAGAGCAAGAAAGAATAAGTGATGTCGAACTTGAGAGGGATTGAATTGAAGTTGACAAGAAGGAAAATGGCTAGAATCAGCAGCATTGAAGAAGAGAGCATGAATGGGGATATTCTCGAAACTCACAAAGAAAAAAGGAAGTGAGTTAGACAAAAAGAGAAGTCAGCCGTTTCAGCTACCACAATAGTGTATTCCATTGCGCCCCTTTCCTGTAAAGCAGTCACTACCTGAGCTACGGAAGATGCTTGAACAGAGGAAAAAAAAGGCGATAAGCGAACCGGGGCAACCATCACGATTTGAACATCTTTCTTCCTGAATCTCATTGGATCAATCGGCCAGGCGGGAACCCAGCCCAGAAGATGAATTAGAGTGAGTTAGCCAGCTAAATATTTAGCAGGTCAAGTAGGAGTCCCACCCGTTTCCAGCCCTACATCCTGCTCTACAGCTTCAATGGCGTCAATAAGTGTAAGTAGATCAATTTCTAGGGTTTTGCAAGCTGTCGAGTCACAAAATGGTTTATTGATTTGAAATGGGCATGACCATCTTCGACTCAGTGAGTCGGTTGTCTCAGTGAGTGGGATGGGTCACAATGGTCGTTTGAGGGGCGTGGGTCGTTTGATATTATGTCACGTGGGTCGGTTGAGTCTCAGTGAGTCGGTTGACTGTCGTAGAGTGTCTGAGGGTCGTTTGAGTCGCATGGGTCGCTTAAGTTGGTAGAATTATAATGTATTCTTAATTGGTCATTTTGTAGATGGCGCCAAAGCCGAAGTTTGTGTATGAATTCAAGCACATGGACAGAATGCCAAAGATCACCACCAAGTGATATCCACACGAGACAATAACGACGCTGAGAGGAATCTTAGATGTATACGAGTTGTATTACTTCGAGAAGGAGTCACAATTTAGGCATTTATTCCATTTACAATGTGACTCCACATTGATGAAGGTTCAAATGTCTATCCTACTAAATTACTCCGTGATTATACAGGACAAGAAGGAGTTGTGGTTTGTCTTAAACGACATTTCCATCCGGTACTCTATAGTGGAGCACGCACTAATTTCCGGATTGAAATGCGGACCATATCCCAAAGGATAAGAGTCCATAAGGGGTGACACATTCAGGCTGAAGAATTTCGACCGTGCAAAGTTTACCCCCGCACAAGTCAGTGAAAAGCTTGTGAAGGCGAAGAATTCCGACGACCGGAAGAGGTTGGCAACTTTGATGTGTTTGGCGCAAGTTATGGATCACAAGCCTTCAGCAGAAAACTCTATAAGCCATGATCTCATTGACTTGGTTGATGACTTGGAATTTTGTGAAAGCTTTCCATGGGGGCGTAACATATTCGAGAAGATTGTGGATACTTGCCGCAAGTACGTTGGCGGGGAATCACCGAAACCAAAATGGTATAGTGGTGGTTTCATGATCCCACTAATGGTAAGTTGTATATATTATTCGAATAACTTGAATGTTTTCTTACTTTTTGCAATCTTATTGTTTTATTTTAATGTTTTAGTTACTTCCATTCGAAACCATCCTTAGTTTGGGCGGAAAGGGATGGTATGTTGAGGTTGTGAATGCGCATCCATCATGCCCAAGAATGTGCAAGAAGATGGTTAAATCCAGTTTTAACCCAAAGTATGTAGATGTGATAAGGCAGATCGGAGATTCTAAGGTAACAATTACAGAAAAGCACAAGGGAAACAAGGGTCACAAAGGGTAATAATGGTTATTTTTTGTTTTTCAAGATATTTTAAGTATTCTTCGTGCTGACATGAAGAGGAAGCTTTACTTTCTGATCTGGAGGATTACGAGGGATGTGACGATCCCAATGTTCAGATATGGATGGAACATCTTCATAGAAATCCGAATGGTATTTGTTGGGAGGATATCCGTAAGCAAGAACTGCTGACATAAAAAGCAGTTCTTGGTGATAAAAAAAAGGGAAAGAAAAGGGGACAAAGAGGAATGAGAGCGTGAGTGAAAGAATAATAGAGATCCAGGATGACAAAGACGTAGGATGGGTAGGTGTTGCTAATACTAATGCTGCAGTCCCTCTGACACTAGAGCAAAAATTAATAGAGGAAATAAGGAAGTCGGAGAAAAGAATCATCAACACTGTAAGAGACCTTTTAAGGGATGTCGGGATTCATTTGTCTAATCCAAAATAAAGGCTACCGAGAAAGTTACGAGCACCGGAAACCAATCTTCCGAAACTGTTAGTGATTATGCTTTTGAATTCCTTCGACGTCCAAATCCAGTGTCAAGAAAAGAGCCAAGCGAAGAGCCGGTTGACTCTAGAGATGGCTCAGAAGAGGATTTGGTAAACATTGCTCATGATGAAGTTCCACCAAGTAAGTAATATTGAGTGAAAAAGGTAATTTGAGAGTCAATTTCCATCGAGAGTTGGGATGGGTCGCAAGAGTCAGATCGGTCGCAGGGACATATAAGTCGTAGGGTCGCTAGAGTCGCATGGGTCGCATGGGTTTCATATGTCCCATGGATTACTGGGTCGCTAAAGTCGCATGGGTCGCATGTGTTACGTAATCAATGTAACAAATGATCAGTCTAATGAATAAAGTAATTTTATGCAGATGCTCTAGTGGGTACTGTCGAAAAGGTGCACACTAAATATACTTTAGTGGGTCCTGTCGATGACGTCGCCGACGAGGTTC
The DNA here is from genome assembly GCA_036759665.1 of Gynandropsis gynandra. Taxonomy (NCBI): domain Eukaryota; kingdom Viridiplantae; phylum Streptophyta; class Magnoliopsida; order Brassicales; family Cleomaceae; genus Gynandropsis; species Gynandropsis gynandra. The sequence goes on from CM071873.1 coordinate 15,541,023, forward strand.
CTGCCAAGGATACTCCAGCAGTGGATCCCGTCCAAGAGGTCGCCGCTATTGTCGAAGTACCACCAAGTAAGTACGGTCATTTGAGTCATAGAGGTCGCATTGGTCGCATGGTTGCATAGGTCGCATTGGTCGCCATATGTTTAATGAAGTAAATTTTATGCTGGTGCTGGACCTTTATCGAAGGAGTTTGTGCCATATGTTGAACCTCCGCCGGAAAAAAGAGCAAGAACAGTGCGAGGGAGAGGGCGAGGGAAAGATGTTGATGGAGAACCCACAGAAAATGTAAGTCAAGAACCCATAAAGAAGGTGGTTCAAGAACCTAAAGGGGAAGAGGAGTTTGTGTGGAAGCCCAAGGGATTAGTAAAGGGCGAGATAACCCAATTTCCTTCGTTCGTTGACGCTACCGGTCAAAAGTTGACTAATCTATATGTGTTCCTGAATACACCTCGACATGAGCGGTGGTGGATATCTAAGCTAGATATTCCCTGGTGGCCAAAGTTTTGGGAGATTATATTAATGACCAGCGTATGGCTTGAAGATGATGTAAGTTTTTTTAAACCCTTAGTCTCACTGAGTTTTGTGTCATATGTATTCATGTGGGTTAATTTTTTTTTTTTTTTTGCAGCAATTGGATGAGACGTTGATGGTGATGTCTTCTCGCTCGATATTGAATCTCATCGTGTATCAGAATTATTATGTTTGTCATGTTGCTTTCATACAGACGCTCTCCCTGTGGATGTACGAGCATATGGAAACTTTGCCGGAAATTCTTAGTGATTTTTTGAATGTATCCATTCAGAAGTACGAAGACACCAATTAGTGATTACGAAGGTTTTGTCTCGGTTCTAAACATTCCATCAGAGAAAAGTCGATGGGTAGGATGTCATTGGATAGCCATCAAAGCGGTTTTCAAAACCTGAAGCATCACGGTATACGACTGCAAGAGCAGAATTAAGGAAACGCATATCGATCCTTTGATTGAGAAGATAAGAAAAGCTGTCCCCAAGATGTTCATTCTCAGAAGGTTTCCTTCTTTGGCTTCTGGAGAAGATGAATGGAAGTATGAGTATTATGAAGGTCTCTCACAGAATCAAAGCGGGAATGACTGTGATGTTTTCTCCTATAAATTCGTAGAAGCCTCGTTAATGAGAAGAAGGGATATTTTTCACTTAATTTGCAATGACAATGTTACTTCCATGCGTGAGAAGATGGCGGCTGATATATTTAGTAATGGAAAACGTATCGATCCACCCTCGAGACTAACTTGATATTTGATACATTGTTTTTTTTAATGGAAGATGTAAATATTTGGTACATTGTTATTTTTTAAATATTTGGTACATTGTCGTAGGGGTTAAAGGGTCGCAGAGGTACAAGCGTCGCAGAGGTACAAGGGTCGCACGGTCGCACTGGGTCACAGAGCCTCATGAGACCCATGTGGACATTGCGACCCTTCCGACCATTGCGACCATTGCGACCCTTGCGACCCATTTGTCCATTTCGACCCTTTCGACTAGTCTTTTCAATGTCAGACTACTGGTTTTTCCAGTGCTAGCTATGCTTTTTATTTTACCAATGCCACATTCAAGACCATTGCGGCACGTCTCTGTTACCCTTATATTAAAATATTCATCAAATTTCACCATAACACCCATTTGAGATGAGAAATCGGGAAAAATGACATCTCTATCCTCTCTTCGTCTAAGTCTTTAACCCTAAATTCTCTAAAAAATCCTTGTTACCTTTGTGACCGTTTTGACCTTCGTCACGAAGGTCACATGGTGGACACTTGGCATCGTGTTGTCTATTTGTTACTCAAGGTCTTGGTAATCGTCGGACTCGGTATCTATGCAGATACACTTAAGGTACTTACAAATGGAGGAGGACTTTGTGTTGTATCTGCACTACATAAGGTCTTGGTAATCGGCAGACTCAGACATCAAGCTGTATTCCCGTTACCTAAGGTCACGGCTGGAGGTCAACATGGAGAAGGCGCTGAGTCACACACGACTCTCTTTACGGAGGAGGGCTCCGATGTGTCTCTAAAGTCGACAAATTTGACCTTTGTGATATTTGAGACCTTATGTAACCTTTTTTTTCCTTTCTCTTCTACTTTTTTCTTGCCTTTAACTTCAAACTTGTTTCTTGCCCTTTTTGTAACCGTTGTGACCTTTGAGACCTTAGTAACCTTATTTAACTTTTTTTCTAACTTTTGTGACCTTTGTAACCTTTGTAACCTTATGTAATTAATATTTAAACGTTGAAAATGTCTTATTTTGCATCTATTGTTCATAAGGTTATGACCCATCCGACTCATGCGACCCAATATGACCCGTTATGCGACCCTCAATCGGATTAAATTAGAATCAAGTTTAAACAGGAACCCATCTGGCGCATGCGACCTCATGCGATCACATATGACCCATGTACGACTCATGCGACCTATACGACTCATGTGACTTGTCGTTTTGCTGTCAGACTCCTATCTTCCGACCCATGTGACCCTTCCTATCCATGTGACTTGTCGTTTTGCTGTGAGACTCCTTTCTTCTGACCCATGTGACCCTTCTGACCCATGTCTATAAGTTAACGTCTACATCTCTTCTCTTAGTATGTGTATATTATCCCAATTTCTATGAAATTGTCGACCCATGGCATCGTGATGTCTATGTGTTACTCAAGGTCTTGGTAATCGGCGGACTCAGTCTCTATGCAGTAACTGACGGGTTACGGGGGTGACTTAGGTGACGGTGTTGGGTCACTCTTGAAATGTGACTGGAAGACGAAGTACATGGCAGGAGATAACTCTGGACTGCAATACCAAACAAGAAGAATGCAGAAGACTGGAAGACAGAGTACGTGGAAATAGAATGCGTGCAGAGTCTTTGATTGACGTTGTAAATGTACTTTTGATTTAGTTTGATGTTGTAAATGTATTGTTTTGATTGGTTTTTGTCATTTTATCATTATAAACTAGTAAATTCGTCGATTTCTCATCTATTGATCCATATATGTGACCAAGCGACTCATGCCATTAGCAATATGCCATTATCAATATATTTCAGTTGTATATGTCTAATTTAGAATCAATATAGATAATAATATAAATAATATCGATATTTGAACAAAATCTTAAATGTATTTTTTGAAATTTTCTCAAACTCATCCGATGAGTTCTTAAAACACTACTATCACTTTTGAAACACAAGCATTGGTTATACACAACTCAATTAGGGACACATGGGTCACAATTTGTTTTAACCGTTGATTGACGTTGCAGTATTGTTTTGATTGGTTTTTGTCATTTCATCATTATAAACCCGTAAATTCGTCGAGTTTGCATCTATTCATCATTATATGCGACCAAGCAACCCATGCGACCCATCCGACCCTCATTGCCATTAATTAGTTTGACGTTGTAAATGTATTGTTTTAAATGGTTTTTGTCATTTTATCATCATAAACCCGTAAATTCTTCGATTTCGCATCTATTCATCAATATATGCGACTAAGCGACCCATGCGACCCATGCGAACCTCAATTGGCATTAATTATTTGAAATTGTAAATGTATTATTTTGATTGGGTTTTGTCATTTTATCATCATAAACCCGTAAACTCGTCGATTTCGCATCTATTCATCAATATATGCAACCAAACAACCTATGTGACCCTCATTTGGCATTAATTAGTTTGACGTTGTAAATATATTATTTTGATTGGTTTTTGGAATTTTATCATTATAAACCTGTAAATTCGTCGATTTCGCATGTATGCGACCCATGCCACCCTCAATTTTGTTCGGTTTTTGACATTTTATCATTTTCACCAAAATTCCCGCCGAAATTTTCACCAAAATATGAAAAAACATATCGAATTCCATCTTATAGTGATTCGATGTCAGGGTCATGTCTTTTCGTATTCCAGCCATTTCCATTTTTCGAATAACGATACACTCTCTTTAACTCTCATCATCTTCCATCCTTTTTTTGCCGAAAATGCAATATTTCCTTACTTTCGTCCAAATCATTCTTCCAAGCTTTCTGGAGAACTACCTCGTAATATCCTTCATCTCTCTCATTCGGTATGTTAATGTAGAGAATGTAAAGATTTGACTTTTTCTTCGAATTTTGTTGCAGGACATTCCGACGAAATTCTTCGATGAGCATATTTATGGGAAAGCGAGGGACGACTACACGACAACGCTTAAATCGGATGTGTCTAACAAAACATGTGAAGTCAAGTTGGATGGATCAAGATTCACTGAAGGATGGAAAGATTTCTCCAAGGACCATGATTTTCGTATTCGGGATTTCTTGGAATTCGAATTTTAAGAAGTTCAGAAGGTTATATTTTGTCACAGTCTCATTATATTGAAAAGGTCCTTAGAAAATTTGGACACTTCAATGACAAATCGGTAGTAACTCCCTACGATCCATCATTTCACCTTAAAAAGAATCAAGGTGATAGTGTATCTCAACTAGAGTACACACAAGTTGTAGGAAGTTTGATGTACATCATGAATTGTACAAGACCAGATTTGGCATATTCAATAAGTCGACTCAGTAGATATTCTCATAACCTGGGAAAAGAACTCTGGGTGGCACTAGTAAGAGTATTGAGATATCTAAAACATACGATGAGTTACGGATTGCACTACACGAAATATCCTCCTGTGTTAGAAGGATATTGTGATGCAAATTGGATTTCGAACAACACGAATAGTAAGTCCACAAGTGGATATGTATTTACACTTGGTGGTGCAGCCGTGTCTTGGAAATCATCAAAACAAACCGTAACAACAAGATCCACGATGGAAGCAAAATTTTTCGCTTTAGATAAAGCCGCTGAAGAAGCATAATGGCTTAAAAACTTTTTGAAAGGAATAACGATATGGCAAAAACCTGTCACTGCCATTTGCATACATTTTGATAGTATGGCCGCTCTAACAAGAGCCAAAAACCAAATATACAATGGCAAATCTAGGCATATAAGGCGGCATCATAATACAATACGAGACTTGCTCAAGAATGGAATTATTTCCATTGATTATATAAAATCAAAGGAAAACTTAGCGGATTCGTTTACCAATGGTCTTAATAGAGAGCAAGTTTTGTATACAGCGAGGGGAATGGGATACGGACTATATCTAATTAGCATCACCTATACGAGACTGATGTGAGGTCGCATCTATGATAACTGAAATGGCTAAGTTATCTAGAAGTTTCATGAATGAAGGATTTGTTCAGGACCAAATGAACACAACCGTAAGAATCGAAATGTGTCGGGATGGTATATGTGACACTTGTTGACTTGATTTACTATGAAATGTAAGTAGTTCAAGACTTGAGTTCACTATCTTACTAAGTATATCCGACAAGTGTTCACAATGAAAGTTTCAAGTCCAAAAGACACCTTTTCGTATTTATACCAAACCTGTGAGAAATAATATCTTATTTTCTAATCAAATGTGGGGTATTATTATAGTTTGATTAGAAAATGTGGGGTATTATTAGAAAAATGAAGAGGGCATGTGAAGGGACATAGTCCCACATTGGAAAATGAAAAGTATTTATTACACTATATAAATACTTTCCCACCATAGCCATTTGAATTATGACATGGGCTTGGTGAGGGGTTTTGGAATGAGAATAAAAAAGGCTTATGGACATTTAACATAAATTAAATGTCAAAGATAGGGCCTTGGGCCTTGGAGAATCTTAAGTTTAATTTTTTTCGGATTATGAACAGACGCAACTATTAAACGAAGAGACACAACCCTTCGGATTTGAACCGAAGGGACACGATCCTTCGGATTTGAACCGAAGAGACACAACCATTCCATCAAACAGTCACAACCTTATGAACAGTCATGACTGTTCAAGGTTAACCGAATTTTGGCTTCTAAGTGCTCTATAAATAGAGACTTGTCATTGAAGAAACAAGAAATCAGTTCTGCTTTCTTCTAATAAAAACAAAATACAAAGTAGATTCGGTAGAAAACAATTCTGTGATCGTTGAATCCTCTAGGCGGAAACAAATTCTGTCTTAGAACACTGCTAGCAGGCCTCGATCAAACGTTCGGTATTTACATTTATTTGTTTCTGTTTCTAAGTTAATTGTTTATTATATTATATTGATACTGTGAAGGATTGTTCCTACATATAAAAGATAAAGAATGAACAGTACAGTATGCTAAGCATATTATGTGGACTCCATCAACCTTAGATTATTAATAATAAAAGATAGTAAAAATATGTTCTTATAAATTCTCACACATATATATAGATATATATAAAACCATCGAAAGTCTATTCTTTACTATAAATAAAAACCAAGTCAAACATATTTCATATTGAAAACAATTCTTGTATGAAGCATGCCTGGTAACTTAGTATATATACAACACCAACATTTATAAATTCAACGTAAACAGTATTATAGTTAAAAAAGATGTACCAGATAAACTCATTTCTTAACAATTGATTTGAGTTGGACAAACATATTTATAATAATACTAAAATTTGATATGTTCTAATTTAAATATTCGAAATTGGATTTATATAATAATAGATGTTATGTTGTCTTGTGTTATATAAGTTATTATATTATTTATAAATATATATATATATATTCAACATATACAGTATAAATTTTTAAATTAACTTTTGTATTGAGTTAGATGAGAATCTATTTGTTGAATCACTATTTATTTTAAAAAATTTATATTCATACACAAACCGTTATTGTTTTATATAATATAAAAATTATTTTTTGAATAGTTTCGTATAAATTTCTATTTTCAATCATAAAAATATTAAGTTCAAAAAGAATTTTTAATTCAAAAATAAAAAATTCTATATATAGGTATATATAACAGGATTTTTACTTATTTATATAGAAAATAATAATTCATACATTGTCTTTATATGGAATTTTCTAATACCAAATATGTAATATATAATATATGGAATTGTTAAATCTACTGAGCATTCACATGTCCGGGTTAATATTACAAGTATTATAATATATATTATATATATATATATATAGACTCAACGTAGTCATTGTTGAATTAGAAGGTTTACGAAATTTGTGTAAGCGTACCTTGATCTATCGAGAATATAGAAAAATTTCGGATTGAATCTTCCAACGAACAATTATCCGACAATGAGAGACTTTTTGTTTTTTCTCTCTTATGAAACAAAGATATTTTTATCTTTTATCATATGTTCATTGGGGACCACAAACTATGTATTTATAGAAATACTTTAATTATTTCTAATTTAGTCTCTCAACAATGATTTCTACGCTTTTAATGCATAACAATTACACTCTTTAGCCATAAATTACTATATAAGATCACTTTAGTTTTAACTAATATTATAATCGCACCATACATTTAAATTATACATATATGATCCCAAAATTCTTTATAATTTCCCATTGGGCCATATGTGTATCCGAAGATATGTATATACTGTATGAGCTAAAATGTTACCATCAAAATCGTAGAGTATAAAAAATTTCGTTCACTAACCACAACGTATATAGAATCATGGCGGCTTTCATTACATTTTTTGTAATTAAACCTTTCATGGTCACTAAATTCGATATGACTAATGACATAAATCTTATTATGAACGTGTAGGATGAAAATCACATGAATGTGATCTACAAATGTCGATTTTCAACTGATCCTATTTAAGTGAGATCACTGAATAACTTTATTATACAAAGTAAAATAAACTCAAGATTACTTTATTTCTGATCACAAAATGTATATATATTTCAATATAGGACATAGAATACAAATACAAAATAGATATCAAACTCCCATTAAATGATAGAATCCTCAAACCTTGAAATACCCATTCGAGCAATACGCTCATGAAAGACCTTGGGTGGAATACCCTTAGTAAGAGGATCCGCTATCATGGAATTCGTCCCAATGTGCTCTAGGAAATTTGTCCACTCTGAACCTTTTCTTTTACAACTAGAAACTTAATATCGATATGTTTCAATTTTTTTAAGCTCCTGTTGTTGTTGGAGTACAAGACAACTGATTTATTGTCACAATTTATCTTTAATGGACATTCTATGCCATTTACAATTTTCAGTCTTGTGAAAAAGTTTCTCAGCCAAATTCCTAAGTTTGATGCCTCAAAACAAGCTATGAATTCTGCAACTATGGTTGATGATGCTATAAATGTCTATTTGGCACTTCGCCTAGAAATAGCTCCACCAGCCAATAAATAGATGTAACCCGAAGTAGATCTCATACTTTCTTGACATCCAGCAAAATCAGAGTCAGAATACCCAATGATCTCCAAATGGTCTGATCTCTGATAAGTGAGCATGTAATCTTTTGTTCTCTTCAAATATCGCATGACTCTTTTGGCTGCTTTCCAATGTTGCATGCCTGGATTGCTTAGGTATCTACCTAACACACCAACAATGTACGCAATATCCGGACGTGTACACACTTGAGCATACATTAGGCTCCCAACTGCTGATGCATAAGGAACCTTCTGCATCTCCTGAATTTCAAGATTATTTTTAGGACACTGATTGATACTAAATTTATCCCCTTTAGCGACCAGAGTGTTTCCTGGTTTACTATCTTGCATGCCAAATCTTTTAAGTATTTTATCGATATAACTCATTTGTGATAAACCGAGAGTACCATTGGTACGATCCCGATGGATTTGAATTCCTAAGACAAAGGAGGTGTCACCAAGATCTTTCATTTCAAAATTTTCTGAAAGAAATCTCTTGGTTTCGTGCAATATGCCTCTATCATTAGTGACAAATAATATGTCATTTACATACAAAACCAGGAAAATTACTTGATGAAATTTTTTCACTTGATGAGATAATCACTTGATGAAATTTTTTCATATATGGATTTTATCAATTTACAGACCATTTTGTTCGGATTTCCTAATACGAAGTTTTCTGGTTGTTTCATGTAAATCGTTTCTTCAATGTATCCATTGAGAAACACTTTTTTGACATCCATTTGATGAAGCTCTAAATCATAATGTGCAACAAGACACTACTAGAAATTTGAAAATTCCAAACGGAATTTGCGGACTGAACAGTCTGCCCCTAAAGTTCCACACGAATAAGGGACAGAAAAACAAATTCGTCCATAATCCGTTTGCAAATCTCTAGACCGAATAGCAGTTCCTGAGTCGTCCGTGATTACGGACGGATTGAAGACAGAATCAGAAGACGTTGCGGATTAAAGACCGCATCCATGGATGTCCGCAATTTGCGGATGATAGTAGTGTTGGTTCGCAAATTTGCGGACGACAACAGTATTCGTCCGCAAATTTTAAGGACGACTGTAGTTAGATTTATATTAAGTTAAAATTTAGTTAGATTTATATGAAGTTAAAGTTTGTTTAGCTTTATATTAAGTTAAAGTTTAGTTAAATTAATATTAAGTTTAGTTTAGTTAGATTTGGAATAATTTTAATTAGATTTGGAATGTGTAGTTTAAGTGTTTGTTGAAATGTCAACAAAAAATTTGATTAGTTTAGTTTAATAGCCATATATTAAATTATATGTCCTTGTTAGGTTAATAAAAACATAATTAAATTATATATGTTTGTTAAATTATATGTGTTTGTTAAATTATATTAGAATCAATTTATGTTAATTTTTTTAAATAAGTATTGAGTTAAAACTTGAAATTAACAACAATTATAATATTTAATTTAAAATTTTAGTATATCTCGTCGCATTGGAAGATGCGGTAACACGAAAAATCGTTCTACCTCGGAGGAAAGTGCTAATGGTCCATCTCCTCCACAACACACGAGACAATCCGATACGGTATGTTTCGGATTTTATGAATCCGAATTTATTTTCAAACACTGGATCAACACAAAATACGTTGTATCCATTTTATCAGCAAATGCCACCACCACTCGAGCCAATGATGCATCGCAAGTCTCCGATGCATCACGAACGAAAGGTGGAAGAACTTTTATCGATGGATGAGGAAAGAAGTAATCTTCCTCGTTTAGATCCAATTCATGAAGCCAGCGCACAATGATACGTAACACTAAATTTAAAAGTAACTTTGTAAATAATTAGTTAATTAAGTGTTAATTTGTCTTAAATTTTTTATTTATAGGTTTGGCTACGAACAACTTTCTCGTCATATAACAAAGACGATGAAAGCTGATTATGATCATCCATATTATAACTGTACGCGGACCGATCCCGATATCAAGGAATGTTGGTGGAAATATTTTGTGATATGTTTTTACTAATGTTTATTTTAATAAAAAATTTAAATGATAGTTTTAAAAAATAATTATTTCATTATTTTAGCAAAAACTTAATTGGAACACTGAAATTATCGGTCTGGGGAAGTCTGAATTTGAACGGGTTGCGGGAGTTTGGCTCAAAACTCTTGTAAATGATTGTAAAAAAGATCGAGAGAAAAAAGGCAAACCCGTTTGGATGGCAAATCATGTCTGGGAACAAATATGTGCTTATTGGGATGATCCCAGTTTTAAGAAGAGAATCGAGCGTGTGAGTCAATCTCACCATTCCGATAGAGAAGGATACGGGATGAGTGCATATACTGCTGGTTTCCGTTCATTTGCGGAATTTTACAAAGATTTGGTAAGATTTTTAATTTTTTTAGTATTTTATACGATTGACATTTGCTTAATATTAAAAACATATATTTCAAATTTGTTGTAGACGAAAGAAAAGGGATCTGAACCACCGTACGTAGAGTTGTTGGAACGTACACACACTAAGAAATCCGACGGGTCATGGGTAGATGCTAGAGCGAAACATGTTCACGACGACATTCAGAACATGAGATAAGAATGAATGTCCCAAATTCTACCGAGAGAAGACGAGACGCAATATTTTCTAAGTCAGGAAGAATACAACAAGCTGTATTTCCAGGTAAATTCATTACAATTTAATATAATTTAGTTATTTAGAATCTTAATTAAAATTTCATATTTCTTTTACAACAAGTAACACTGTACAAAGATCGCATATTTGGTCTTAGAGGAATGACATCACAACATGCAAGTTCCTCCAAAAAGGCAAGGCAAAAGCAGCGGCATACGAACTTCGAAATACTATATCTAGAATGCAACAAGAATGGGAAAAAGAATGTCAAGAATTACAAAGGCAAAGTGAACGATCACAAAGAGAACATCGACAGTTGATGAAAATGTTGAAGGAATGCCTTCTATCAAATGGGATACTTGCAGAAACAATGATTCTGACGACGATAATTTAGAAGTACCACCAACAAATCTGTAAATATACGTTAATGACGTAAAAACACTAATTAATTAATATTAAAATTTATAAATCGTAATCAAATTAAAAAAAACATTTTGGGACTGTTATTTCCGTTCGAAGGCCTTTCGCAATATTGCGGGGGGTGTATATGTCCGCAAATTTACAACGTTTTCTCGTACGCAAACTTGTCGTGTTTCCCATTGAGTTATGGATGGCCTTGCAGTTTGTAATTACGGGCAATTTATGGACTTATATTTCTGTCCGTATTTGCAGACGGATTGTGGACGTTTTTATTTTTGCGACGCGCGTTAGGGAACCAATGGTTTCCCTCCCTAAACTTGTTTAGGGAGGAATTAGGGACGGATTCTTCAGTCTCTAAATCATCAATTTCTAGTAGTGAGATTTATGATTGTTCTAAAAGAGTCTTTTGATGAAACTGTAGTAAAAGTCTCTTTATAGTCAATCTCTTCTTTTTTAGTATATCCTTTAGCTACACGACGTGATTTATACCTCTCCACATTACTGTTAGAATCCCGTTTGGTTTTAAATAAGCATTTGCAACCAATGGATTTCTTACCTTCTGGTAATGGGACAAGTTACCAAACATTATTATCTTGCATAGATTTATACTCTTCATTAATTGCTTTAATCCACTTTTCTGAGTTACAACTTTTGAGATCATGACAGACATTGATAGTATCATCATCCACCATACTATCGTTTTCCTGATGTTCCTGAAGAAACACCACATAATCATCTGATATGGCGTTTCTTCTCTCTCTCTACTGGATCGCCTTAAAGGCACTTGATCTTGTTGCCCAGGTTCTTGAAGATGATGAGTTTGTTCCTCATGAAAAAAATTTCTTTCTTGAATTGGAGGTTGAACAACATTATCTAATTGAGGATCTGTATTCGTGTCATTAGAAATGACTACAATAACTAGGCTAGGAACTGAGACCAATTCTTCCTCAAAGACAATGTCTTTAACTGTGTTTCTTCCCCAAACTCAATATCCTAAAAATATATGGCTATTCCCGTCTCACAAATTGTCTTTAATTTTGGGATCATAAATTTATAACCTCTAGATCACTCAGAATAGCCAATAAAGTAACTGCTAACTGTTTTAGGATCCAGTTTTTTTTAAAATGGCTTGTAAGGCCTAGCCTCAGCTGGACATCCCCAGACACGAAAATGCTTTAGACTTGGTTTTTTACCAGTCTAAAGCTCATAAGGTGTCTTTGTAGCTGCTTTAGTTGGTACTCTGTTAAGAATATATGCTGTCGTCTTTAGTGCCTCTCCCCAGAGTGATTCTGGTAAAGAAGAATGACAAATCATACTCCTTACCATGTCCTTGAGAGTTCGATTTCGTCTTTCAGCTACACCATTCATGCTAGGTGATCCTAGCATGGTGTACTATGGGACTATTCTACACTCTTCTAGGTACTTGGCAAATGGCCCTAGACGTTGTTCACCAGATCCATTATATCGACCGTAGTATTCACCATCACGATCAGATCTGATGTGCTTAATTCGTTTGCCTAGTTGATTCTTAACTTTGACTTTAAATGACTTGAAGACGTCCAAAGATTGGCTCTTTTCACTACTTCCAGCCAGGTGAATTCGTTCTACTTTTCAATTCTCGTCTTAAGATTTTCTCGGGCAAACTACGGTCCCGTTGGTCTAGCCCTTTTCAGGTATGAAAGGTATTCCCGCATGGAGTAATGGAACTTTGGAACGAGACGGGTGGAACATTCAAAGCTAACGGGCAGTGACTAAAGCTCTACCAACCTGCTCAACCAATCGAGACTGGAAACTCCATTCCCCTTCTCAATCCACCCGTCGTGCACGCATGAGGCATGGAGACGTCTAGCTTAAGACGTTAAATAAGTGCTTTCTGGGAGGCAACCCGTCACTTTATTTTCTATTTTTCGTAGTTGTTTAGTTTAAGACTCTGTTTAAACAAAAAAAATAACAAAACACTACAGACGTGACTTCACTTCTCTTACCCTCCATCGGAGCTTCACGTTGTGGGAGGTTTAGACGAGGTTGCTAGGCTAGTTTCTTGTTTATTCTCTCCATCTAGATGATTATACTTTGTATAGACGATGATTTACTTATTTTTTACAAGGATTATTAGATCATATCAAAATGAGCTTGTTTTGCAGAATAAGAGCGCACACTAACACTCCGTTATCGGTAGGAACAATATGTAAAAGCAGAATCTAAAATCGATATGAGTGCATCGACCTTGACACTTTTTTGATGGTTCTGTTCTAAATGGTGGGTTGGCGATCATCTTTCTACATCCTAAGGGCAAGGCACAATAAAAATGCCACCTACTCCGTTGCACTCTTGAACGAGATGCATGAGTATACCGTCATTGGTAGTCTAGGTCTAAGTAGAGGCTGGATCCTTTCAAATCTGACATCCTAGGAACCTAGTGTGTCTATGAAATATAAAAAAAGAAATACAAAAAGAAGAAGAAAGAAGAAAAAAATAATAAAATAAAGAAAGAAAGAAGCTCGTAAATGAAATAAGTATCCTCGTTTGCTCTATGTTTAGCATTTGTCTGAAGTCTAGTTTGGTGGAGAGAGTTGCGGTTGCTTACTTAGTTTGCCTTTGATTTTCTTTCCCATAGGTAGCCAATGTGAACCTAGGATGTAGACAGAAAAATTATTAGGCCGGATTTTCTCTTGACTTGCTAGTTTGATCGATTGGGTTCGCTTTAGCGGTGTTTATAAGAGGAAGGAGAATTCTCAGCTTTTGTATACCCCACGTATGCCACATTTACGTTTTCTTAGGGAGAAGAAAACATTCAAGTTTGGAAGATTTTGATCATCTCATTTTTATACACATTTCTGGCATGATTTTCGAGATGTTAATGATGTTAGATGTGATGTTTACGTGTAATTTTGTATCCGTTTTTCTCGTTTCCGTGTTTTACAGGTGTTAATGCATATTTGGTTCATCTCAAAGCTAAAGAACGTACACGGGACAAAGTACTAGCATCAAGGATCATAACAGAGCAAACGGGACGAGAAACGGCGAGGACCAACTCAACCCGCGTGGGCCATTTACCTAGCCCACGCGGGGCACATGATCCAGCAAATCTAGCACGGCTCGGGGTGAACATCAGAATGCGCAGATTCATCCTCACCAAGGGAGCCCGCGCGACGCACTCACTGAGTCAGCGAGAGTTACGTCTGTCGCTTGCAAAAACCAGAAAACAAAAGTCGCGGCAAAGAGAAAAGGAAGTGGTTAGTTGCCTACACAAAAGAGAAACATGTTTAGTGAAGAGGACTGAGAACCATATGGCTGAAAAATAGAACAGGAAACATTGCCACTTATTCAAGAATGTAATCTAATGCAAATAAGAATGGAAAACACACAAAACTGGAGCATGCAACAAAGAGGAAAGAAGAGAAAAGGAAGTGAACGACCAAAGAGGAAAATGAGGAGAAAAGGAAATAAAGAAAAGAGGAAAGGGCAAGGAGGAGAGCTTTGAGTCGGGTAGAGTTTTGGAGTTTGGACATCACGGTAGAGAGAAAACAGAGCACATGAGGGAGAGTTGCAGAAAGAGGGTAGAGAGAGAAGAGCTGGTTCGTGAGTGAAATCTTGTAGAAGATGACTAATAAGTAAATAATTGATCGGACAAGAAGGTATCAAACAGTATATGTTTATTTACTTTTCAATCTTTAAGTACACTTGTTGTTTTCAGCAATGTACTAAAGATTCCCACCCATTTAACTCCCCCTGAGTTAAATGTGTAAATACAACTCACAACTGTTTCCCTTTTTAGACCCAGTATCTATTTAAGTGCACCTAAAACTCTGAACTTTCCTGTTCTTTGTTTCATGCACTACCCGATACTCCACAGACTTGTTGATCTTCATTTTGAATTTCAGATCAATTTATCTGTCATTCTCACGGCTCAGCAACCACCTCCTGGTCTTCAGCTGCGCCGTTGTGCTGAAAGTCTCCAGCATTGAATCCGGTCGATTCAAATCATTCCTTATTCTTCTCCTTGTTCTTCTAGTTGACTCGTTCCAGCCTTCTTCAATTTAAATTCAAACTCCCTCAATGTTCTCAACCACCTGAAACAATATACATAAAACTCGATCCTATTTTTACTGCATTAACAATCTCCCCCTTTTTTGAATTCTTATCACAAAAACACCTAATCGTTAGAAACATAAGAAATTCAAAATATTGTAGTAAAGAACATCCACGCATATCATAGTACGAAATTTAACACCCTAGTCCAAGTCATCAAGCATAAGGAAATAAAAGTCATTAAGTACACTTAATTAAATGTCTTTGAAGTGCACTTAAAAAAAACAGTGAGATAGATCAGGTTCTCTTCCGTTTTCCTTTGTTTCTCCTTGAAGAAGATTCCTCCTGAATCTCTTCAACCTCTGTTTCTTCCTCTGCTACGTCTTCCCTTTGTATGTCTCCCCCTGTTTATGTGATAAGATTTCAAACAAATTAGTCACAACA
>CM071873.1:15557621-15588808 GCA_036759665.1 Gynandropsis gynandra
CCGTTTCATTAATTTTTTAAAGAAAAAAATAAAACAAAAGTAAACGTTTGTATACATACATCAGCCGTTTCATTAATTTTTTAAAGAAAAAAATAAAACAAAAGTAAACATTTGTATACATACATCATATGTATGTATCTCCTTCTTCATCAATTAAAACAGCAAACGTAAAAACCAAAAATTCAAGAGTCATAAAACGATTTAATATTTAAAACAACCATACATGAAATGTCACCATACACGAAACGTCACCATACACGAAACGTCATCATAGATGAAACGTCGTGGCTTTCTCCATCACCGTTTCATCAAAACTTCCATTGACCCTCTTTCATCCATTTTCGTCACGATTTCGATAATGAACACCATGACCAATGTTCAATAACACGGCCAATTGACCCAATCCTCACTGTCTAACCATAATGACAGTGAAAAAATTTTGTACGAGTGACGGTGAAAAAATCAATTTTTCGGCACGTTTCCGACGGAAAAATCACTCCAAACCAAATGCGGTGTTGGTCCGTCAAGACACATCTATCTCATCATGACGAAGATGTTTGGGTCTCGTCAAAACCAAAATTGGGATCTCGGATACATCACAAGAATGAGAGTAGGTCGTTTGGTTTTGGAGAAGGAGATACATACACAATATGTATATATATAAACGGAAACGTTTGATAAATATAAAATCACGCATCATTTAATTGAAAAATGTGCTTGCCTAGTGACCAACGCTCCCATGATCAAATCAAATGATAAAAAACCAAATTGCATAATCCTTAACAAATAACAAATAAAAAATTGATCAACAATTATTTTATTTGTTATAAATAAGAGTATATTTTTATTCAAATAAATAATAATACGTTCAACCAAAAACTATGATTCTTTCAATTCTACATGCTCTGATACCACTTGTTGAATTAGAAAGTTTACAAAATTTGCGGAAACATACCTTGATCCATCGAAGATATCGAAAAACTTTGGATTGAATCTTCCAACGAACAATTATCCGACAATGAGAGAATTTTTGTTTCTTCTATCTTATGAAATAAAAA
The DNA here is from genome assembly GCA_036759665.1 of Gynandropsis gynandra. Lineage (NCBI taxonomy): Eukaryota > Viridiplantae > Streptophyta > Magnoliopsida > Brassicales > Cleomaceae > Gynandropsis > Gynandropsis gynandra. Next base: position 15,558,680 of record CM071873.1, read on the forward strand.
TATTTTTATCTTTTGTCTATATGTTCATTGGGGACCACAACCATATATTAATAGAAATACAACTTTAATTATTCATACTCACCATCTTTGTTATCGAGTTTTCTTTCGTCGTGGCTTTTTCATCTTGGTAATAGTGATACTCCAACGATCCCTATAAGAATGAATCCATCAACCAAAATAAAAACTAGGGTGGTAAAATTTCTCAAGTATCCAATTTGATATGAGAGAGTCATGAAATATGTTAGGATGTGAATCATTGAATCACAAATTTCTCCGTTGCATCTAGCTCAACACCCGCTGCAGCATCATACTTATTTTTGTAATAGCATGTCCCGATAATAGAAAATGAAGAAAGTGTCATACATATTTTAAGGAGATATGTCAATGCACATAAATATGACAATCCATTTAATACACACACATAAATGCTAATATGTAGATGCATACATGCATATAGACGCGTAACAACCATACACATCATCCATACATCTACATACATTATGATATATACATAAATAAGTAGACAAGATTTACCCCAAAATTAAGAGGTAAAATAGAATGTTCACAAAATCAAGAGGAAAAATTGAAGCTGTTGGCATTTTCCTACTAAACTTACCTCAAAAGGCAAGAGTCAAAGCAAGTTCATCTTCTGGATGAGCCTTGACATTGAGTTTGGTAGTGATTTCTTAAGCTTTTGATTCACCAATCAGCTCCTTGATAACCTAAAAATCGATCTACATGAAAAGTCCAAAGGATGAAAAAAACAACAACATATCAAGCTTTAGAAAATATAAATAGTAACCAAAAACCAATTATGTTACATTTCAGTTAGTAATATCTTATTCATACTCACCATCTTTGTCATCGAGCTTTCTTTCTTCATGGCTTTTTCATCTTGGATTTAACTCGAGATTTCTTTGCTTGAATCCTTGTATTGAGAAAGGAAGAGAAAGAGGTAAACCAAATTAACAATCTTCCCAGAATGTGGTAGAATACCAATAAGACTATGAATGAGAATGGACTTTATAGAGATTCTCCGAAGACGGCGGGATTACTCGTGTATCTATCCGAATGCCATTTCTATAAGGAGCTTCAAGGGAGAAGCCAAAAACTCAAAAACAAAAATAGAATAACAAATCAACAGAAATTGAATGAACCATCGTCATAACCTCGCAAGAAAAAAATGCATTAAAAAATGGAGTTCTTAGATGAATAAGTCATTTTCGCTTAATTTACAAAAGCAAGCCCAAAGCCTCAAAGAACTTCAAGAGGAACTACCTGAGATCAAAAGTTTCTTACCTGATTGGTAACATGGCCGTCGTAGATTGCGAAGTATTGAGCTAGTTGAGCAATCTTGATGTCGAGATGACATAGCTTTGTTATCGTTGAATCCTCGTCCTCCATCTTCCGGGGACTTCCCATTACCAACACCAACCCGTATAACACACCTCGCTCTTTCCTCCCATCGATGTCAACTACGGTGACTCCAGAACGTCGAATATTGTGCGGGATTAGATGAGGAGTCAGACCCTTATAAGGATTCGACGATGACAGTGTATTCCTCTCTTTACTTGTCTCTTCTTCTCCAATGATCTTCCATCGAGTATTATGAGAGATTGAAACCGATGGATACTAAAAATTAGAATAGAGAAAAGAGAAATGTTTGGTGAAGAAGATGAAAGGATGAGTGAAACTTAATTAGATTAATGAGGGATAAAGAAATACATGAATAGAATGAATGACAATTAAAAGAAAAATAAAAGAGAAGTTATTAATTGAAAAAAGAGAAAGAAAATGTTTGCAGAGGAATGGACATTTCCTGTTAGGTAGAGAAAACAATATGTTTGATAAAGTGGTTGGAACATTTTTTGCGAGTAATTAAATTAATAATTAAATGGATTTTTTAGGATTTTCTTTTTTATATCTAGAATTAAAAATTAAAAACATAATTTCTATATATCCTAAAATTGTTTAAAATTTATTTAAAAACAATCTTTATATATAAATATAAAGTAATCTAAGTTCACTAATTAAACTGATTAATATGTATTTGATGGAAATAAAAAAAATGGTAATATGTATTTATGGGAATGATAAAAACATGGAAGAATCAAATTGAATTAATGAAATAATTAAAATCATGATCAGTTGGTATTCTGCTCGCCTAGTAAAAAATAAATTAGAAATTGAATATGATATAATAACATCAATGTAAAATCGATTATCTTTAATTGGGATCATACCAAATTAAACCGAAATTTTAACGAAAATTGGTCACATTCAATTTCTGTAATGTGATATGAGTTGTTGATGATGTTTGAAACAAAACGTTAATTGTAATGGAGATGAATTGTGGAAATGTTTAATTAAATTAAAATTTTAAAATAAAAATTACTTAAAAATATTGCTGAGATGGTATTAATTTTAGGGGAGTGGTTTGAAGATAAGTTTAGTGGCTATTGAAAATAATAGTAATGGATATTAATACTAATAAAGATTAATTTTTGAAATGTTTAATTAAATTGTAAACAAAACTTAAAAATAAAAAAATACTTAAATGCTGTTGAGGTGACGCATGGAGGATGCACCATTTTATCCTCCTTTTTATATATAGATTTTAAGAGAGAGGAGATAACACAAAAAAGATGATTTTTTTGTCCCACGCATTTTAAAAATAAAACAAAGATAAAAATTGGTCGTTCTATTTTTTTCGAAAGGTTATACATCCAAAGGAAAATATCTATTATGGTTTTAACTTTCTTCCTTTTTAAGTTTAACACTAGATGATATTCGTGTTTTACGCGATTTTGTGTACAATTCACTAATTCAAATATTATCATGATATTTGATATATGTATCGGTCAATACAAACACACAAATATTATTTTCAATGTAAAAGTTTAAACAATAGACTTATAAGGTGTAATGTAAACTAACATTGTGATTTATTCATTATATTTTTGAAATTTTAAAACGTAATTTTTCGTAGAAAGTGATTACATGTTTTGGATAATTTATACATCTGAATAATTTATGCATAAAATTAGTAATAAAATGAAATTTATAATATTAAATTAGTTATTGATATATTAGAATAATTACCGTTAATAAGTTTGGAATAACATCGTCAATGTGTGCATCTTGATTTGCATTATATTTGGATTGATTTATATTTTTTCAGAGAAAATACAAAGAGTCTTGAATCATCATTGTTTGTTGTGAGCATTGACCATGACCTTATAATAACAACCGACCAAATTGAGTGTAAGACATGAGAATCATAAATCGAAAAGTCATGGCACAACAAAGGAATAAGACTCAAGACTCTAATGAAATTGCAAATAAAGATAAACTACCAAATTATACATGAAAAACCAATCACTAAGGAGGAACACAATAATTATCCCAAAAGTCATAACAACCTCTAGCATATCTAATAAAATAGTAGATCTTCGAGCTTCAATCTCGCTTATTACCATTCCAAAAGAGAGATAACATATACGATTTGGGGTAAATTAAGAGATATACTTGAGGTATTTTTTTTCAGAAAATCATATATAAAAAAGCAGGTTTTTTCCTGCATCCTGAGCGTGCCAAATCACCAATAAAAACATCCATTTCAAAAAATAAGCCCATTATTTTACCATGAATACTAATAGACACAGTCGAATTGTTTTTAATGCCTCCATGAACTTGAATCGTCGTTGCACGCCTCCTTGAACCATTGACCTCCAGAATTGAATCGTCATCGTACGCCTCCGTCAGAGCAAGCCATCTATGTCGTTGATGATCCCAGGAAACGAGGGAACCAAGCTGCACTCTCTGATTGTCGTTGACAATCTCTGGACCTAGGGCAAGCCATCAACGATCTCAGGAAAAGGAAGAAGAGGATGGAATCAATGGCTGCAAATGTTCTATTTTAATAATATATATAATTGTGAGTCACAATTTCTGACAAATTTCCCGGTTGCAATCGCAGGCCAAAAAAAGGGGTTGATTCTCTGGTTACGATCCATCGTTTTCCTTCCACACAAGATCCCTAGGATTAAAGACCTTCCCTTGACCCAATAAGAAGAAAAAAGAAACAAAGAGGGGACCAATTTTAGATCAAGCAGCTTCCTTTATTTCTATAATAATCAAAATCATTCTTTTCTTCTAATTTCTTTTTCATCCTTCATTTTGCATGCTCAGATATTCTTCAGGATGAGTAATTCAGAGCATTCTGAGAGGTAGGCATATTATCTTTCTTCCTTTAGATTGTTCCTATGTCTTATTCTCTCGTCGATTTGCTTGTGGTCGTCTTATATGCGTGTATATGTACATATTTGTATATGCACATATTTGCAATCTCTCATCTAGGTATTATTGGTGTATGCTTCAGAAATTTAATTCGTGATGTGTCTGTTATCTAGTATTCTTGTTTTATGCTCTTCCAATATCATGGGAAGTTTAGTCTTCTAGATTTGATTATATCAGCTTGAGTGGTTTTCCATTGGATATTCTAGACGTATAGAAGCTCATATCATTTGTAAATGGTTCTGTTTTCATATATTGAATTTGTAGATTCCTCTTACGATTTGCATTCTTACATACTTTTTCTAGCTTGCGTACTAAAAAGTTACAATATTTAGAGATAATGTTTTAGCTGACCTCGTTCGATTCATTGAATGTGATTTCATACTGAAAGTTACTGTCTTTTGGAGTTCATTTGTATGCGCATCTGGTTTTCCTATCAGTTAGATTGGCTCTGATTTATTGGATTTTGAATTTGCAAGTCCACTTGGTTTCTTATCAGACTCTATTAGGCTTGAAATGTTAGTCTGTGATTTCGTTCTGAAAGTTACTGAATTTAGAGTTCATGTTCAATCCTATCTACTTTTCAAATTATGTTGGATTGTTATTATTTGTTTGATTTTAAAATTTTAAGCTAAGTTGGTTATACTATCACGATTGATTCGTTTAATATGTTTGATTGTGGACTTTTTAACTCCATTTGGTTTTCCAATTATGACAAATGCGTTTAATATGTTCTATTACTATCCATAATGCATTGTATTGTGGAATGGTATTGGGTCAACTGATGTCTCTGTTTTGTTCGAGAATGGCAGCAGAACTTCCCTTTTGCATCTTGCACCTTTAGAAGTCGTTCTCTTTGATGTCGATGGAACACTATGTGATACAGATCCCATCCACCTCATTGCCTTTAAGGAATTGCTTCAAGAGGTTTGTTTTGTTCTTGCATATAGTTTTATATCTTCAAGAAGCAAATTTCTTATACCATGTTGATAAGTTGTCTCTTTATTCGATTGGAAGGTTCAAATAGTGAATTAAGTGTTGGAACATGGCTTATTACTTGTATTAATATTGCTTTGATGGACCTTTGTTAGATTGGTTTAACAACAGTGTTCCAATCGATGAAAAATTCTTTATCGAAAACATTGCTAGAAAACACAATTCTGAAATTGTTGCGTCTTTGTTCCTCAATGATATTTCTAGGGGCTTGCAATTCTGTGAACAAAACGAAACCTATTTCCGCAGGTAAAGTCCTCTCTCTTCTAGGATTTACAATCTTTTAACGTTTAAAATTGTAGTAACTTGTTTAAGATAATAATCTAAGAAATCGAAAGTAGAAAGAGAAACAGACGTTGAAAGTGAAAGTCTTAAGATTTATAAATCTTAAAAAATATTATAAAATTAAATAAAATATATAAACAACTATATTTATTAATTTCATGAATATTAATATGTAATTACGATTTAAATAGTTTGTTATGCAAACCCCAATTATACATTTATGTAGAATTTATTAAATGATTACAATCTCTTTACCTAGATATTTTTTTTCAAGAAGCAAAATAACAATATATATATAAAACGAGCAATACAATAATGCAAAATATTAAATAAGATACATGAACTTAAAGTCTGAATATGATTATATATACTCATCAACTAGATTCTAGAATCACTACTTTCTCTTTCTTCTTTTTTTAATCCATAAAAGCTTTTATCTTGACTCTCTTCCTCCTTATTATATGTTTATCCTGCATTCAAACCATTTTGGCCATAAAAGTCAAGACAATGCAATATACTTTTAGTACATTGCAACATACCTTCTACATTGCCCTTTCCATACACCAATCTTAACAAAGATTCAATATCATTCCAAAAGAAGCAAAACCCGGTGTTGAGCCCCAAGAATTTTGAATCCGCTGATCCAAGCCATTTTTTGTTCTATTCATGCTATCGTAGATCTCATCTTCAGAATGTTCAGAGTTTTCATTCAGTCTATGGATTCATAATTGATAACACGTAATTAGTACTAATAATTTCATCATTCATAGGTTTAGTTTTGATTATGATTCTTAGACTTTACCGATATATCGAGCACAATTGAGGGCTTCTTCTATTATTTTTCGTGTTGTGCAGGAAACGAAGACATGTGAAACGAACACGAGTAAATATGGAAAATCTGTCTAAAAATGTAACCGAAGGGACCAAAGTGTGAAAGGAGCACGACCAAGCATCATTACTGTTGCACGACCGAGCAGATTTCAATAGAAAACACACAGCACGACCGGCATCACTCCTTGCCTGACGGATCGAGCAAGGTGAAGCAGCATATTCGCGCTCAATACACTACAAAAAAACACTCAATTTCCAACGGACGGGGCAACGGATCCGTCCGTTGGAAAAGCGTACCAACGGATTGCAATGGATGTGGTGAAATTGCAACAGGCAAAAATCCGTTACAAATCCGTTGCAAATTGCAACGGATTTGTAACAGAAAACCTCCGTTGGAATAGCCGTTGGAAATCCGTCGCAAATTTTAACGGATGGCAACGGAAACCATCCGTTGGAAATGTCCGTTGGAAGATCCGTTAGAAACCGGACAAATGCATTCCAACGGTCATCCGTTGCAACTTCTAACGGATGCCCGTTAAAAATTGCAACGGATGCCCGTTGATGTTGTGAATTTTGAGGCTACTAGATTAAATAAATTCACGTGAACCTCCAACGGGCATCTGTTGCAATTTCCAACGGATGTCCGTTGGAACGTTCACTATTTAGATCATACCAAAGAGTGCATCAAACCATCAATAACAAAAACATTTTCGAAAAAATGTCTTCATCTTCAAATCGAAATATATATAGATCAAGAGAGTGGATGTATAGAAGAAAAGATTCTGTAACCAAAGAGATTACGCAAGAATTCTTACACGGATTAGAGCAATTCATGAGTTTTGCATCGATGCAGCCTTTGTGTCAAGAACGTGGGACAATGTTATGTCCATGCAAAATATGCAAAAACATGAAGTATCGAAGTCAAGAAATTGTTTGCAAACATCTGTATAAGGTGGGTTTCGTTGAAAATTATGAAATTTGGGTTTTTCAAGGCGAAGATTGCGGTGTTAGAGATAGTGTACAAGATGCACAAGTAGAACGAAATGAAGAAGTTATTTATGAAGCATCAACGACCAATCCATATGTGGAAATGGTGTCAGATACTTTTCGTGGAGTTTTTAATGAACAAACGCATGAAGAGATGCCGAACATCGATGCACGTCGATTTTTCAACCTATTGGTCGGCGAAACAACCTATATATGAAGGTTGTCGTGAAGGTCAGTCTCGTTTATCTTTATCTTCAAGATTAATGAGTATTAAAACAGACTACAATGTGACTGAAAATTGCATGGATTCATTTTGTAAAACAATACGGAAATATTTACCGGAAAATAATCAAGCTTCCGAGACATACTACGAAACAAAGAATGTGTTAAAAGATTTGGGAATGCCATATGAGAAAATTGATGTTTGTAGAAACTGTTGCATGTTGTTTTGGGGAAATGATAAAGACTTGTTGGAATGCAAGTTTTGCGGTGCAAGCAGATTTCGGTCTAAAAAACCATCTTCACGGAAATATGTACCATACAAGAAAATGTTTTATATGTCTGTACCAAATAGGTTGAGAAGGTTATATGAATCGAAAAAAACCGCTGCAGCAATGAGATGGCACACAGAACATACAACTGGAATATTCCAGTCTCGTTGGGTTGAAGGTTATGCTTTTTAAATGTCAGTGGTTTGACCCAACCGTAGGACGTGGAATACGAAAAAACCGTTGGAGAGGAATTGACGTCAACCCGGCACGACAATATGGTAAATATGATCCATTCATCACAATAGATCAAGCAGATCAAGTATGTTACGCGCAATATCCAACAACATTGAAACGTCGAAGAGAGGAGTGGTGGACCGTAGTAAAGATCAAGCCACGAGGGATCATAAGCTCTGATGATAAAGAAGATCCGTTGCAACCCGATCATCCGCAGCCGATTCGTTTAATTGATACAGATCACGAGGAGATTCTTGCGACAAATGACATAGACGTAGAACTTATACGCGATTATGAAGACATTGAATCGGAAGATGCTGAAGATGAAAACGGCGATGAACAAGCGAAGGACGACTCGCCCATCGATGAATCTACTGAAGAAGAAATGTAAATACAATAATGTTTACTATGTGTAATAAATGTAGATGATGTGTAATGTAAATGACGTATAACGTCCATGAAAGATGTTTGATGTTTGATGTATGATGTGTAATCGAACAATCGAAATGTTAATATAATCGAACATGTTATATAAACGATGTTTGATGTATAACAAATTAAAATAATCTAATACCAATGTTGAAAATATTAACGGTTGCACGTTGAAAATATTAACGGTTGGCCGTTGAAACACGAACTCGCCCCCGACACTTAGAAAAAATGTCTGAATTTTCAATCCTTCTAACGGTCATCCGTTGGGAATTTCCAACGGATGCCCGTTGGAAAACACGCTGTAAATTGACGCGACGTTCTGCCTTTGCAACGGTCATCCGTTGGAATTTCCAATAATTAAAAAAACATATATTAGTAATTATATATGTAAATAAATAGAAAATTAATAAATAATTAAAAAACAAAAATATTTTATATGTTTATTTGAAATAAAATTCAGTAAACTATTAAACTTTGACAAATAAATTATTAAAAAATATTGATTTTCGTTATATATATTATTTAGTTATCTTGAAAATCAAATTTTGATTTTAACTTTTTTCAATAAATTTTAATTTTAAAAAACTACAATTACAAGTATTTAAAATTAGATATATTATTGAAACAAATTTTGGATTGAAAAAAAAAGGAATTAATACCTATAATATCCTTACCTTTTCTAATTAATATATATTTTTCATCTAATTTAGATTCAATCTATCTCTTAATTATTATCCATTTTCTTTACAATTAAAATAAATAAATAATTTCTTATATATTAAAATTCTACAAATAAAATGATCCATTAAAAATTAAAATATATAAATAAACAAAGATAATATCATTTTTTAATTTACATATATTTTTCAACTTTATCATTACAAAATAAAAATTTATCCACACAATATTGGAATAAAATATTAAACTTTTGACAAAATAATTATTAAAAAATATTTTTTTTGTTATATATCATTTAAAATTAATTATCTTGAAAAACTAATTTTAATTTAGCATATTTTTAATAAATTTAAATTTTTAAAAACTATAATTATAAGTATTTAAAATTAGATATATTATTGGAAAAAATGGAATGAAAAAAATTAATGTTCATCATATAATTTACCATCTCTAATTAATGTCTTTCTATACAATTTAGATTCAATCTATCTCTTAATTAATTTCCATTTTTTCTATAATTAAAATAAATAAATAATTTCTCATATATTAAATTTCTATAAAGAGAATGATCCATAAAATTAAAATATATAAATAAACGAATATAATATCATAATTTATTTTGAATTTATATATATTTTTCAAGTTTATCGTTCCAAAACAAAAATTTACCCGCACAATGTGCGGGTTATAACCTAGTATAAAAAATGAAATAATTAGATAAAATGGAAAGAGACTATGTAGATATAATTAGACTAATTAAATAAAAGAAAAGTATTTAAAATCATTTTTCAAACTCCTAATGGTGTAAAAACACTTGGATGAAAATAGATTTTTGTGCAAGAAATGAAAATAATGAAGTCACATGATATAAGACACATATTGTAGCGCAAGATTTTTCTCAAAACATCGGAATTAATTATGAGTAAACATATTCATTTATTATGGATGTAGTTACATTCACATACTTGATGAGTTTAACGACATATAAATTTTAGAAATATATATTATTGATGTGGTTACAACATATGTATATGGGTGTTGGATAACGATATATACATGAAAATTTTTGTACCGATTAAGAATGTTGAAATATTAAATGCAAAGCCTAAAAAAGTGTGTGCAATCAAATTGCAATGATTTGTAGATAGATTGAAACAATATGGACGTATGTTGTACTATCATTTAAGTGAATATATATTTTAAAGGTATTTGTGAATAACTCTATTTGTTTTGTGTATTTATCGATAAAATAGACATTGGTTTTGTAATTATAGTTGTTTATGTGGATGATTTGATTATAATTAAAATCTCAAAAGAGATTGAAAATGCTCGAAATATCTAAAAGAATAATTTGAAATCAAAGACCTTGTACAAACCAAATTTTGTCTTGATTTACAGATAAAACACTAAAACCAGTGAAATATATGTGAATCAATCAAATTATACAAAGAGCATTTTAAAGCATTTTAACATAGATGATGTGAATCCGTTAAGCACTTAATGGTCTATAGATCTCTAAATGTAAAAAAAAAAGATTCATTTCGTTTTTATGTAGATAATAAAGACATACTTGGAAACAGAAATACCATATATGACTGTGATATGGGTCCTCTTGTATCTGATAAAATGTGAGCATTCTTATATAGCGTTTTGCTACTAATCTATGAGCACAATATAGCTCTTTTTTTATACATCGTTATTTGACAAAGACTAAACATATATTTAGTTATTTAAAAAGAACGATTGATTTAGGATTATTTTATCCTAGAGATTCCAATCATAAGTTAATTAGTTTTTGTAAATGCATATTATTTATCATATCCCCATAAAGTTTGATCACAAATGAGATATGCTTTTACAATTGGAGACACAACGATATTATGACGTTCTTAGAAATAAATATTAGTTACAACATCTTCAAATCATGTTGAAGTTATTGCAAGTAAGTAGATAGTGTGTATGGCTTATAGCTTTAACTTGACACATACAAGAAAATTTTAAATTAATGGTTAATATCGACCTAACAATATTATATGAACATAATGTAGTATGTGTTATTTAAATGATGGGAGGATACATCAAAAACGACAGAAACGAATCAAATCCATCCAAAATTTTCTCATATACTCAAACACTTGAAAAAATAAAATTAAAATTGATATACATTACATCTTATACAATGAAAATGTAATTGATTTATTCACAAAAATTCTCTCTACTAAAATATTTAAAAAACACATTTAAAATATCTGAATATATCTGAATGCGTCACCTATAAAATCTAAAAAAAATTAACGAGTGATAAATCAAATTTAAACTTTTTTATAAGTGTATTTTTCCCACCATCATATTTTTATCGAAAAAAAGTTTCCTTCATAAAACTTTTAATGAAAGAATGAATAAATCTTCAAAAAGTAGTCTTATAATGGATAAATATCTATTGCACTCTCAACCAAAACTTTTTATTTTTGAATATCTTCTCATCTCTTCGTACTTTTTCTCTTTTTTAGTGATAAGTTTTCTTTTACTTTTAGTATATATATATATATGTATCATATAATCTATGTCAAATATGGGTTAGGCCTAACTAATCCCAAAAGCTAACTCTAGAGTTTAGGGTTGCCCAACACCATATATACAAGTCCTAAGGTTCATGTACTAGTCGATGTGGGATAACTTATCATAACACGCGCCCAGACTCGGTCCTAGAGCGTGGACATCGCAATCGGGGGCCTAACATCGGTATATTCAAATCGGGACGAACCGGACTCTGATACCATGATAAAATATGCGACTACATCTTGAAAGAAGTCGAATCAATTCTCCGTTGGTTCTATTAATCACAGAATACGTTCTTATATAGTATACAATATCATACGGAAAAAGAAATATAATATCGCATAATATTATACAATCTTCGAAAATATTTCGGTATTAAATAAGATATCAGAAATTATCCAGAATATCTCGTAGAATATCATCAGAATAATCCGTGTGATCTCGGATAATATTCTCGTATCAATCACACGGATTATATCCGTTAATACCCTCCCTCAAGTTGGAGCGTGCAAATCGTGGACGCCCAACTTGGAAGAGAAACGCTCATGGGTCGATACACCGGGAGACGTCGGGTTCGGTACGCCAAAGGGCGTTGGGTTCGGTACGTCGTAGGGCGTCGGGTTCGGTACGCCATAGGGCGTCGGGTTCGGTACGCCATAGGGCGTCGGGTTCGGTACGCCATAAGGCGTCGGGTTCGGTACGTCATAAAGCGTCGGGTTCGGTACGCCATAAGGCGTCGAGTTCGGTACGCCATAGGGCGTCGGGTTCGGTACGCCATAGGGCGTCGGGTTCGGTACGCATAAGGCGTCAGGTTCGGTACGCCATAAGGCGTCGGGTTTAATACGCCATAGGGCGTTGGGATTCGGTACGCCATAGGACATCGGGGTTCGGTACGCCGTAGATGGCATCGATCGAAAGAGTCTGTCGATGCATTTTTTTTATGTTTGGGGTTTTGGTTCGAGGTTTTGGTTGAAATTAGAGCGGAAGCTCGATTGTTGGTTCATGTTGGAGAACAAAAAAAAGAAAAATAAGATAAGATACTGAGGAAAATAGAGTCGAAACGCAGTCGAAGAAGTCAATTTTGATGTGATAGATCAAAAGGGAAAAAAAGAAAAAAAAATATAAGGCTCTGATACCATGACAAATAACTAATTTCAAAAACTAGCTCAAAAATTTAGGTTGTCCAACACCATATATACAAGTCTCAAGGTTCATATCCTAGTCGATGTGGGATAACTTATCATAACAACCTATGTATCTATTATTATAAGTATATATGTATATCACAATATACATACTTATTATCTTATATATACAATATTTACATATAAATATATCATATATATTATATATTATGTATATAATATTGCATACACATGGTAAAGTTATATTTATATATATGCACATCAATATTTATTTAATATATACCATATAATATACATTTATATATATAACATATAGATATGTTTATATAGTCCATATATATACATACATTTATATAATATATATCCCTACACNCTACACGTATACATATCCATTTTCATTTTAATAATAAAAAGTTACAAACCACTTTCATTTCACAAAGTTGGATATGTCCATATATATAAGCACATATAAACACATGTAATATACATACCGTTTCACATATTTGTATATCTACGTATACATATATACACATGTACAAGGCACCTATCTATATACACACTACATATAAACATGTATATATATACACACATATAGTTACATTTATCTACACACATGCAGATACAAACATATATATTATGCATAAATATACATAAATATACATAAATATATATACGTATACATATATATACACACACATATTTACACGCTGATATATTTACACACATATATATATATACTCACATTTATACATATAATAACACACCCATACATATTTATATATATATTTACATCTACATATATGTTGTTTAATTATCTTTAAAATTTGTAATTTAGAACGAATAAATACATATGTTTAAAAATTAATTTAATAAACTTCATTTTTTCTACATAGTAATCATAATTTGTTATGAGTCAGATTCTAAATGAACACATTTAAAATTTACAAAATTATTTTATATTTTTCGATAAACAATTTTCTAACATTAAATTCTATGTAAAAAATGTTCTACATAAAGTTAATCGTGCGAAACATTAATGCAATATATAATACGTGAATTCTTGCAAAATAAAATTGAACAATATGTAAGATAAGAGAGTAAGAGGTAGATGAAGATAATTATTTATTCAAGAAGATTTCTAAATGCACATCACAAATTGAGTTGGCTCGATTTATAGGCTTATAAGGTAGATGAAGAGACAAACAAAATAGATGGAGAGATAAGGTAGTCATAATTCATAGAATTAAGGAGTAATAAATTGAGAGAGTAAATATAGAATATGAAGAGTTGGAGAAACTCAAAAGACATTCACATAATTATTATTATTTTATAATATTCCCCTTTGAATGTCTATTAAGTAAAAATAACATGTCTCGTTAAAACCTTTTACTATGTAAAACTCGTAGAAAAAAACCTAGCAAAGGAAAAATAGTACATACTCTTAGTGATATGCAATATATATATTGTCTCGTTAATAACCTTTACTAAGAAAACCTAATAGGAAAAACTTAGTAAAGGAAAAAAGAGTGCAATGCATATCTTTTTCTCCCCTCATAAGATCATCATTTTATATCTTTCAAACGACATATTCCGATTAAGTAAACCAACTTCTCAAATAATCTCGTAGTTAGTGCCTTGGTGAATTAATCTGTTGGATTCTCACTAGACTTTATTTGTTGAACATATATTTCACCATTTTGTTGAAGATCATGAGTAAAGAAACATTTAGGTGAAATATGTTTTGTCTTATCACCTTTAATTTAACCATCTTTTAATTGAGTTATGCATGCAGTATTATCCTCAAATAATATTGTGGGGATATTTTTATCAATTGGAAGACCACATGACTCCCTAATGTATTGAGATACTGATCTAAACTAAGCGCATTCACGACTTGTCTCGTGAATTGCTAACATCTCTACATGATTTGATGAAATGGCTACCAATGCGGTTGATGTTAATTTAGAATTGAGTCTGGCGCCACCGATGGTAGATGACCAGTCGACCCCGCGAGATTATTGCCCTTTAATTTAATAAGGAGTTTCTTACCCGGTCGGGATACCATGCGGCATCAGTCGAATCACCAAAACAACTACTAGACTAGACTAGTAGTTGAGAGGTTTCCATCTATTGTATTTATCTACATGGGAATGAATTCGTCTGTCAAACCCATGTCTTATCACCTTTAATTTAACCATCTTTTAATTGAGCTATGCATGCAGTATTATCCTCAAATAATATTGTGGGGATATTTTTATCAATTGGAAGACCACATGACTCCCTAATGTATTGAGATACTGATCTAAACTAAGCGCATTCAAGACTTGTCTCGTGAATTGCTAACATCTCTGCATTATTTGATGAAGTGGTTACCAATGTTTATTTTATAGAATGCCATAAGATTGTGGTTCTCCCACAAGTAAATACATACCCAGATTGAGATCGAGCTATATCAGGATCTGACAAATATCCAACATCTGCGTAACCAATCAAATTTAGTTTTGATGAGTTACAATAATATAAACCCATATATATGGTCCCTCGAAGATATCTAAAGATATGTTTTACACCATTCCAGTGTCTTTGAGTTAGTGAGGAACTATATGTTACCAATAAACTTACTGCAAAAGATGTATGAGGACGTCTATTATTAGCAAGATACATCAGTGCTCTAATAACACTAAGATATGGTATTTCAGGACCAAGTTTTTTCTCGCTTTCTTCACATGATCTAAATACATCTTTATGAATATCTAATGATCTCACAACCATTGGTGTACTTAAAGAGTATGATTTATCCATGTAAAACCTTTTATGTATCTTTCCTGTATAAGAGGTTTGATGCAAAAATTTCTCATCTTTAAGATGTTCAATTTGAAGATCTAAACAAAATTTTGTTTTCCCGAGGTCTTTCATTTCAAATTCTTTCTTTAAGCATTGCATAGTTGTGATAACTCTTTCGGAGTTCCAATTATATTTAAGTCATCAACATAAACCGCAATAGAACAAACTTTGAGTTTGAACCTTTTATGAAAACACATGGACATATAGGACAATTTTTATATCCTTCTTTTATCAAATATTCATTCAAGCGGTCATACCACATTCGTCTGGATTGTATCAATCCATACAAAGCTTGTTGAGCTTAACAGAGTATATCTCGCGAGAATTATTATCATGTGCTTCATGAATCTTAAATCCTTCAGGGATTTTCATATATATATATATATATATATCATGTTCTAATGAACCATATATATAAGCTGTTACCACATCCATGAGGCGCATTTCAAGTCTTTTATTATTTACGAGACAAATCAAATATCGAAATATTATTACATCCACCACGGGAGAATATGTTGAATCACAATCAATACCGGGAATTTGGGTAAAACCTTGTACGACGAGTCTTGCTTTGTATCGAACAATTTCATTTTGTTTATTTCTCTTTCATACAAAGACCCATTTATTACCCACAGATTTAATTCCTTATTTTAGCTGGTGAGGGTCTTATTATCAGTTTCCCTTTTGAACATGCAACACAAGAAAATTCATGAGTTTGAAAAATCTTCTGGTTTTTTAACAAGTGGCCACATGAATTCTCAATAATTTTTCGCATCGTCATTGAACCGAGAAGACCTAATCGGTCATGCCAAACTTTGAAATTATTTGTAAACCTCGAATTTACTGTATTATATGCTTCAATCATCTCAATAGATGTGTAATATAAATCAGATGAGAAAGTGAGCAACTTTTCTAACACACACCTCTTACTCATCATAGGTGAGGTAATACAAAGGTATTTAATGCATTTTTCATTCATAGTTTCAATGTGATATCCATTCATACGAATATCCTTGAAACTTAACAAATTTTTTGAAGACTTTTCTGAATATAAGGCATTGTCAATGATAAATTTTGTGCCTTTTGGCGTCATAAAAATTGCTCTTCCGGAGCTTTCAACAATTTTTGCACATCTCGATATGGTATTGACATGTGCTTGATCATTTCTTAAATTTGAAAAATATTTCTTTTTTTTTAAGAATAGCGTGTGTAGTAGCGCTGTCCGCGAGATATAAATCTTTATCTTGGATCTTCATTTGATTCATATTCATAATATATATAAATAAAAAATAAATATGAATAAATAGACATTAGATTAAAGAAATATTATATTGCATAAAAGTTATTAAAATAAAGAAGTTCAATATAACTAGAAAAACATAAAAAAACATATAACTTATAAGGGTCGCAGGGGTCCAAGGGTCGCCGAGGGACAAGGGTCGCAGGGGTCCTAGGGTCGAAGAGGTCCCTCTGTGACCCTTTTACCTCTTCGAAAGTGTCGAAATGGACAAATGGGTCGCAGGGGTCCAAGGGTCACAGAGGGACAAGGGTCGCAGGGGTCCTAGGGTTGAAGAGGTCCCTCTGTGACCCTTTTACCTCTTTGAAAGGGTCGAAATGGACAAATGGATCGCAAAGGTCCAAGGGTCACAGAGGGACAAGGGTCGCAGGGGTCCTAGGGTCGAAGAGGTCCCTCTGTGACCCTTTTACCTCTTCGAAAGTGTCGAAATGGACAAATGGGTCGCAGGGGTCCTAGGGTCGAAGAGGTCCCTCTGTGACCCTTTTACCTCTTCGAAAGTGTCGAAATGGACAAATGGGTCGCAGGGGTCGAAGGGTCGCAAGGGTCCCTATGTGACCCTTGTACCTCTACGACCGTTTGACCCCTAGGACAATGTACCAAATATTAAAAAAAAACAATGTGCCAAATGTAAAAAAATAATGTACCAAATGTTTAAAAAAAGCCAATGTACCAAAAAAAACATCTACCAGTCCAAAAAAACAATGTACAAATATCAAGTTAGTCTTCTTCGGGTTCATAGATACTTTCTCCATTACTATATATATCAGCCGCCATCTTCTCACGCATGGAAGTAACATTGTCGTCGCAAATTAAGCGAAACACATTCATCCCCGTTAACGAGGCTTCTACGAATTTGTAGGAGAAAACACCACAGTCATTCCCGTTTTGGTTCTGTGACAGACCTTCATAATACACATACCTCCATTCATCTTCTCCAGAATCCAAAGAAGGAAACCCTCCGAGAACGAGCATCTTGGGGACAGCTTTTCTTATCTTCTCAATCACCGGATCGATATGCGTTTCCTTAATGCTCATCTTGCAGTTGTATACTGTGATGCATCGGGTTTTGAAATCCGCTTTGATGGCTACCCAATGACATCCTAGCCATCGATTTTTTTCCGATGGAATGTTTAGAACCCAAACAAAACCTTCATAATCACTAATTGGTGTCTTCATACTTCTGAATGGATACTTGGCATTCAAAAAATCAGTAAGAATTTCCGGAAAAGTTTTCATATCCTCGTACATTCACATCGAGAGCGTCTGCATGAAAGCAACAAGACAAACGTAATAATTCTGATTCGCGCTAGGATCCAATGCCGAGCGAGAAGACAGCTCCATCAACACCTCGTCCAATTGCTGTAAAAAAAATTAACACACAGGAATACATATGACACAAAACTCTGTGAGACTAAGGGTTTAAAAAAACTTACATCATCTTCAAGCCATACATTGACCTTTAATATAATCTCCCAAAACTTTGGCCCCCGGGGAATATCTAGCTCAGATTTCCACCACCGCTCATGTCGAGGTGCCTTCAGGAACCAATATAGATTAGTCAACTTGTCACCGCTAGCGTTAATGAAAGAAGGAAATTGATTTATCAAGCCTTTTACTAATCCCTTGGGATTCCACATAAAATCATCTTCCCTTTCAGGTTCTTGAACCATTGTTCTTGCTCTTTTCGCCGGCGGAGGCTCAACATATGGCGCAGACTCCTTCGATAAAGGTCCAGCACCTGCATAAAATTTACCTCATTAAACATATGACGACCAATGCGACCCATGCGACCAATGCGACCCATGCGACTAATGCGACCCATGCGACCTATGCGACCCATGCGACCTATGCGGCCTCAAATGACCGTATTTACTTGGTTCGTTACATTGATTATGTAACACATGCGACCCATGCAACCTATTCGAATTTAGCAACCCAGTGACACATGCGACATATGAAACCTATGCGACCCATGCGACTCTAACGACCCTGCGTCTTATGCGACCCTACGACTCTAACGATCCTACGACTTATGCGACCCTACGACTTATATGTCTCGATGGAAATTGACACTCAAATGACCTTTTCACTAAATATTACTTACTTGGTGCAACTTTCTCGGTAGCCTTTGATTTTGGATTAGGCATATGAATTCCGACATCCCCTAGAAGGTCTCTTACGGCGTTGATGATTCTCTTCTCCGACTTCCTTATTTCCCTATTAATTTCTGCTCCAATGTCAGAGGGACTGCAACATCAGCATCAGCATCACTCACGCTGCTGCTGCTGATTGTAGCAATTTTCCTTCTCGCCAACTTCAAATCGATCCCTCACAAGGGCAATTCTGTCTTTTCTTCAGTTTTTTTCGGATTTAATAATTATTTTAGGGAAGTGTATTTTTTAAGTGGTTTAGCCCTATAAGGATATTTTTTATATTTATCCAAGATAAAGCTTTCGTACTGATAACGTGTTGCAAAATAAAATTGAACAATATATAAGATAAGAGAGTAAGAGATAGAAGAAGATAATTGTTTATTTCAAGTGTACAAAGTAGATAGAAGAACAAATTCACGAAATTATTATTATTATTACTTTATAATACAAATGAATTTATTAAAAACTGGCGATGTTTGGTTTTAAAAAATTGGAGGAATCTCAGCCGTCAGACTATACACGCTTGATCTGGGGCGTCATCCAAATCTGAATAGAAAAGTGGAAGAGAATTCAAACCATTTTCCGACGAAGGAGACGGAGATTCAAAATCACCGATTCAATTCTCTCCTGATTTGGAGACGTAGAAGACTCTCTGGTTGATTTCTCCTTCCAACTTGGTAGATATATTCCGGGTTCCTTTTCTGGGTTTTTTGTGTTTTGATCTCCCGATAATCGAACCGCTTGTTCTTCCGGGTTTGGTCTCTGACGTAGCAATCGGCTGGTGTTGGTGCTAGAATCGTTAGGTATTTGAGCGTAATTTGCTTCCATGTGATAGAAAATCGGATAACTATCGGATTTGGGTTTCGGTGCAAGTAATCGAGAAATGCTTTGAGTGATCCAAATATGTCTGAATTAGGTTTTTCGTGGGAACTGTCTAGTTCCCGCAGTTTTGGCAATAGTCTTGAAAGTGTTAGTGTAGTTAGTAGCTACGAATTATGATTGCGGGATGTCAATTTCTTTGCTAAGTAATAAGGGCCTTAAAAAGGCTGCAACTTTAGAGGTTTTATTTGTAGCAGATTGTTTTATGGATTCTTCGGTGCTTAGTTTTGGTTATGATCTGCAGGGATTGGTTCTACCAAATCTGTTGGGACATAATAAAATTTCAATGGCGAGGATAAAACCTCAGGCTCTTTTAAATCAAAGCAAGAGGAAGAAGGGTCCTAGTCGTATAAGTGCCTCCACAATTATCATCTGTAACCTTGTTATTGTCATAGTCATATTGTCGTTGGTAGCTACTTATCGTCATTTTTCCCCTAGGTTCGTTGCCTTCTTCATTCTTTTCTTTTCGTTGCTTATGTTTCATGGACTTCCTGTCAAACCATGACATTATGGATATAAATTCCCAACTCTCGACTGAATAGGATCCTTTGTTGTCTCTTAGGTCAAGTATCTCATCGGAAAATGATACACAGAGAATTGAGGTACCATATTTTGTTTCCTCTGCTGCATGTGTTGTGTGTTTCAAATTGATGTCTTGCTAACATTTGGTATTAGTTTGGCATGCGGAGAGGCATATCAAGTTTAATTCCTGAGCTAGACGTATATCTGATCGCTTGATTATTTTCATGTTTCAGGACACAAATGCAGTATCAGAGTCAAAGAAATATGATCTTCCTAGTTATGCTGTAAGTTGATCTCCTGATATTTGTTGGTTCAACCTCTTGCCATGCGGTGGATTGCTTAACATGCGCCTTGAATTTGTTTATTGTACATTCAATTGCTTGTATAAGTTTACAGTAGTTAATGATGAAGGCTTAATAGGTATCATTTGCAGAATTCTTCCAAATTCGAGGAAATGATATTTCCTTTTAAAAGCTGTCCTCCTTTGGGATGTAGCTGTTAAATGTGATCATGTTAATTTTACCCTGTCTTTGTTGATGTACCGGAAACTAAAAGTTAAATTCTATTATTCCCTGTTCTGTCGGTAAACGTATAAATTGTAGCAGGTTTATATTCTTTGATCTCCTGTAGGGTATAAACACATCAAAAGGTCTTATAACAGTGGAACTTTTTAAAGAAGGTTCTCCTGAAGCTGTGGACAAGTTTCTAGACCACTGGTGAGTACTCGAGTTGGTTAATCCCTTCCAAGTTTTGGGAAATTCATGAATCTGATCAAGCAAATTCATGAATTTTGATTGGCTAGAGTAGCGCGACACTATTTTTAAAGACAGCTTGCTTAATTTCCCGTTTGATTGTGTGCAATCTTTCTCGTGCTGCTCTTTGCATTGATGCTTCCTGTAGAATTTCATCCTTTATCAAATAAGTTGGATATGTGTTTTCATCTCATGTAATGAGGCTATAAACATTACAAGTAACTCGCGCAAATAAGTAATAGAACTCCACAGAAGAAAAAAAGGGCGGAATTGTTGATGCTACTATACCTTATGCAAACATTTAAGTAACAAAAATTGTGGTTCTTGCAGTGAGAAAGGAAACTTAAAAGGATTGCCATTTCATCGCGTAATAAAGAACTACATGGTTCAAGCGGGTCATTCTCCGAGCATTGTACCTGTAGAAGAATGGGCAACTAAAGGAAAGCTCCGTGGTCGCCTTCACACAAGGTCCGTTCGCTCACCTCATGCATATGTTTACGGTTTGTCAACGACGCACATTAAAAATATAGATGGTTTTTCATGCAAGCAGTCCAAAACATGAGGCGTTCATGGTGGTGACTCCGAAAGCCAAAGGGGACAACAAGGAATTTGAGCTTCTGATCACAACGGCACCAATCCCGGATCTGAATGATCAGTTGATGGTGTTTGGAAGGGTCGTCAAGGGAGAGGATGTGGTACAGGTTAGTCCACCAAAACCTCTCACCTTTTATTTTCTTGTGGTGATATATTTTGGACGTCTGATAATTTTAGTTTTTTGTTTTTTGGGTAATATCATGTACAGGAGATTGAGGAGGTTGATACAGATGAACATTACCGACCAAAATCACCGATAGAGATCATCAACGTTACACTCAAACAAGAGATGTGAAATCCGTGAGACTGACCAAATTCTTGTCGAAAGGAGGTCTTCCATAACACTCTTGTTTGTGTTTGTAATTTATGTCTCCGGATGTGTCAAAGGTTCTTGTAATTTATTTCTTTTTGTGTAAAGTGGAGTCGGAAATTGCTCCTTTTATTCACCTATTAAAACTTTTATTCATTTATTATTAAAAGATATCCCAAGTTTTACCAAATCGGAGTTGGTTGGAGACATTTGTATTGAAATCGAATGTCAAATAAACATCCAAAGGTGCAATGACACCGCAGAATCTGGAATATTTGCAACGTCTGTATGTAAGATAGAAGATCAAAGTGAAACACGGGCCTTTGTAAGGTTTTCAGGCATGGCCAGCTCAGGTACTTAAACAATGCAAGAGAAGAAACAGCGAAACCCTCGAAGCGCTGAGATTTACGACTGTCGTCAAGGCATTCTACAGGCCATAACCTCGGCTTAAATTGACCAGCCAAGGCATTCTACGGGACATTGATAAGCTGATGGTGGTATATGTTAGAAAGAAGAATCGTAGGCGAGAAGTGGATGAAGGGGAGACGAACCAGACAGCGGTAGCGTCCGCAAGAGGAGAAGTACCGGAGTCGGAGTTGGAATGACAGTATTCGAGAAGAAGAGATAGAGACTACATGTGGTTTTTCAGAGGTAGAAAGGGTATGTTGTTTGTACTTTGTTATACTGTACTGGGTATAAATAGGTGGTTATGGGGCAGTTATAGACATTGGTTAACCATTTTGAAATCTGTAAAGGAAAGGGGGAGAGTGTTTGTGGCTCACTCTGGAATCAAAAACATGTCGATCGATCTGTTTTCTTTGTTCGATATCAATAAATACGGTCAATTTTTTTCACTGAGTCGCATCAGACATAACCTCTGCTTATATTGACCAGCAACAGAACTCGAAAAAGGATGTATTGTTTATGGACCTGAAAAGGGTTAGTCGTTGGTCTCAGTGGCTCTTCCTCTTTCTGCCCACGTGAGAGCTTTGGTCCTTGAGGATCTTTAGGACATCCACAAGTGCTCGTAGCCGGTCCCAGATGTTTAGGCTGTAAAGGGCTTCGACCAGTGCCTCCTGAAATTCGAAATCATTCTCCGATACAGGGTACTGAGATTGGCCAGCAAAAAGAGAGAAAGATGATCAGATTGGTGGCTTAGTAACTTTTAGTTATGGTTCCTTTATTTCCCCTGCTCACAGCTCAGTTGACTCGAGTAGACAACGACGAGAAGGAGATTCAAAGAAGAGAATCTTTTTAGTGTTCCTTTTACTTACACCCTCTTCTTTGCTGTTTCTGAGTGTTCAAACAAAATCTCAGATATTTTCTTCATCGATTCGTTTACGAATCTCTCGACTCCGGCTGCTCCGAGCGGTTTGATTTCCTGGAAAAGACACTTTTGCTTTTACTCACCCTCCTCTATCTATGTTTTATTGGTTCCATTTCATGTTTAAATTGATCCTCTGCGTATGCTGATCTTCTCATATTTTCTGCTTTCTTCGACGATTTGAATTCGGATTGTGTTCACAGTTTTTGTTTGATTATTTGAAATCGGTTGAAATTAGGCCATTTACATCTGTGCTCGCTTTTGCTTCTCGATTTGTTCTTCTGCTCATTCGTCCGTGATTCCCATCACTGGTTTCACACCTTTTATTTTTGCGTGTGTGAATAAATGTGTTTTCTGTTGGAGGCATCACACAAATCCTATAGGAAAAAGCTGGCAATGGGAGATGAAAGAATTCAACAGGTGAAAGGAGTTTCAGGTAAGTGTATATACCTTTTTTAGGGTTCGACTCTCTGAATATACAAGCACAAAATCAGTGGGGATGTAAGAGTCATGTGAAAACATATTGTGATGAGATATGCCTAATTATGTGATATTTTGTTTTTGTTTTGTCTGTTAATTAAGTGGATATCGGGAGTATGCATAGTTTCTTCACTTTCTAAGCAAACGGTTCACCGATTTAAGTTAGTATATATAGCTCTATTTTAAAAAAACTTCATCTTTCGTGATTCCCTTCACTGGTTTCATACTTTTTATTTTTGCGTGTGCAAACAAATGTGTTTTCTGTTGGAGGCATCACACGACTCCTGTAGGAAAAAGCTGGCAGTGGAAGATGGATGACCATTCCAAGATCGTGAACACTGTTACAGAGCTTCATACAAAAATGATTCGACAGATGAAAGGAGTTTCACTCTAAGTGTATATACCTTTGTTAGGATTCGTCTATCTAAATAAAAAAACCACAAAATCAGTGAGGATAAAAGAGCTATGTGAAAAGTTATTGTGATGAGATGCACCAAATTATGTGATATTTTGTTTTGATTTGTTTGTTAATTCGGTGGACGTCGGGAGAACGCAAAGTTTCTTGACCTTCCGAGCGAAAGGTTCACCGATTTTGGTGAGTATCTATGCCTCTTTTTTAAAAATCTTCATCTTCTGTGATTCTCATCACTTGTTTCACACTTTTTATTTTAGCGTGTGCAAATAAATGTGTTTTTTGTTGGAGGCATCACACGAAGCCTGTAGGAAAAAGCTAGCTGTGGAAGATGACCCTTCTCTCGTGAACACTACTATAGAACTTCATACAAAAATTATTCAACAGATGAAAGGAGTTTAAGGTAAGTGTATATACCTTTGTTAGGATTCGGCTCTCTGAATATACAAGCACAAAATCAGTGAGATTCCAGTATGTTTGCAAGAGGTAGAATTCGATTCTTCAAGATAGTAGTTTTCTAACGTTTAACTTTCTACTGTCATCTCATGGATCTTGTCTTTCCACATATTAGGAAGAACTTACACATGGCCTTATGCTCGATTTTTAGCTGACTATTGCAAACACGATACAAAGTCTTGATCAACTTTTTCCTTACTGGCCTTTCTGCTTGGTTGGTTCATCAGGTGATATTGCTTTCCAGATCTGTTGTTTCCTTCACTTTTCTATATGATTTATTCATTTTGAATATTGAAAGTGTTGTGAACCTCAAAAGATTTAGACATGTGGAACTGTTTTTGTTTTTCGTTTACAAGGCAATGAGTGATTAAACTTTTTACGAGTATGCTAACTGTAACTTTTCTCTAACAAGGAGCACATGAGACTTAGGTAAAGTGAAAAAATCCTTTGTGTATAAAATTGATGTGTTTAATGCTATAAACTCAAGTATGTGTTGGTTGATGATATACACTTGCTCCTATAGCTCTTCTCTCTGGTTGGTCAAGGGTACACACTCATATTTTTTATTAATTTATGTATTCCATTCCCGGTGATCCTTTCCTACTAAACACATACTTTTTTTTTCCATTTTTATATATCCTTCTTTATGTAAAGGCATATAGATAAAATTGAAATTCTAAGTAGGTTTCAAATGAAATAGTCCATTAACTAGAGTGAATGGACTGTAGGCAAATGGAAGACAATACAAAGCTTACATTTTGGATTGAAGTTTACAATGTTTTCATCATGCACGTAAGAACAAATCAGTAACGTAATATTGGTATATTAGCTAATTCATGATCTGATAAGGTAGGAGAACACTATATAGTGCATCTGAGCAAGACTAATGGCGTACACTATATAGTGCAGTCTGCTTATAACATTGGTGGTCACATCATAAGCTCAAATACCATCATAAACTCTATATTCTGCTTCCAAATACCACAGATTGGACGGGTAAGCCATATTTTTTTAACCAAAACAAGAACTCTATGCTCATTTTAACATATTGGGCATTCACTGCAATGGGCAATACCTTTGATTGTTTCAGGTTAGGCTTCTTTTGGCCGATGATCCCGAGAACTTCGAATATGCAGATACGTAAAAGGAGCTTTCAAAAGTGATCCATGCATACTAATGCTATCTTTAGAGATTGGTTATGTCCTAACTTTGTTTTAGGTAAATTTGATTATTACTCATCTCTCGATCTATCTTTTGGTGTGATTAAGTGTCATTATCCTTGATAGAAATATCTAACTTTTGGGAGAAATTATGTTTCCAAATTAGATTATTTGATTTGATTTAGATGTACGGGTTCCGCAAATAAGCCTTTCATATTTTGTCTCCCTTTCTTCTTTTGAAGGCATTGAAATTTTGCTCAACTTAGCAACATGGATTGACTACTAGCGGATACAGTGGAGTTTTGTTTCAGTTCTAGGTTTTAAAAAAGGTGAGGATGACTTTGAACTAAATTTAACTCATATCATGGAGTTTTTAGGTGAGGGCAATTAATTCGTTAGAGCATACGTAAATGATAACTAATAATAAAGATGATATTTGTCAAGAAGTTCTAAGGTTGTGGTGGGAAAACAATCAAAAGAGTTTGTTTTATCTGATCTTCTGATATCAGATGTTGAAGAAGGGGACAAACTTTCTCTTCCACCGGACAAAGAGATTATAAACGCTCAACAAGTTGAAAATGTTTCTCATGACTCGGGAAATATCAAGAACAATTTATGACTTCGAAAATTTCACTCCAAGTTCCTGGCTTCGAAAACAATTCCTACTCTACCGCAAAGTGATCATGGTGAAAACTATAATCACAAGCAAGTAGTGGAGGTGACAACAATAAAAAGATTGTTAAGGTATGCTTCTGAAACAATTGAGTTCTATGACTTTTAATGGATATTTGTTTAGTTTATTTCCTATGTATCACTATCTTCATATCATCTTTTTCTTATCACTCGTTTTGACACAAGTTGAGAAATAGACCGAATGTCAAGGATGATGATGCAAGAATCGAGCTAGTTAAAAATCCAAAGTTGGAAGCATGAGGTAATGGTGAAGATCATGAGAATGTCAACCTGATCGAGGAGGATGGAGAAGAGAATGAAGAAGATGAAGAAAGCAAGAACATAGGTGAAGTTTCCATATGAATGAAGATTTAGACCTTCTTTAGATGGCCCAATGCTCGATTTAGCTTGCTATCGCAAACACGATACAAAATCTCGATAAATTTTTTTCCTCCATTGGATTTTTGCTTGGTTGATTCATCAAGTGATATTGCTTTCCATATTTGTTGTTTCCTTCACTTTTCTGTACGATTCATTCATCTCGAATTTAGATATGTTATGAACCTTGAAAGATTTAGACTTGTGGAGCTATCTCTGATTTTGTTTGTAAGCCAGTGACGGATAAAACTTTTTATTGGGTGATATCATGAATGGAATCCGATCTTTTGATGCCTTTTTAGCGATTGTCCTAAGGTTCCGCTTAAATCTATTTATGGGAAAAATCAATGATCCATTAGTATGTCAAGTTTCAGCACGTTAGAAAGTAGGTTTATCTTATGTTGTGTACTCATTTAGTGGCATTACAGGTCGATCTAACCTATGAGTGTCTACGGGTTTAACAATGTCCATCAAAGACAACCAAATAGGTTCAGAGATCACAAAAGTTAGAAGATTGCACTTTACGTAGCAACATAAGAGATCACTAAAGTTTAGAAACATATATTGTACAATCTAGTAATATAATAATGTGGTAGAAGTCTATCTGGTGATGCTTTTGGAAAACATTAGTTGAGGTAAACCAAATGCTAAATTCAGATTGAACTAATGATATATCAATTTTTAGGAATGTAATGTATAGTATACATAATTGCATATGCATATAGACATAGATGGGCATAGTTCTCACTAAAATTGCAATGCAAATATAGGGTGGAGACAATTGACATGATGGGCTTGAAAAAGGTTGAAGATCATTGAGAGAGAAATAGTATTATGGTTGGATTGATGATCATTATTATGATTGATTGAATTCAGTCTGAATCATTTAAAATGATCTGAATGGTTGGGCTCTCTAGATAACACAATCATTGTTAGTGTCGTTTACCATATATAACTAACTAGATATATAAGTTCTGGTCTTGGTCTTTGTTGGTCTTACGTTAATGTATCCTATTGAACACTACATTGTAAGCAACTGGATGACATTTAAAAGATCTAGCATCAACGTTTTATTCGGTTTAACACAACTATTTCATGTATCTTCTAACACCATTGATACTTTAAAAGTAATTATTTATAATTATATGAAACAATAATATTTAATAATAATATTTATAATAGTAAAAATATCTTTTATAATATAAATTATAAATTATTATTAATTTATTTATCAATAATCTGGTATAGATTATTAAATTATAAATGAATATAAAATATGAAAAAATATTAAAATAGTCACAATTAAAAAAAAAAAAATACTTTTAAAATTGATTAAAATATCAATAATTGATTTTATCTATAATAGAAAATGACATCACAAAATGTATGATAAAATATTAAATTAAATTTAAATAAATTTGATTGTAAGAAAATTTTAATAAATATAATTAATATTTTTAAATATAATTAGAAGTGTAGCAATAGAATAGAAGAAATTAGTGTTTATTTATCTGTATCTTATATTTTTAAATTTTCGTTAGTTATGATTTTTCGTATTAAAAACTTCTTTTTCTAATAATATATATTTCTAAAATAATAATTAAAATGCTTTTAATCTTAACATATAATAATATATATTGGTATACGAGTGATATGTTTGTATATATTAAACCTCAAGAACTTATTCATAATCAATCTGATTCATTATATTATTTAATACATAATTTATATAGCAAAATATATATTTTTAATTAAAAAATATAGATTCAAGAAAAATTCATGTTGAGCATTGATTGAGCTGGTTGACCATAAAATATATTTATATCGTTAATATAATTTCTTTACTACTAAGCTTATTTTGTTTATTTTAATAAATTGTAGATGTTATGAGGTTTCTGATAGCTATGCAAAGATCAAATTTATACTTACCGGCTTTGATAAAACCTTTAATTCAACTATTATTAAATATGTGTGTTTTGTATGATGTGGATCCGTTATTATATTATGTTATTTTTTACTCAATAATTTACTCCGATTGTTTGAACTATTTCAAAAACATAAAAAAATATCGATATGTGATAGAATTGCAATGCAACTTCGGTCAAATATTGCTCAGATTATTATCAAGAAAACTGTCATTGTCTAATAAGCGTTATTCCCATAATGATCAACACTATTAACAAAAAACAACTTAACTTTTATATTAATTAATATTTATAGTAATTTTATGTCATTACATGTTCGTTATTTGTAAATGTATTAATCACATTTTTAACACTTCGATCATCATGTTCCACAAAGATCTAAATCAATCAAAATCTAAAGATAATTAGGAATTTTGACAAAAAGTTAGTTTTCAATTGCCAAAATTACAAACTTATCTCAATAATATTTTTTTAATAATGTTATGAATTAAACCATGTGTGCACTATAGATAAAATAAACAATCATGAAGAAAATACTCAGCTAAAACATGCAATCATATTCTCCAATTTTTTTTAATTTCGAATATATTATCAACAAATCGAAATGTTTGATTATAAAAACTATATTATTTAAATTTATATTAAAAATAAACTTTCAGTTCAATTTTTTATATAAATATATTTTAATCAATCATACATTTACATCGTCAAATACATGTATAAAATATCATCATTGAATTAATAAAATATCATCATCACACAAAAAAAAACAATTAATAGAATACCATCATAATACTGTTTGAATTAATAAAATATCATCATCATACTGTTTGAATAAAACCGCAGAAACAAATATCTAATGTGAATTAAAAAGATATTTTGTTGTCGTAATTATAAGCAAACCCTATGATGATAAAAATACATGTATCATCATTTACAAAAATAAATAAAATAAATAAATGTATCATCGTATTCCCTATTGGGGGATTATCAAAAATGCCCCTGTAGGGCTAAAGTGCTTCAAAAATACCCTTGGCTGA
>CM071873.1:15588818-15617450 GCA_036759665.1 Gynandropsis gynandra
TTTAGAGAAGGGTATTTTTGAAGCGTTTTAGCCCTACGAGGGTATATCTGATATTCCGCCTTTCTATTGCTTGCGAGTCTCTCTATACATAGGTTGCATTGGATAAGAATTCTTTTAGGAAATTAGTAAAAATAAAATTTATAGGACAACGGCTAGTAATCCCTGTGTTGACCTATTTTCCCGGAAAACTTCTCATTTTCCGGGAAAATTAGATAACCGTTCGCAAAGTTAAATCCCCATTCGTGTTCGACGGATTCCCACTTTTTCATTTGGCCCCTTTCTTACCAGAATCCAAAAAAAAAATAAAATAAAAAGGAAAAGGAAAAAATGGAGCCAAATAAAAAACTCGGGGCCATCGTTATCATCATAGCTTCTGCTTTGTTCACCCTATTCAAACCTGTCGAATCCGAATGTGTTTCTCTCATCAATTCCTATGTCGCCAGATCTCTCCTACCCGTTTTTCCGCCGTCGAACACAGAATTCCCCTCTCTGTCTCCCTCTCCGTCTCCGGCTCCCGCGCCGGAGATTCTTGCGCAGTGGCCGGAGATTCCAGCCCCACAAACGGATCCACCCACAATTCCTCCTTCTCGGAAAGAGTCTCCGGGGCCTACTCCCGCTGGAACCACTTCTCCGATGAATCCTCCGTCGCCTAGCGAGCCCGTTGCACCGTCTCCGACCGAACCATTGATTTCTGCCGGGAAAATTTTGAATCTGACCCAACAATTACTATCTCCGGGATTCCAAAGCATCTGCGCGCATACAGATTTTCCTCCTCTCTGCGAATCCTCGATCCAGCCTCTGGTAACGGGTCAAATAAAACCCGACCCAGAATCAGTTCTTCTCCTCACGATCCAAGCGTCGATCGACGCAACCAAGACGGCCTTGGTCGCCGTTGGAGAACTCGCTGACGCCGCCGACTGCAAGGAGCTTTACGACGACGCCGTTTGGAGCCTGGAGGACGCCGTTAACTCCGTCAAGTCACGTGACCCTGACACCGTTAACAGCAAACTGAGCGCGGCTCTGACGGATTACAGCACATGCAACGACGGGTTCGAGGAGGTGGGGGAGCCGAACCCGCTTGCTGACGTGGGCGACAAGCTCATGAAGATGGCGAGCAACTGTCTCGCGATATCTACGTTGGTTAAGTGAGACGATGGTACATATATATATATATATATATCATACGTCATCGGTTTGCTTTGTTTCTGAGGGGCTTTGAACATTATACTACGTCGTTTTTATATCTCATGTAACAGCTTTAGGCTTCTGTAACATATTCACATATTTTCTTACGTTTATCTGTTTCATATTGTACTGCCCTGGTAGTGCTGACGTTGACTTTCATGAAACACGTAAATGAATAATATATAATGTGTTGCTATATATAACTAGTTTTTTTTTTAAATGTAAATATATTAAGAAGTAGTAAGAGTATAGATCGGAACCATTGGTTTTTCAGTTACATCTTCTTTTTCTAAAAATAAAGGTCAAGATGATTCCCACAATGATGGAGAAATCTAATCTAAGACACACTTAACAGCCCAAAGATACGTAAAAAAAATAGCAGAGGATCAGAGAAAATCAACTACACATCAACATGCGAGGGAGGCTCATGAGGCAGTAAGAGAGAAAGTCCGTAAGCTGGGCACTTCCGAGAGCTTTCCGGCAGAACGAGAAACCATGCCATCTCTCCATTAAGGAGAATCTGAGTAAGACCTGTAGACGCGAAAACCAATCTGCAAACGATATTCTGCGGGACGAAGGCCTGTGCGATTCATACAATGCCAGAATCCGATCACGCATCAGCCTGTCAAGCCGAGCCCTTAAGACTTCTAGTGAAGAGCTCTCATTGTTGAAGATTCTATGGTTCCTTTTAGCCCAAATCAAATACACAATTGATTGAAGAGTGAGCCTGTACAATTCAATGAGGGCATGGGAAGAAAGATTGCCTGCTCTAGATGGATCCACAGTCAAGGCATCAATCAGCGATACTGGAACTGAGCCTAGCAACAGCTCAGCTGGCGGCGCCCAAAGGTCAAGACTAAAGTCACAACTAAAGAATAGGTGATTGTGCGTCTCCGGAAATAACCCGTAGAGAGGACAGAGCTCCTCTACAACCAAACCCCAGGACAAGAGCCGATCTTTGGTAGGTAATCTCTCTTTAATCGCGAGCCATGAGATAAAAGATTGACGAGGAATAGTACTCTTGAACCAAACTCCTTCAGCCCAAGGCACCCGCTGTCTTTGTTCCCGTGTTAGATCCCATGTTTCTTTGGTCGAGAAAACGACTTGGAAATCTAAGGTTTTCTGTTTCCAAACAAACTGATCCGGACCACGAGAAGGAGATGGAATGGAACCGGAGACAAGATGAAGTTGAACCTCCAAATCGGCATCAGTCCTTGCACCCAGAAACCTCCAAATCGGCATCAGTCCTTGCACCCGGAAACCTCCAAATATTATCTACAAGAGCTTCGGAGACAGTCGCGGATAGAGGGATCCTCAGCCTTCTTGGACCACCTTCACCTAAGAAAAGCTTCAAAGCTCCAAGAGGGGTCAGATATCGTGCCAAAAGGATGCAGAATTCCCATTCCCAACTTCGCATCTTAATAGAGTACTCACCATAGGTCTAAGCCTCAGAAGTCTTCTTAGGTTCCAAGAGAGAGTAGATGCTAGGTTAACCTCTAGAACCCCTTCTTCTTGAAAACATTGTGATGCAACCAAGCCACCCAGAGGGAAGCAGCTCTATCAAAGATCATCCAGATCAATTTAAGACGGAAAACCATCACGTTTTGGAGAATAGATGTCTCTCTAAGCAACACAAGGGGCTGCCCGAGAATCTGCAGATTTGCTCCAGAGGAAATGTGAGCCTTTGAATCTACCTCCTTGAGAAACCATTTAGGTAGGGGGAATGCCTGCGCAAATAAGTTCACCAACCCATAAACCACCGTGGAGATAAGCTGAATTTTCCCCGCAAAAGAGAGAAATTTTGACGTCCAGACCTCAATCCTTCCCTGAAATCTTCCTAACAGCGGCTTGTAGTCCTCCTTAGAGAGCCTTAGAGGGCTTAGAGGCAGTCCGAGATAGCGAACAGAGAGAAAGCCTAATCTGAACCCTGTCTACCGGAGAATTTGTTCGACATTGGTATCATCAAAACCACCAAAAAATATCTCTAATTTCTGAGGGTTCATTGCTAGGCCTGAGAAGAGTTCAAAGTCACCCAGAATGTGCATAATGTTGGCCATAGACTGAGGACAGCCATCTGAGAGAATTAAAAGTTCATCTGCGAAAGCAAGGTGCGAAATGAGAGGGGAGGCACATCTCAGGAAGTGCCCAATGAGCTTGTCCTGCGTTTCCTTGTTCAAAGTAGCCGAGAGGAACTCCAAAAATAGGACAAAGAGATAAGGTGATAGCGGATCACCTTGTCTCTGCCCTCGCTTCCCGTCAAAAGGTCTTGATAGTTCACCATTAATAGCAACCGAGAATCTGGAAGAGGAGATACACTCCATAATCCAGCCCACGTAAGTGACAGGAAACCCCATAGTCTCAAGCATAACCTTGATGTAATCCCAACACAGAGTGTCAAAAGCTTTACGAAAGTCCACTTTCAGAACTGCACCCCGGGTACCTGATGGTGAATTGAGATCGCGGATAAGATCCGAAGCAAGTAAAAAATTCTCAATCAGATGTCTCCCCTTGATGAAAGCCGTTTGATTTCCTGAGATGCACAACGAAAGTAGTTTCTTGAGCTTGTTAGCTAACAGTTTCGAGATGATTTTATATGTGAAGTTGCAGCAGCTAATTGGCCGGAAATCCGGGAGCTTGACTGCACCCGAGACCTATGGAACTAGCATGATTGCTGTTGAGTTTAGCTGCTTTAAGAGTCGACCATGGAGGAAAAACTCTCCCACTGCTGAGATCAAGTCAGTCCCAACCACATCCCAAGCAGCAACAAAAAACTCTTTGGTATAGCCATCCGGATCCGGAGCCTTATTATTTGGCATAGACCATATAATTCTCTTGATTTCTTCTGCTGAGGGAATGCTCGAGAGGTCATCTTTCTATGCCTGGTTGCAGCGAAAGTTGATGATGGATTGGATGGAGGTAACTATCGGAGCCCGGAAAGAAGCAGGAGATGACCCCATTACATTTTTGAAGAAATCATGAGCAAGCTGTTTCTTTTCTTCAGACCGTGAAACTCTAGAACCGTCCTCCTTTTCAAAGTAGTGGATTGCATTCCTAGATATTCTGGCTGAGACCATCCGATGGAAGAAGGAGGAGTTACGATCGCCTACTATGAGCCAACGCACCCGAGATTTTTGTTTCAAGAACTTCTCTTCTGCAGCTAGCAAGGAATTCCATTCTTCCCTAGCCCTGTGTTTAGCCCTCACTCGATCAGGATTAAGGTCAGAGAACAACCTGGTCTGCAGGTCTTCAACAAGTGAGCCAGCCTGTTTAACCCTCTCAGAGATGTCACTGAAATGCTCCCTGTTCAAGGTCCGCAACGAGAACTTAAGGCCTTTTAATTTACGGCAGATCTGAAACTGCAAAGAACCCTGGTCTTGTGAAGAAAGCCATCCATCCGAGACTAACCGCAGGAAGCAAGGATGGGAAGCCATATGGTTGAAGAATTTGAACGGCTTCCTAGAGGGAAACAGTCGTAAAGGGAAGGTGATGAGGCATGGAGAGTGGTCCGAGGGCCCGAGAGAGAGAAAGTCTACGAAAGAATAAGGAAACAAAAGAACCAAGCATCATTAATCAAGCAGTGGTCGATCTTTGTCAGTTTGTGATCATTATCTTGGCTATTATGACAGGAAAACTAGAGACCTCGATATTCCATTTCAAAGATCTTTGCATCCCGAAGGCAATTTGCAAACTCCTCGATTCCAGCTCTCAGAGGGTTGAAGGATGGAAATCGAGAGTTCCCAGAACGGCCTCCTATCAATAAGATCATTAAAACCATAAACAAAAGTGCATGTCAATGAGTGTTCAAAGCCTTCCATAGAAACTCCACAGGTAACAGACTGGGCAGATTGATGGTATATGGTAACCTGGACACGAGGGTCCCATACAATCCATATTCGACCCGAGAAGTGCTCGCTGTGATTGCACCTGACCTTCCACCCCGCATGAATAGCTGCAGAAATACGTCTCTCATTGGGTTGTTGGATGTGTGTCTCCAAAAGGGCGCCAAACCTTGCACCATGTTCCAAAATCCATCTACGAACTGAGACCCTTTTACTGAAATTATTGATGCCTCTAGTATTCGAGACAAAAATCATTGAGGAAAGGAACGAATAACTTAGCCTTAGACGAGGAAGCCTTGCGGCCTCCCTTAAATTTCATCTTGGTCGTTTTATTATGAACAGACTGAGAACATGACTGCGGACTTGGCTGCGCACTGTCACTATGAGGCAAACAAGCCATGTCCTCGGTGACACTAGAAGGCAAAGCGTCTGTTGCAGGACCCGAGGATTGCGGAACTTCGGGTGGACACAGTGCATTTACCGGATTTGTTGTCCATAGGGACGACACTGTGGCAGCCTCGTTTGTCTTCACAGCAGGCGGAGCTGACGCAAGGACGTAGGGAGTGGCCTCTCCCACCTCAGGTGGGGTGTGCTCCGCTTCAGGAGGTATCTTTGTGGCCTGCTGAGAGACAGAGGTTTCAAGAGAAGAGTCTTGATTTTTAGGACCCCCATTCTTCTTGTTCACTTGGAACCACTCACATTTCGATGGAGGAGCAGGCTGATGTTGCAGGGGCACAAAGGGATAAGAAGCCAAAGGGCGAGAGGGGAAACGAGCTTTACCATGACCCAGCATCCCGCAAACCTCGCATATAGGACGAAGCCATTCATAACTAATATCAATTGTATGCTCTGTCCCGTCGTCAAGCCCAACTATCAGTTGGTTGGGAGGCGTTACCTTGAGATCAACATCCATAAAGATTCGTGCAGCATCTAGCTCTTCTTTGTTCTCTATTCGCGGATCCAAGTATAGAGGCGCCCCTATTCCCGATGCCAGTCTACTTAGGTTGTCCCTGCTTAACAGTTTATGCGGAATGCTCCTAAAGACCACCCATGTCGATACTGAGGATAGCGATGGTTTCTCCAGCTGAGAGTCAGGTGACCACTCAGAGGTAGACATCGCACTCCCGGCTATGAACCAGAGGCGCCTTAACAGAACTCTTTCCTTTATTTGGGGATCAATGATCCTGAAAAGGAAAGAACCATCACCAATATCATGAACTCTAATCCGGGCAGAAGGAGATGTACCTTTCCCGTTTAACCTCCAGATGCTATTCACGATCCCAATTATACGACTCATCAGAGGAGGAATCCCGAAGAATCTTCTGAGGATGAACTCTGACCACTCGGCTTTTGCTGAAGCGATAGATTCGTTAGGAATATGCACAAAAGGCAACCCCAAGCTGTGGGTACTTGGAGTGCCAATCCTTGAGAGAGAGTTGATTGATCTCTTAAGGTGACTGCTCCAAGTAGGAGGAGATGGCTCCGCAGGAATCGGAGACGGTGCTGGCCCGGGAAGAGAACCTGATACTGGGATGGACGAATCAGGCCTCGACGGGGGACCTAGGACCGAAGCAGGCTGAGGAGAAGGGCCCTGAGACTGCTCGGCGGACAAGAAAGAGGGGGGCGTCCCTAGCCGATGATTTACCTGAGATTCAGGAAGAAGGGTTGCAAAATCGCTCTAGACCTGGGAAGGCCAGAATCGGTCAGAGTTGGGCGCTCCAGGGTGAATAAGCGGGGGAAACTCCTGGTGAAAGCCAGAGAAGAGGGGAGAAGGAGATGGGAGAGTAGGAGGAGAAGAAAGGGACAAATGTGAGGGAAGGAGGGGAAGAGAAGAAGCAGAACTAGCGATTTGGGTTGGAAGGGGAAAAAGAGCCAAAGAGGAGGGAGAAGGAGAAGAAGGGGCGGAGTGAGACCGGGTGCGAGGAGGCATGGTCGGCTAAGCTGGTCGGCCGGCAAGGCCGGCCGACTGTACACGGACGGAAAGAGGCGGAGAAGGATCTTGGGCGCCTCGTTTTTCTAGCCTTCTAATTCGTTTTTTTAAACACTTTCTCCTATATATAACTAGTTGATTCCATAGAAATATTATTTTCGTAACCATATGTTATATGAGTATGAAAATCCAATCAAAACCATAATTTTGATGATGTTACGTGCTCATCAATATATATTCCAATAGCCGAGAGCGATATTAAATTTAAGTTAATGATATTAATTATTTTGATTCATGAGTTAGATAAAATTACGAAACTACTACGATAGGAACTTTTATTTATATAGTTATCGTTTGTAGATTCGTGAAAATAACATCTATAAGCTCTTTAAAATACATTTTGGATTCTTACGTATAAAGTCTATTGTTTTTATAACATTACATACTTTGGGTTGCTATTGAATTCATTTCTGTGAGACCTAAGTAAAAATGATGTGAAAATTCTCTTTTTACAATTCTGAAATTTAATATCTCTATATTTCTATTATTAACACTTTATAATATTAACTGTAAAAGCAAAAAGATTTTATCATATTCACCTAAAACCCATCTTTCGACCTATTAATAAATTGTATTTTCTTTCTCAAGTAATCTTTCTAATATTTCTATTCAATGTACAACAAAAAAAGTATCATTCGTATACGTATTTATCATGGTCTTACATATACGTAAATTAAAAGTTACAATTGTTTATCGAAACCTTTTAAACTTAACTTTTGATTTGATATACTGCAAACCATAAACATACTTCAAACGATTTTCTTTGATATTCTCGCAATATCACGCTCAAACACTATTTTATTAAGACTTCAAACGATCATCATGCATAATTTGGAATTTCTGTAAGTATACATATTCTTGTGTGAACCGTCTAGAATTATTCTCGCAATAATCCTAGGTTTCCAAATTATTCTCCCTCGAATCACTCACCCACAAACCTCCAAAATTCTATGGTTTATGGTTTATGTTACAAACACCCTATCGAATGCTTTCAAATATTCTAAAAAAACTTTTGACGTGCTTTCCTTTTTTTTTCCTTGAATTTCCGACGCACTAATATGATTGAAATTGTGGTTTAGACGTGCAATTGCCTCATCTTTTTAAACTTAAGATACTACAAAAATACACGGGCTGTTGTAATGATCAAGCCACAATGAGTTATAAGCACAGATGAAAAAGAAGATCTGTTGCAATTCAATCACCGGAGCCGATACGATTAATTGATATAGATAATCGGGAGAAAATTTTTACAAGAACTGAAATAAATAAAGAATACATACACGATTATGAAGACGTTGAACCGGAAGATACAAAAAATGAAAACGGCGATGAATTCAATGAAAAATTGAAGGAAGACTCGCCAATCGAGAATCTATCGAAGAAGAAATGTGAATATGTATTTTGTGATATATAACTTTTTCGAACTTCTTAAAATTTTTTAACTTAATATATTCACATTTTACTACGCATCTGTTGCCAATGGCAACGAAAACCCATTGAAACTTTAAATTATGATCGACACTTAGAAAATTTTCAAGGTTTATAACGTGTCAACTGGCATCCGTTGGAAACTCGCAATGGATGTCCATTACGATGGTTTGGGACGCCAACGAATGCTTGTTCCGACTGTCTAAGCTGCCAACAAATGACAGTTGGTCGACGCCAACGGATACATGTTGCTGATTTGTAAGGAATACCCGTTAAAATATTCCCAACGGGTATCCGTTGCACGTTGCAATGGATGTCCATTGAAGAATGTCATCATGACTAACCTACGCCTGCAACATCGGTTTGGGTTCTCAACGGGCATCAGTTGGAACATGCAACGGATGCCTGTTACAAAGGGAGACGTACCGTCGTTTCGACATCCGTTGCCTCGGGAACAAGTGTTCGCAACGGGCATCCATTACAATTTCTAACGGATATCCGTTGAGAATCCAATAGTCGCGTCAATTAATTGTGTCTGTTGAGTTGACGTAATATCCTACGGGTATCCGTTGGCATTACCAACGGATGTCCGTTGCTAAATTATGTATATCATCCGTTGAACAATTCATTCTTCAACACAATCTCAAAACAAAAATCATCTCAAACACAAAATCTCTCAAATACTTAAACACTTAAAAACAATACACAATGAGAGCTCGACGATTCATTGGTTACGGTGATATGTTAGCGGGTTCGGCATGAGTCCCACCACCGCCTCCACCGCCACCATATCGACCTCCTTCACCTATATCGGCACCACCGATATTTGATGAAGAAGATGATATGGTGAACATAGACGCTTTAATTGATAGTTTCGACGAACGTTCTTCCGTCCCGATTATTGATCCTGAACGTCCTGACGGGACGTTATGGTAAGACTTTAATTACATAATTTATATTGTATTTAATTATAAATATTATCTAATAATTTTATTTTCACGTGCAGGTTTGATGTGGATGATGTTCTGAAACATACGAACAACAATATCATCCAAGGATCGCTACAAGATCGACAATACTATTCCTGGTAGGTGACGGCAAAAGTAATACGCAGCCAATGATGGTGTACATTCATCGTAAGAAAAATTTTAATATAAAATTTAACTTTTCAATTATTGTTTACTTTTTTCTATAAATTAATTTATTGAAATTTAATTTTGTAGCGCACATATAGATGGTAAAACAAGGATACATCCCACATCTACACAGTTTGGATGTACGACATGCAAACCCGGTTGTACTTGATGATGAACAATGTCAAGCGCAACTATTATAAGAAGAATGCCAAACTGACCTAGGCAACAGACGAGGTATTCAACCAACTCGTCCAACTTTAGGAGTCCGAGAACTTCAAGGCCAAGAAAGAGAATGCCAAAAAATGTCGATACAAGGAGAAGGTTGAGATACTCTGCATCGCCATACTTCGGGATCAAAATCATTCCCAAAATGAAAGAAAGAATTGATAAATTTTATTTTAATGCATTATTTAAATTTTATTGTTATATAAAATTGTTATCTAATTATATTACTATAATGTTACAGATGTAGAGAATGAGAAGAGAATCGATTTTTCTTGAGCTAGTTATAGAAACCCACACCAAGAAGACGTCTATCGTCAGGGAATAGGGCAAAAAACCCAAACTCATAGACCCTCAGGCAGAATGGACAATGAAAGCTATGACGGAGAGGATCACACAACAATCACAAGCCTGCAGTTCAACTCCCGTCGATCTCAGTCCTTTACAAAAAGACAAAATTTATTTGGAGGTAAATAATAAGATTATTGTTATAATTCTTTATTTTAATAAAATATTTTCTAACGATGGTAACTTAAAGGTGTTTTATTTTTTAGTATGTTAGATCGTATAAGGGGCATCTATACGGTCTCGGTTCCCTCTTAACGGATATCGTCGAGGATGCTACGACGATACTCCCGTGGTTCAAGAAAGTTACACGCAAGAACGACGTATCGAGCATCTGGAAACCACATTTTGGACAACGCAAGATGCTCTTCATGGAACGCATGATGCTCTTCAGGTAACACATCGGAGCTTCGAGAAACTCGAGCAAAGATGCGTCACATGGAGAGCATTATCGAATTGCTAACTGGTCGAGTGTATCAACCACCAGAACCGACAGGGGAAACAACGCTGAGGCAAGACCCGATAATCGACTTTGATGCAACTCCTTCACAAGGTGTTGGTGATCACAAGGATGAAGACGACTACTAACTTAGATGATTTGTAGTTTATGTTTTTAATTTATATAAACTTTTTAAATTAATTTAGTTTTAATTTTTTTTTAAATTTTCTGAAATTTTTATTTTTGAAATTTTTTCGTCACGTTTTCAACGGATGCTCGTTGATATTTTTTAAAAATTTCAACGGATATCCGTTGAACATTAAAAATTTCTGCCTTTTTGGCAATAGATATATGTTGTGATTTCCCGCCATGTTGCCAAAGGGCATCCATTGAAAATATTTAATTCCCACCAGTTTTCTTTTCAACGGGCTGACACCGGATATCTATTACAAATTGCCAATGGAGATCCGTTGGAAGATTGTAACGGCCATCCGTTGATAGCTTGTAACTGTCATATGTTGCCAGTTCCTAACGGAATTATCCGTTACAAGTCCGTTGAAAAAATCTCAACGGATTTCTTCTGTTGCACTCCCGTTGCAAATCGCAACGGATACAGATTTTCAACAATCGATTTTCAAAGGAAAGTGGTCATTTCCAATGGATATCTCCGGTTGAAATGGCCTATATTTTTAGTAGTGCTATTTTTTCTAAAATGCTATTTGATTTATATTAATTAAACATGATGCAATTAGATCTTCAACCAAAGTATGTGTCAGAAATTCAATAGATGCACCGAGTGCTGTAAAAGTTGCTAGGCGCTAATCAGACAGTCCGTCAGCGTTCAGTGATTTGTCCAATTTTTCGATGTTTAGTGGATAACTGAGAGTTTTTCAATTTTTTATGTTTTTAATAAATTCAAAATATTAAAAAACAAAAAGACCCAATAAAAATGACTATCATATATCCATAGATAGCGGAGTATACAAGTGTTAATCAATATATTCAAATTTTAAAAAAGGTTAAATAACAAATATGAGTTTCAAGGTATACTTCGAGAAACATCGGATGTAACGCTTTATTTTCTCTCGTATATTTCCATTTTCAGATTTTCACGTACAATTATACATAAGTTCTCCTACCTCATAATCACATTAATAACTACTAAGTTTAGAGTTCGCAGATCCCAAAGGATTTCCGTAAACACACAAAATAATTCAAATCCAAAGGTTTTGTAGACATGTCAGCCAATTGTCATTCAGTGGGGAATTATCGTTCAATAAGCTTAGTCCTAGAATGTTGTACTAGATTATTAAAATATTTATGGCACTCGTATTATCACAATGAATTATCAAGGTTTCAGAGTTCATACCATAATCCCGTAACATTTTGATTCATCCAAAATGAGTTGCATACAATAACTTTCTAGCGCAATGTACCCTGTTTCACTCCTTAAATACTTTTACGATCATTTATGCTACCTCTCCAATCTGCATCACAATAGCCAACTAATTCATAATTAGTGTCTTTAGTGTAATACACACCAAAATTCATAGTTCCCTTAACATATTTAATTATTCGTTTCACACCTTGTAAGTGGGGACATTTCGGTTTATATTGATATCGTGCACATATTCCAACAGTAACTGCAAGATTAGGTCTACCTGCATTCAAATTAAGTAGACTTCCAATCATATTACAATACACTTTTTTATCCATATTTTCTCCATCTGAGTCTTTCGTTAGGTTTTTTGTGGTGGACATTGGAGTATGAGCTGATTTGCAAGTGTCCATCTTAAATTTCTTGACAAGATTACATGCATATTTTGTTTGTAATATAAAGATTCCAGCATCCATTTATTTCACCTAAAATCCAAGAAATTTTTATTTAGATTAGTGAACGTACTCATCTCAAATTCACTTGTTATTGTTTTGACAAAGCGATCTACTTTCTTTTGAGACGTCGATCCAAACACAATATCATCAACATATATTTGAACAACCAAAATATTGTCATCAGATTTATGAATAAATCTTTCGTATCCATTGTAGATGAGGAATGTTGCAAGCCTTTCATACCATGCAGGTAGAGCTTGTTTTAGTTCACATAAAGTGCCTTTTTAAACTGATATACATGATTAGGATGTCTAGGATCTTCAAATCTATGAGGTTATTCTACATAGACTTTTTTTTTATGATTCCATTGAGAAATATGCTATAGACATCCATTTGATATAATATGAAACTAAGAACACATGCAATACCAAACAACAACCTGATAGACTCTAATGTAGCAACAAGTGCAAAAGTTTCATCAAAATCAATCCTTTTACTTGTGTGTATCCTTGAGTTATAAGACGTGCTTTATTTGAGTTATTTGACCATCATCATTCGTTTTGTTCTTGAATATCCATTTGGTCCCAATTACATTAATGTTGGTAGGTCGAGGAACAAGATAGCATACATCATTACACACAAATAGTTCCAATTCCTCATGCATAGCCTTCATCCAAAATTCATCATTCAAAGCTTCATTCACATTCTTAGGTTCAAATTGAGATGTAAAACAAGCAAATCTCACTAGATCATTGTAGTTATGCATGGCTTGTTTCGTGTTTTTCTTACATTATGAATATTCTCAATGACATCGGCACTAGAATTATTCTTGTGTACTCGGTTGGTGTCACCTTCTTGTTCTAAACTGCATTAATCAACCGATTATTCAGGTGAAGGTTCTGTTTCAACTTTTTCAACGCGCTTGTTAGGTAGACCTTGTTGTTCTGAAGGTATTTTTGTTAGTGTTTATGCATCTACCCAAGTAGTAGAGAAAAATTCAAAAGCATTGTAATTTTTTATAAAAAATATTAATTGATCTATGATACTCTTGGTACGAAGATTATAGACACTCTAAGCTACAGAATTGGTACCATATTCAAGAAACACACCTTCATCGCTTTTAACATCAAATTTATCAAGATAGTCACAATAATTTAGGATATAGCATGTACACCCAAATACGTCAAAATAACAAAGATATGGTGTCTTACCTTTTCCTATTTATAAGGGATTTTGAAAGTACCGGTTCTAACATACACCGTGTATATGATGTAACATGCAGTATTAATTGCTTTTGCTCAGAATCAAGATGCAACTCCCTTACCATGCGCACGCCATTTCTAGCAACATTTTGTTCTTTTTAAAACTCCATTTTATTTTGGGGTTTTAGAAGAAAAATAAAACGCGTGTGAAATAGCAATCTTATTGCACAAATTTAAATATAAACTATTTTCAATTTCGTGTCCATGATCACTCCTAATCCTTGCAATTTTTCTTTTCGTATTCATCAATTTCAAACATAAGTAATGAAATGCATCGAATATCTCACTTTTTTTTCTTTAAAAAATCGACCCATATAAATCTTGAGAAGTTGTGAACACATATAAATATAGATCATTTACCTCCAATATTCTCAGTCTGCATTGGTGCCATCAAGTCAATATGAAGTAATTCCAACACACGATCAATTTTTATTCCTAATATTCTTTTGTGATGAATTTGTATTTGCTTTCCCAGTTGGCATGGTGTACACACTTCATCCTATGTTCTGGACAATCTGGGTACACCTCGAACTAGATGTGAGTTAGGAAACTTTAAAATTGTACGATAACTTATGTGTTCCAATTGTTGATGCCATAAATAAAATGAATCTTGTGTGACTCTATATCAGTTTAACTCTCGAGTCCATATGTAACAATTATTTGAAACTCGAGTCCTTGCAAGAACACACTCTCTATTTGCATTAGTAACTACATATTTCTCATGTGAGAATTGAACATTTAATCCTTGGTCACATAATTTGTCAGATTTGCTCGAACTCCCTGCACAAAATGTATGTTAGTTAACTCAAGTAGTCCAATTGTTTTAACATC
Source organism: Gynandropsis gynandra (assembly GCA_036759665.1). NCBI lineage: Eukaryota > Viridiplantae > Streptophyta > Magnoliopsida > Brassicales > Cleomaceae > Gynandropsis > Gynandropsis gynandra. The sequence goes on from CM071873.1 coordinate 15,603,329, forward strand.
GCATTTCCCTTGTATATTCCCCTTGCATCCACCTCCAAAAGTCACACATCCTCCTTTGATATTTTTTTTTAAATTTTGAAAGTAAGCTAAAATTTCATGTCATATGTCTTGAACAACCATTATCAAAATATCATATTAAATCTTGTTCATCTTGAGTGGAAGAGAGTGCAACATTGCAGTATAGTCAAATTTTTAACCCAAATTTGCTTAAAATTAGTTCAAAGAAGAATATTTACCTCGAAAATGTGGTGATGTCCAATCACAAGTTTCTTCCCAATTACTTCTTGGTGACCAATATTATACTCACCATGAGTTGTTCATGCTATCTATGGAGAATATTTTTCTCGCCTTTGTCGTCTCTTGAGATAGTAGTATTTGGACTGATATGTTCATTCTTTCCACAGTAATAACAACTTCTTTTCTTTCTTTACAGATTATTATACTCAGTGGAACATGAGACGAGTTTTCTCTGTGGGGTTGATTCTCCACCTTCATAACCAATACTAAAATTATTTGGTTCCTTCTTTCCTATTGTGAGGAGATAATCCAACTTTAATGTTCCGCTAGTCAAAATCTTCAAATATTTTCTTGTTTCTTCAAGTTATCTTTTAACTAGCGTCACTTCTTCTTCCTTCTCTTTGAGCTACGCACAGATATGTTGTAATTGTGAACATATTTTCTCGATTTCTTTGAGAATCGTTGAGAACGCATATCTTGATGTATTTTTCATGTATCTCTTCTATGGTGTTGTCATCATGACTTTCTTCTTCAGAATCCGACTCTGTTTCTTCGTGAGTAAGGAATGATTACCAGATCTTTGATTGTTTTTACATTTATTATTTGTGTGTCTAAACCCTTGACAATTGACACATTTTGTTACGCTCAAGATTTTCAACAAGGATTCTGTTTTCTGAACACTAGGATACTCGTTTTTATATGCCCATACCTTTTGCATTTATGGCATGGTGTTCTTGATTTTCCTTCTTTCTCTGAATACACCTTAGAGGATTTGAGGTACACATTAGGCTTCTTTAGAAACTTGTTAAACGTTTTCGCCAATAGTGATACATCCACTAACTCCTCAATTCTAGATATTTTCCAGCAGCTTTAAGAGTCATTCATTGATTGGATTATCTTCCAGTAGACCCTTGTTCCAATTGTAGTTTCATCTCATGCGCTGAAAGAATTTCTACAATCTCTTTGAAGCTTTTTGTATCGTAGTTGAGAGCCATATTTATGGTAGCTTTTTTAGCAACAAATCTTTAAAAGACAACAAAAAAGTTTCTTTACCAACTTCTTATCTTTATATGATTGGGTCAAGCATATATGCTTCATTTGCAAGTGCATTGAGTCTTCCACTAAACTTCTTTACATTATCAGTTTCTCAGATTTAATGTTTCTCAAATTGGTGCTTAAGAATATCTAGTCTTGTTCTCTTCAAACTTGGACTACCTTCATGTATTGTATCAAGCGTTTCTTAAGCCTCTTTAGCAGATTTACATCCTTGTAATTTTTTTGAATTTTTCTATATCAACTTAAAAAAATATGGAAACCAACACTTTTTTGCATTGTAAGTGAAAAGTCTCTTTTCGGTTGGCGTCCATTGTTAAAATGACTTATCCTTCTTATCTCCATGTTTATCGATCACCATTTAAATATTCCACCCATACTTGACATTTCTCCATGCATCTTCATCGATTCCACAAGTGTTTGCCTTCTTCTTAACTTTCCAATACCCATAGTTGGATACATTTATCATTGTTGGTTTGCAATACGAGTAGAGATTTCGTGTTGTATCCATCTCTCCTTCTTGATCTCTCACATATGTGTGAGGTTGACTCCTATGATTCGTTTTAAGCTCTAATACCAATTGAAAGTTTAGAGAGTAGACACACAACAATTTTTTTGTAATGTTTTTGCAACAGACTTCAAATGGTCATCATGTATAACTCGGTTTTTCTGTGAGTTTACCTGGATAAATTTGTATAAAAATTTCTATATATTAAAAAACTATTTTATTTTATTTGTAAATTTCGTCAATTTATCATCAGATCTTAATTGATAACAAAATAACAAGTTCAAAATTATTTCTAGCTACAATAATTGAAATAGAATCATTATCTTTTGTGAAACAAAAGTATTATACGTACACTCTCCGAAATTAAATTCATCATCCCTTTTTTGAGGTTCGATGTCCTCAAAGAACATCGCTACTCCCATCTCAAAAATCGCCTTTTTCGTGGGATCATAAAACTTATACCCTTTATATCTTTCTGAGTATCTAACAAAGTAACAACTCACGGTTTTGGAATCTAGTTTGTTTACATCAGTAAATATGATCGAGCCTCGGCTAAACATTCTCAAATGTGAAAATGTCTTAAGCTAGGATGTCTACTCATCCATAACTCATAAATAATCTTAATTGTCACTTTAGTTGCTACTATGTCTAAGATATAAATCGTTGTCTTTAATACCTCACCCTATAAAGATTTTGGGAGAGTAGAAATGATATCATATTTATCACCATTTCTTAAAATGTATAGTTTCGTCCCTCTGAAATACCATTCATACTAGGCGTACCCAACATTGTGTATTGGGGAACAATGCCACATTCCTCAAAGTATTTGTAAAATGGCCCTAGACGTTGTATATATGATCCGTCATTTCTATCGTAGTATTCACCATCACAATCAAATCAAACAATCTTAATGCGTTTATTAAGTTGAAGTTCAACTTTATCCTTATACACTTCGAAAATATCGAAAACATGTGACTCCTCATGAATTAGATAAAGGTAACCATATTGATTATAATCATCTATGAATGATACAAAGTAATGTTGAACATTTCAAGAAACCATAGGAAACAGTTTGCATACATCTCTATGTATCAATTCCAAAATCTTTGAAGTTCAATATGTACCTTGACTAGTTTTGTTTGTCTGTTTCCTTTTGATGAAATTGACACAATGGTTAAATCTGCAAAATCAAGAGTTTCTATAATTCCAGCTGATATTAAATGTTTCATTCTCAGTGTTGAGATATGACCTAATCGTTTATGCCATAAAACAACAGAATATTCATTTATCAATTTACACTTCACACCATGTGAACCAACATGCAAGATTTCATTATATAAGGGATATTATGGAGTATATAAAGTTTATCCTAAATAGGTAAAGAACAAGTTCCAATTATAGCTGAATGAAATGAAAGGGTAAACTTAAAGTTTCCAAATGAACAAGAAAATCCTTATTTGTCTAATGCAGAAACCGAAATCAAGTTCTGTCTAAAAAAAGATATAATGAAAACACCCTTTAAATCTAAAAATTGACTGGTCTTCATCAGAAGCCTGAACTGTCCGATCACTTGCACTTCTACCCTTTTACCATCAATTGGCTTTAGATAATGGAGACAACTCAACATAGAAATTTTTACGCGAGTTATAGTATCATAATCAATCCACCATGTATGACTTGGTACAAAGACTAAATTGATCTCATAACAAACCAAAGTGTGAGTCAAACTTTTATCCGCACACAAAGTATGATACTTCGTGCAACATTTCTTCATATGACTAGTCTTGTGACAACATAAATATTTTTGAACCTTAGTTTGATCCGTAGTTTATTTCTTTTGCACATGAATTGATCTCGAATAAGCGGTTCATAAACTTTCTTCATTTTTTCGATCTTGCCCTTTGAGATGATAGTTACAAAAGCACTGTGTTTTTTGCCTTAGTCTTTGTTCCTTTTGTACACAGTGAGAAATAAGCTCATTAAGATTCTATGTATCCCTCTAACAATTATAGATAACCTTAAGATAACCATATTGTGCAAGGAGAGAGATAGAAATCAAGCATACACAGACGTCTTCCGACAACTCAACTCTGCGTGCCTTTAACTTAGAGGTATTATTTGACATTTTTTATAATGTACTCCCGAATGCTCCCCTTGCATTTATACATCACATAGACAATTTCAACTAAAAGCGTGATTGTTTTCGTTTTGTAATTTCTGGTAAAGTATTTCCCCTAATCCTTTAGATATTCCTTAGCCAATGTCACCTCATTGGGCATAACCCCTGAAAACCGGAGGAATGGAATGCTTGATGAACATCAAACACATGCAACTCGAGGTGTCCAAGCGTTCGGATTTGTTACGATACTTAACATAATTCGATTCCACTATGACTGGACGAACCTTCCTAATCGCAGGGTTGTGATCCATCAAAACAAGTATGATCAATAAGTGTTCATTCCATTTTTCAGCAAAGTTCGACTCATTCAACATAGGGATAAACTAATGTTGGCAGAGGGACTTGATGTGATTGCACAACTGTAAAACAAAATACATATTGTGTTAGACATACATTCAATAAAAACCTTAATTGAATGATAATACAATATTTAATCCCATCAAAAGATATCTATGCAACATTAAAATTTAATCTTTGGACATTAACTTTGACTTGCAATAGATAACTCAATGCTTTAAATAAACAGTGCAAATTAAACATCTCATGTGACGGTAACCTTTGGGCATATCCATAACATTTATATCATACTGAAAAGTAAACATTAATCATTAATGCACACACAATATAACACGCCAAACCATGAATAACTTTTGGATTTATTAAATTTCACATGAATTATTATATTGTGTAACCTTCTCAATGTAATTTAAATAATTAATTTTCTTAATTTTGTCCACTTTAATAAAATGTTGAGAAATTTAATTAAACCACATACATGAATAAATGGATATTTAATTATTAACTATCATATTTTCAATAAATAAACTTAATTTAATCACTACGATTTAATCTTATAATTACACGATACAAATGTGTAATAAATTCATAGTAAATCAAATTCACTAAAATAATGATACGAAAGATATAAATATGATATCGGAAAAGAATCTCATCTTAATGATATATCGGTTTGATTCCATTACCAAATTTTGCCGGGTTTGAATAATTTAAACTGTTGTACAGTACATCAGAATAAATGCTTAGCACAATTGGCACATGAACTCCTTTAACGTGATCTTCCTTAAAAAAATGCGTCCTGGACTTAGCCAGAAGTCCAACTTCCTTTTGTTTTGTTTTTTCTAAATATTGGACTCTAAGCCCAAATTTCGTTTAATATATAAAAGAACACAAAAATTAAATAAAAAAACGACAAAAAGTTTCGCCGCTCGGCCTTTCTTTTTTAAGTAATTTTTTTAACTCTTATTCTTCACCGAGAAGAAGAATCAGAAAATTGTAAATTTAATAGTACTCATTCTTAATTAACCTTGATTTTACCTTGATAGATATATCAAGGATTAAATCCAAATTCGACGTAAAACACAATAAAATGGTTATGATACCAATTAAAAAAATTCGATTGTTTTTTATATGAATTTTAATCCTAAATTCTAGTGTGAATTATATAAAAATAAGTAAAAGATCGTGATAAATATGTGTATCAATGAAATTCGTAATATAACGAAATTGATCTTGTAGTTCTACGTCTAATTATCGATTTTTTCACACAGGTGAAATATGTGAAAAACAATAAAAAAATTTATATAGTGTTTTTCTATGTGTTTGTAACAAATGAAATCACTTACAAAAAATAAATCTCATATATATATATATACACGTGAGGTCCATAATCGATAGATAACCGGTTAATTATTCGGTTTTCAGTTGTATCATTTAATTTCGTCTATCACAAAATATAAATGACATTACCAAAGATGTATACACTCATTTCAATACCGAAATCCGACTAATTATATTCGAATATGATCATATTAATTTTGACTAAATCGAATGATAATATTTATTTCATAATTATTCACATGACGGTCCATAATATAAGATTATCCAAAAACTTGTATATTCGAGAGTAGAACCATTTTATGTTTGAAAAAAGATAGGAACATTCACAACATTTAACGAACAATTACAGCGGAAAACCAGGAATTTTTTAATTCCCCTTGCAGACACTTTTACCAGGGACTCAAAGATATACATAGGATTTCATGTTTTGTTAGAGGTATTACGCATGCAACATAACATAGATATGGGAATACCTCATTAAATTAGTCTTAACATGAGTCGGAAGTGCGTTTCCATGACTTATAATATGATGTGCATATGGGTATAGTGAATTACGAGTCTAGACTCTCGCTGTAAATCCAAACTTCGAGCCGCCGCAAGGCATTGTTGTTTAGTTGTTTGTAAAGGATAAAACAAACAATCGAATCGATTTGGGGAACATACAGAATAAAATCAATGGAGACACTAACAAAACACGACCTAGGAGTTCTTGTTTTTGCTTACGTTTTGAACAGTCTGGATGACATTATAGGTTGTGGAGAACCACACCCGTCATTGCCTACATAAACACCTAGCTGCCATGGTCTTCGGCAATCTCCCATTGCATTTTCCTCGTTCTGATCGAAGTTCTGCATAAAGCTCTTCCTGAGTGTCTCCAGATTGTTCATATAGTTCGTCAATCTCGTCTTTAACGACCTCATAAACACGTTCTCTGATTCGATCGCGGCTAGGCTCTGGTTCATGACCCCGCATTTCTCGATGTTCTCTTTGATTTTCCTCTCCAAGGTCGAGATCTCGTGGATCATATCCTCCATTTGCTTCTGTTTTTTCAATCTCGATCTTCTTGCAGATTCGCGGTTTGAAATCATGCGTTTCCTTTTCTTTTCATCCATCGTGGCGTATCTCACATCTGTATCTATTCCCGAGCTTGTTGCCTGTGAAGCTTTCTTCATTTTTTGACTTGCGAAACACGTAACAAAAATTGTCCTATCAAAAAAATGCTTTTGTTTTCAGGGTCGTTAGATAAAAGCGAAGAGAAGAGGTGGATCTTAAGAGATCACATAGAACCAGTGGAGGATCACAACAGAAATAGAGTGGAAGATGAGAAATCGAGAGAATTCGGAGAGATTTCTCATTTCATTAACCCTTTGAACGACATTTCTCCGGTTTAAATAAAGAACGGTATTATTTTCTTGTACGAGGATCTCTCAAGAATCACAATATCTGGACAAAGATTTTTAAAGAGTAAATAAGGATGAATGAAAACGAAATTGAAAGAATTCGACAAGATGAACAACTTTCTACACGTATCGAAAAAACTCGAGAATTTGAAGATATAAAGACAAAAGATCGTGGCTTCTTAGAGACGAAATGTTGATTAATGAGAGATTTATTGTCTGAGAATTGCAGAGACAATGAGATTAGGAACAAAAAGAAGAAGTAAGATAAGGATAAGGAGGAGAAAGGAGTGGAGGGTCTGATTGTTCAAGGTGAATGCTATTTATAGTAAATAACTAGTTTTTCTTTTAATATTTTCCAATTGATAATGTTATCTGAAAAAAAAAATCCCGGAAGGACTTAGAACAGTATAACATCACTTTTTTTGGGTGGTTGGTTGTTTTTCCCTTCCCATTGAAAGACAAAACATTTACTATTTTTGTGACCAGAAGTTTCAGGACATGTGTCTTTGTCATGATCCATTTTGTCTCGAGTTTTTTTTTTAATTTACTGTAATATTTTAATGCATTATGAGACTGCCAGGAATCAATGGTTATGAGAATGCTTTGCAAGTTCCGGTATGGAAGAGCTAACCGATAGTTAAAGTGGTTAATTGGCTAAACCAATGGTCACCGAAAACCGGATAAAAGCCTTTCTAGTACATTCGTTGCTTAGAATTGTTTGATAAGATACTATTTTGATTACCCCTTGGTAATTAATTAATATCTTGTAACTATGGGTATCATTATCATTTTGGTTCGGTTTTGTTCCGGAGTCTTCGAACCAAAGTCGAATCGGAAAGATTTGTAAATTACATTAGTTAAGTAAACCTGGAAATACATAGCTATAACGAATATTTTATTATTCTAATTCAGAGATTAGAATAAAATATTGTTGGAATTTAAGTCTAACTTTTGTTCGCGATAAAATAAGTCATCCATTTGCATATGTGTATGATTTCTTATCCGATTGTAATATGAAATATATAAAATAAATATAATATAAAAGAACAAACAGAGGAAAGAGGGCAGGAGGTCAGCAAAGGAAGCTTGATTTCTAAAAACAAATATGTGAGAGAAAAAAAATGAAAATGCATCGTCCTTATCTTGTTATAGATAATTTTATATATCACATGAGAGAGAATATGATATTATATGAACTTAAAAAGTAGGTACTAAAAAGATTCATGAATCTATTCATTAATATGTGATACATATTTGTCAAACACATATATCTTTATTATGTGTTTTATAATATTGAATCCAATTAGAATTAAATATATAGATATTTCCATGGAATGTGAATATTCTTTACTTATATATACATAATGTTTTAGTCCGTGGAATTTCCCTTAATTATATTTTTCGGTTATATATAGTTATCATTTAAATATTTAGAATTTTAGAAATTCAATCTAATATATTTTTATGCAATGGAAAAATATTATGAAAACCGGTAGTATTTGTAATTTTGTAAATATATAATTTCTAAAATTTTTTTATCAGAGTTAAGGGTTATTATCCCGTAAAAGAATATTAATTTAAATCGTTTTAACTTCTAATTTTATCTTTTATCTGATTCTGCATTGATTTAGTTGTTAACGGTATTCTTTTAGAGAATATGTTGAATTTAAGTTTCAATTTATTTTTTTCAATTCTCCATTAATTTTAGTTCTTCATGCGATTCTCTTTATCAAAATTTATCTATAATCCTATTTTCTTCCAAATTATGCAAATTTCGTCAAAATCTATATTAACTAAATATTAATAATCCGTTAAAATCTCAATAAAACCCTAAAAACTCGATTTTAAAACTTAAAAATAATGGGTTCCATTCCAAAAGTAATAAAATAAATTATTAAAAACAATTCGTAGTAAAAATTACATAAAATTCATACATTATTTCGAACAATATTCAATAATTTATGTTAATCGATAATGTTAGATTTTGTAATTTGAAGTTCTTTTTTTTAAATTGTGTAGTTTATGATTATTGGGGTTCCAACCATTATTTTTGGATTTTAAAATCGAGTTTTTAGGATTTTAATAGAATTTAATGGATTGTTAACATTTAGTTAATAGATGAGAATTTTGGTGAAATTTGAATAGTTTGGGGGAATATGATGAGATTAATTTTAATATAGGAGTCAGTTTAACGCAAATTTTCGAAGGCAAAATAAAATTAGAGTTAAAATCAATAAAGAAATTAGATGAAAACCAAAATTTGAAAAGAAATTGGACTAAAACAGTATTCTCGAGGATAATAAAAATAATTTACCATTTTCAATATTAAAAAAAAAATCATATAATTGTATTTGGAACAAAAGTCTATCCCCCTAAACTATTGCATCTTAAAATGAGATTTTTACCAATTTGAATTTTTTCCTTCATCTTATTCCCCATACATTTATAGTTTCATCATATTTCTCCCTAAACTATCAATAATCATCATATTTCTCCATCCGTTAAAAATCTGTTAATCTTTCTCCTGAACCGAGATACAAATCGCTTCTAAGTTTAATTAAAAACCAATACCAATTCTCGATATTTTCTACTTGTAAAATGACCCAAGAAATATGTTAGATTTGTTTGTTTCTATCCCGACCAACGACAATCAAAATCTGACCTGTAATAATACTCTTGAGAAAATAACCGTTCAACCAATTTATAGGTTTACAATTTTTTCTTCATGAAGTTTTAAACTTCGAAGCACACATAGAATCGATCAAATATCTCATGCCCTCCGCTATCCCTAATGGTTTATACTTCCATTGATGAACCATAATTTGGATTCTTAATTTCTGCCTCATAATCTCGTAACCTAGCAAATTGTTCCTCTCTTTCTAACTGAATATACTATAATATTTTTTTTCACTTTTAACACTTGTTTATTGATGTTATCAACATGTATTTCTTCTTTATCATCTATTGCATCTTCGACGACTTCATATATGAATCATTCTTTAAATCATCCTCAAACATATTCGTTATTAACAAGACTTTTAACAACTTGCATTCTCCTTTTGGTTCACATATGTGTTATGAAACATATAATTTTATTGTCCAAATCTCTATCTCTATGAGACTGAGAATGTGCTTTTCACCAAAAATGATATCTCTTTCATTATCACTGTCAGTCGATTCTACGTCATATTCTACATCTTGTTTCCCATCATTATCAATCCATAATTCATCACAAAAATTAACTAATTTTGTACAGAGTGGATCATCATCAACATCGTTTCTGCTACCATTTAAACCAACCATTAACAACTATTAAAAATTAACAAATATTGAAACAAATGTTTTTTGAACTACCGTCGTTTCCAAATCAGCGGCAAACTAAGTTGCCGCCTCGACAACAAACAAGCTGTCCAAGCCCGAGTGTCCTAGTGGCCTCCGTCAACTCGAGCGTCTGGGTTCAAACTGCAGCATTGTCCAGGTTTGAACTGTCTTACCCGCCGTTCACGATGGAAAATTGTCCAAGCTCGAACATCCAGTTGCCTCCGTCTGCTCGAGTCGTCGTTCGAAGCCTTTTTCTGTTTGAGTCGTCGTTCGAACTATCTTTTCCAGTTTCCTCCACTTGCTCGAGCGTCGATGGTTGAACTGCCACCACCGAAACAACCGCCGCACAACAAAAGCATCCTTCGTTCTCCGACGACCGAAACACCAATGTCTGCAGCGTCGTGAGTGTTGAACGATGGCTTGAGGAATATTGGTTTTTACATTACAGATCATGAGCAATAATCTATTTCATCTCATGAGTATGTTCTTTTAATCTTATTTGTGCTAAAACAGAAAATAAAACTGGATCTCTCTTTTTTGTATATTTGTGTGATATTTGTTTGCTGGAAACTTTCAGAGAAAAAAATGGTGTTTGGTAGAATGAATTTGAAATAATGCTCTCACGTATTCTTCATTTGATTTTTAAGTACATATATATGATATTAGCTTTACTTATATCAATACAATCAATATTATGTAATCTCCCAATATTACCTTTGATTTGTTGGAGTTTGTTGAGGTTTCTAACATATTTGAATCTGTTTTTTCATGTATCACCGTTCTGTAAATGGTTGAGCATTTGGAGAAGACAAACACAGGTTCCGGGCTCAATTTTCTGATTTTTATTAGGCCTCCCGAAATTCTTCTGGTCCATGCTTCTCCAACCCGTTAAGACTTGAGTCCGACCCGCTCCACATTTCCTCGGCCCGGCCCACATCTTCTTCAGACATAGGGTAAGGTCTCAATTCCTCTTCAGTTTGTGCAAACCCCAGTTTTCTTTTCTCTCCAGCCCCTAGCCTACCGTCGAGCCCTAGTCTGCCGTCGACCTTGCCGCCTTGCCGTTCTGATTCAGGTTCACCACGCCGGAGGGGAACAACTACTTCATTCTCCCTCTTGTTCTTCTCCGGTGTGTCTCCAGTCGGCCTCCCTCTCTCCACCGACGATTCTTCGTCTCCGGTGGTTCCCCTCATGCGCGCGCCTCTTGTTCGTTTCTCTCTCGGGTGGTTGTCGTTGCCGGTAAGCTCCCTCACTGTCTTCTTCATTTTTTCAGTTATTGCGTTTTGCCTCTTCATGTATGGTGTTTTAATCTCGTTTTGCCTCTGTTTCTTCTCAAGGTTCTCCCTTTTGCTCATCTCCTGGATCTCCGACGCACGGTAAGTTTCATCCCTTTTCATTTATTCTTCGTGATTTTGCTGAAATCTTAATTGTTTTTCTTTCTGGTTTCCAGATTCATCTTCGACGTCAAAAAATAAAACTAACTATTTTTCGTTTTTAGGTAGTCCGGCGATGTTATCTGTCAGCTTCCTCTGCTCATCAAGTTTTTCGGTGCCGAGGGTGCCGAGAGATTCTGTCGTCAGCTCCGTGGTAAGTTTTTCAATCTGTTTTCCAATCTTTACTTTCAACTCTAACTTCTTTTGTTCCTTCTTCTCCTTAGCCGCAGGTACAACGACATTCCAACCTGCAGCCGGAGCAGTGGCTACTGCAACGCCACTTTCAGATGGCACCGAAACCATCTTCTCCCGTCCAAAACACGGTAAGTTTTTAACTTCCAGTTCGTTGATGTTCGGAAACCCTAGGTTTCCGAGTAGGTTCTGCACCACCACGCCATTTATGGTGGTTAGGGCAGTCTTGTGCTCAGCCTTAGGCTGAGTTTTAGTGCCGTGTCTTAGTGTTCCCGTGGTGCTTCTGATATCATCTTTGCTGCCGACTAAGTCAGAACCCAAATAATCCAATAACATAGGGTTCTTAACCCTTTCAATTAAAGAATCGTAATAAAAAGTTTCTTTAACGTACCTTAGAACAACCTCACTTAAGTCTTGTGTAGTAGTGTAACACCCCCATCCCGGAACAACCTCGGGACTAGGAGTGTCCACCATCACCTCCAAGNTCAGACATCTCATGTTAGTTCGTCAGAACAGGTTGCCGATATCTTCACCAAGGCATTGGGACAACATCCTTTTCTTTATTTGCATTCCAAGTTGGGCATGTAACACCCCCATCCCGGAACAACCTCGGGACTAGGAGTGTCCACCATCACCTCCAAGAGGTGGCTACACGTGTCATCGCTCAAACGCATTTATAAAATAAATGCAAATGATTTATTCTGAAATAAGAGTGGTCCGGACCAAATAGCAAAACAATATGTAAATACCATAGTCACGATAAATAAAAAAAAACGAAATGCAAAATAAAACTCATCGAGACCTCGTGCACGCCTCTCCCATCAGTCCGCTGTGAACCTTCATGTTGCTGCTCAACCTCATTACTTTTTCTCCTCGATCCACGACAGCCCAAAAATTGGGTGAGTACGACATACGCACTCAGTGAGATGAGATCAATACGTACTCTGTGCCACGTATTCTCCCGCTCGAACTGAATATCATAAAATAATGATATATCCTAAGTCTAAACTAAAGATAAAGATATAACTCTACCCAACCCGACTGAGTATCTAAAGTCTAAGACTAGTACCACACTGGATCATAACACACAGAGTCCACATGACTCTAGCTCGGGCATATGCTCGCGAAGTCCAAAAGACCCTAGCATACTGAAAATCTCGCAAGGTCGCAACGTACCCCAGCTATCAGTACACACTGAAAATCTCGCAAGGTCACAACGTACCCCAGCTATCAGTACACACTGAAAATCTCGCAAGGTCACAACGTACCCCAGCTATCAGTACACACTGAAAATCTCGCAAGGTCACAACGTACCCCAGCTATCAGTATCATACAGCGCTCCGTCGCTCGAAAGGTTACCACAACCCCAACACGGTATGACGCCGGCCCAGATCCAAGTGTCGCAATACTAACGTCATCGACCCGATACTCCTCACGTGACAACTCTCACCAACGCGCTCGCACACGCCTTCTTCCGAAGGTTCGAGTGTGAAACCACCCGATCGAACACACTAACAAGATATTCACTCGGTTTAAACACCAAACCCAAATATCGACGTTCTCCGACCCCCAACACTTGGTCGCACGTCAGTTCTCTAGATCATCTCTAGTCACTTATACAACTCATATACTCATCATAAATTCTCCTACGACAAATTTAGGATTTTAATCCAATTGCACTTGTAACGTCTCATTTTTCCCATTATGATCCTATAAATTCTATCGTGATCATACCTCATTTTATAAATATAATCTCTTCCATAAATCGATCACAAATCCAAAATTAGGGTGGAGAAAATCATCACCTCAGCTTCCCGACGATTCGACGATTCTGCCTAATATGGCTAGCAACAACAACGATCAATTTTCCCTATTATAGATCCATTCAATTCCATAAATTTCCATGATATAAATATCGAATTAAGTGAATAATCACAACGAATTACTTAGAGATTTACCACAATCGCGATTAGAATCCACCCACGAAGAACGCGATGAAAAATTGAAGATCCTTCTCCAATTTCTTATTCTCTTTTTTTTCCTTCTTCCTTCTTCTTCCCTTTTTTTTTTCTTTCTCTCTCTCGGTTTAAACCCACGGCGGCTCTCTTTTCTGTTTAAATTTGAAACCCTAATAATGAATAATATAAATATATATATATATATA
>CM071873.1:15628226-15646405 GCA_036759665.1 Gynandropsis gynandra
TCTTTCCCTTCTCTATTGGGGGAAGAGCGAAAACTTGGTTGCAATCACTCCCCGCCAGATCTATCACCACTTGGGATCAGCTCTGCACACTATTCCTTTCACGTTTCTTTTCCTCCGACAAGACGATTCAGATGAGGGGGGAAATCACAACATTCAGATGCAGAGATGGAGAAACGCTATTTGAGGCGTGGGGTAGATTCAAAGATCTTCAACAGATGTGTCCACACCATGGTCTTGAGCAATGGTACGTTATCCAAACTTTTTATAACGGAATTTCAGATGAGCATGGAACAAGGTTGGATAACGCTGCCAGAGGATCATTCATGGTTCTAAGCGTCGAGGAGGCATTTGAGCTGATTGATAACCTCACCATGAACCACACAATGTGGTCAACTCCGAGAGGTATGCCTAACAGCACTCGTCGTTTATATGAGCCTAATCAAAATAGAGCTATGGGTAATGCAGCGAATGCGATGTACTGTGCGAATTGCAGAGATACGGGGCATGTAGCGTATCAATGCACGGTACATGAGGATTACGAATAGGTGAATTATGCCCAGCAGCAAGGCCACACTCAATTCGGGAATACGTACAACCTGAATTGGAGGAATCACCCGAATCTTTCGTATCGAACGACTCAACCGGTAAGGTATTCGGGATTTCAGCCATCACAGCAGCCATACCAACAAAACAACCAGCAATTCCAGCAAGCTCAGCAAGCTCCGCAAGCCCCTCAACCTCCTCAAGGCGCTTCATCAAACCTAGAAGGGGTATTGCTCGAATTTAGCAAGAAGCAGGAGCAGCAACAAGCCAAATTCGGCGTACATGTGGGGTCAGCGATTAGTGAGCTTAAATCTCAGGTGGAGTCTCTGAGTACACATGTGAAGATGTTGGAAAACTCCATAGCACAACAGGCTGCCTCATCTTCTCGGAATCCCGGACAGCTTCCCGATAAGCCTGATCTAAACCCGAGAGAATATGTGAATGCTATTTTTGTGTGCAGCGATGAGGAGGTTGAGAATCCACCCTCAAATGAGCAAGGGAATGCTGCTGTTGTTGGAACAAAATATAAACTCCTGACCGCCTACACAAAAATGGAAAGATAGTCGCCTACACACGAATCGGAAACTGCAACCGTTGGAGATAGAAAATGGAAATGGCTGCTGGAAACAAGGAAACAAGCCAAAGAGAAAAGGATATAAAAGAAAAGGAAACCATTGCTGCACAAGAGGAAAAGGAAACACAAGCTGCTGAAGAAAACGGAAATCGAGAAAAAGGGAACGAGGAGTGAAGAGGAAGGGAGGACGAAAAGGAAAGCGCTGGAGAGGTTAGATTCGGCCAAAGAGGAAAGAAAGAGAAAAGGGAAGAAAGGAAAGAGGAAACAGGATGCAAGGAGTCAAGAGGAAAAGCTCAATTTCAGACAGAACACACTCAATACCACTCAACACACACATACGAGAGAACAATGGAGAGAGAGAGCAGAATGCCAAGAGGCAAGAGATGGGGCGACGAACTCTGATTTTGGAGGAACTATTGAAGACGATGGTATTAGAATACAAAGAGATCTAATTATATATCTATGTTTAATATATTTTTCATGCCCCGATGAGGAGGAGGACTCAATGTATGTGAAACCCGAATCAAGGCCTCCTCCTTTGGCGTTCCACAACATCAACGCAAGAAAACGGTGGATCAAGCAACACCTTCGATATTTAAAAAGGGGGACACACCTAACACAGCAGCGGAAAAGGTTAGTGATGCTGACAAACACAAGAAGAAACTCGACGAGGAAGTGAAGTTCGACTTGAATGACACACTTAAGTAGTCGTGCATTATCGATTCGATGTTCCACGGTGATGTCTTGGAGAAATTAGCCGAGGAGGTTCCTGAAGAAGTTGGGAGTATGGATTCCCTGGAAATGACTCTCTTAGCAGCTAGAAGAGGATTATATAAGGAACGAAACGAGCTACTGGACATTGGAAAGAAGAAGGAACCCCCCGACCGAGAGTTTGGCACGACTCGAGCCAAATGCGATGCAAATCAGTACATATACAATCCCGAGATGCTGAGAAACCACAACAAACGCCCAACACCCTATTCGAGCATCGATAATGCACCAAATGTGAAGATGAAACCTTCATCACAAAGGCTCACGCACCAACAAATTCTGGAAACTTTGAAAGAAATAAGAGATGAACGCCCAACCTGTTTCATGGAGTGCACAACTAGACTTATGAACAACAAGACAAAATTATTTGGACAGCATGACTTGGTCCCCAACTTAGGGAACAACACGATCAAGCTTAGGGAGTACATGACAGATTGTGCAAGGAACTCCACTGATCCGTGTGCTATACCCAATCGATTGGTTAGTAGTCGTGCATGAATCTATAGCCTGTAGTTGTATTTCGATCCCTAGGTTTCAATCCCAAGTTTATATCTCCGAGCATAGCCTTCATTCTTTGATTTGATTCAATCGTTATATTTCCACGCGCTTACACTCTGGTGTCAATAGAATAAGTTCATAAACTATTTCAGGCTTACATTGACATGAGTGCATCGATATTCATGGTTCGGGCCTACGTGGTGGGCCGAGGCTGTTTTTCTAGGTCCTAAGGGTTAGATTCAAAGCGTCATCACAATAGTTTAATCAAAAGAAAAAAATCTTCAATGACGCAACCTCTTCACTCGACTAAGGTTACATGACCTTATGAGTGTGCAAATCGGGAACCTGAGTCTAAGTAGAAGGTTGTCCTCTTCAACTCCGACGTCCTAGAAACCAAGCACAAATTTCAAAGACTAAAAAATGTGTGAAAACCGAAAAGAAGAAAAAGAGAACCGAAAAAAATGATCATCATAATGGTATCTCACGTTAGCGTATCAGAATTGGTATGGAGATCGCTTGGATGTTTTCTAAGGGTTAGTGAAATGATCTTAGGATATGTGTAGGATTGCACGGTTAGTGGGTCTCCATAGATAAGGTCTGAACTAGGCAAGCTTCGATCGATGTTCGTGTGACACGTTATTGTGCATGATTGCTTATATTTCGAATTGTTTATTCTAGTATCCGGTTGTTGTCTAACTCTTCTCAAGCTTAGTTCTTTTCTTGTTTGAGGACGAGGAAAGGTTCAAGTCAGAGGAAGTTTGATAATGTCCATTTTGTTATAATATTTTAGTTCATTTCAATAGTTAGTTTAACCATTCATTTAGAGATTACCGAGCATTAAGTATCATTTAGTCCTCTTCTAGTGTTTCTCATATTATCGCAAAAAACGAAAGATCATAGTATAAACTTGAGCAAATGAAGAAAAAACACTCTCCTATCAACTATGCACTGTCAGCATCCAAGGATCTTGAATAAAAGAAGAAAAATGGAAGCAAGGACGGCTAGATTACAAAGAAGGCACACGGCCACAAAGAAAAGGAAATAGGTGGCTCACAAAAATTGAAACTTAGGCTATGCCTCAAAAGAATGGAAACTTTCGGTTGCTGTAACAAAAATAAGAACAGCACGATTGGAACAAAATGTAAACTTCCAACGCCTACACAAAAATGGAAAGATAGTCGCCTACACAAGAATTGGAAACTGCAACCATTGGAGATAGAAAATTGAAATGGCTGCTGAAACAATAAATGGAAATGCATGGACAAGGCAGCAGCCGTAGATAAACGGATAGAAAAGAAAAGGAAACCGTTGCTGCACAAGAGGAAAATGAAACACAAGCTGCTGAAGAAAATTGAAACCGAGAAAAAGGAAACGAGTAGTGAAGAGGAAGGGAGGACGAAAAGGAAAGCGCTGGAGAGCTTAGATTCGGCCAAAGAGGAAAGAAAGAGAAAAGGAAAGAAAGGAAAGAGTAAAGAGGACGAAGGGGTCAAGAGGAAAAGCTCAATTTCGGACAAAACACACACCATACCACACAACACACACGAGAGAACAAGAAAGAAAGAGAGAAAAATGGTGAGAGGCAAGAGACGGAAGCACGAACTCGAACCGCGGAGGAACTATTGAGGACGATGGTAGTAGATGATCATCTTGTTTTCGTATAGGATTCTTGCATGATCTTAGATATGTTTATGACGTTAGTTGCGATGTTTACATGTGATTTTGTATCCTCTTAACTTCTATTCGTGTTTTCATGTTATTATAGGTTTTAGTGCTTATTTAGTTCATTTCAGAGCTAAAAAACATACACGGAAAGTACGAGCATCAGAGGTCACAACGGAGGAAACGGGCGATAAGCTAACATGGAATGGACCAGATATAGGCACACACGGCCCAGGCATGAACACAGTCGGGTGCTTGAAGAAGTTGTTCTACAAACAAGGGCATCACTTGGTCAACCCTCCTACGTCCATTTGTAGTGGAGATAAGCTCGGAAATGATTCAAATTTTGAATAAAGAAGTTGTTCTACAAACAAGGAAATAATGCCTAAAAGCATGCATGGTTGGGTATGACTTGGTAAACCCTCCTATGTCCGTTTTGAGTGTACATAAGCTCGAGAATGATTCAAATTTTGAATTAAAAGAAGTCAAGGGCACGAAACAGAATTCATTATATATTGGACGGATTCATTCACTCATCATTCATCCATTCTTCATCAATTCATTCACCATTCATTCATAGAAGAGCCTTCTTGACGGGAGAAACACAAGAAGACGAGAAAATCGATTCGGGACAACGCCTCGTTTGATATTTGTATGCTCCTGATTCTATCTATTTCATTTCTGTTGTTTGGATTCAAACTCATGATTGAGTAGTTGATTTGTTCTAGGAGAAGGGATTAGCCCATGGCTATCCCGAAACCTCTTCAATTTATTCATTGAATGCTATTTCTCGTATTGCTAATCTATTCTTTGCCTGAGCGTTGAATGTCTTGTATTTAGGAAGGCCAAGTAGATGCATATGTTAGGGATTAGGACAAGGACAAAAAGGAGAATTCTAGTTCTATAAGAACTGGCTTAGAACAACCGAGACTAGGTCACGAAAGTAGGGTAGTAACGATTGAGGGTTAATCGGATGAATCATAGATCGTATGGGTTTAGTTTGGGGTATCAGCTACGAAACTAGGAGATAACTCAATTGAATAACATTCCTATGCCTTGAGAGATGGTAAGAATTACATTAGGATTTTCTGCCTTAGATATCTTGATTGAGAACGCATGATTAGATAGATCGATTGATGGTTTCAGAAGCTATACGTTTAAACCGTATCCTAGAATGTTTGTCTCATTTGTCAATAACTCATCACTCTACTGCATTTTCATTATTGCATCTCACAGCCATTATCTCATGGTAGCAAGTTTGATCTAGTTTGATATTATTTCGTGTTGCGTAGTCCTTGTGAGATCGATACCTAGAGTACTACACACCTGTCGTGCACTTACGGATAGTTTAGGTTAGCTTGTTTAACTTGAATCGCATCAAGTTTTTGACACTGTAGCCAGGGACTATTTGTCAACACGCCTTAGATTCGGATATAGAGTCATTCTTTTTTTTTTCTTTTCTTTCATTCTTTCTACTAATTCCTTTTGCTTATCCTCCATAGGTGTCTTACCCGATCTCAAGGTACTTCAATCTTACTTTGGATAGACCCTAAGATTGAGAGAGCTATTAGACAGAGGAAAAAAGGCAAGGAAGAAGAAAGAGTAGACCCGACCGATCCACGTGTGATGGACAACCAAAACGATATATTGGACGGTCATGGACACCCCAATTACCCGTCGATAATGTGGCACAATTACTACAACAACTACAGGTTCTTCCACCACGTTGGCTTCATGATTACGTGGTGTCGAACATGAGTAATGTCCAAACAGCCATAAGGACGCCCGCTGCTACAGGAGAGCAATTCGAGATTAAGCCCGCGATGATCAACGTGCTATATCTAAAGCAACTCATAGGGGGAAATCACCAAGACCCTCATCAAAACCTTAGATATCTTCTAGAGCTTTCAAGCACATTCAAGATACATGGAGTCTCGGAGGATGCGATCTTGCTGTGTTTCTTCCCTTTCTCAATTGGGGGACGAGCGAAGACATGGCTGCAATCTCTTCCCGCTGGTTTGATCACTACTTAGACCAGCTTTGCACATCATTCCTACCACGGTTCTTTCCTCTCTGCAAGACGATTTAAATGAGGGGAGAAATTACCATGTTTAGATGCCGAGAGGGCGAGACATTATTTCAAGCGTAGGGAAGATTCAAAGATCTTTTGCAAATGTGCCCACATCACAGTCTAGAGTAGTGGTACGTGATCCAAACCTTCTACAACGGGATAGCGGATGAGCATAGGACAATATTAGATAATGCTACTAGAAGATCATTCATGGACCTAAGCGTTGAAGAGGCATACGAGCTGATCGACAATCTTGATATGAACCACACCATGTGGTCCACACCGAGGAGTATGCCGAACAAGACAAGAGGTCTTTACGAGGTGAATCAAAGTACAGCGATAAGTAGTGGAGCGAATGCCATATATTGTGCGAAGTATGGAGATACAGAGCATGTAGCTTACCAATGCACGATGTAAGAAGGCATTGAACAATCGAATTATGCCCAACAACAAGGCAACACGTAATTCGGGAACACCTACACCCCGAATTGGAGGAACCACCCGAATCTTTCGTATTGAATGACCGGGCCGGTGAAGTTTTTAGGATTTCAACAAAAGCAGCAGCCGTACCAAGTATTGCAGCAATTCCAGCAAGCTCAAAAAGCTCCTCAAGCTCCTTCGACAAGCGTTGAGGTGGTGATGCTCGAATTCATCAAGGAGCAAAGGCAGCATCAAAGTAGCATCAAGGAGAAACAATCACTTAAAGCCATATTCAATGCAGATATGGGAGCAATGGTTAATGAGCTCAAAACTCAAATGGATTCCTTGAGCACGCATGTGAAGATGCTAAAGAACTCCATTGCACAGCATGCTGCATCATCTTCTCAGAATTTCGGAATGATGCATCATCTTCCATTGTCATGGATCGGATTAAGGAGGCCACTTTAGCAAGTTTAAAACCGCGTCGAAGGTGCTACAAGCTCTTCAAAGATGAGCATCACTATGTTTCCTCTTGTGATAGATGTCAACGAACGTGAAATATAGTTAAGAGGAACGAGATGCCACAAAAGTACATCCTCGAGGTAGAGTTGTTTGATGTTTGGGGTGTAGATTTCATGGGACCTTTTCCCTCATCATGTGGGAACCGATATATCTTGGTAGGTGTGGATTACATGTCCAAATGAGTAGAAGCCATAGCTGCACCGACGAATGACTCTAGGGTGGTAATGAAACTCTTCAAGAAGATCGTCTTTCCACATTTTGATGTTCCTAGACTAGTCATTAGTGATGGAGGCTCACACTTTATTGCTAGACAATTCAAAGCCCTCCTTAGGACGTATGTCGTGACGCATGGGGTAGCTACACGTACCATCCCCAAACTAGCGGACAAGTGGAGGTCTCGAATAGGGAGATCAAGAGCATATTAGGGAAATCCGTGTCTAGGTCCCTGATGTGTGGAAATCAGCGCTTTAATATTTCCTAGACCACTCTACCGCAAGTATACGGTTCGTTTAGTACCAGGGTCGAACTCTGGGGACTAATGCAGCCTATTCTAAGAATATGACTCAACTAAGACGGGGTGAAATAGATGGTGATGTGATATAAATCTCTAAAACTCTAAGATAAATAGTGAGAGTGATGGAAACATGCGGAAGACTTGACAATTAAGAATACTACGGGTTTCGGGATACCGGGAATTGCAAGGATGTAACAACAAAAGATCATAGACCTATTGAACTATCTTGATAACAGAGAATTCATGCTCTAAAATAAGGAATGATTCTGCCGAACCTAAACCTCCTAACCATAATTAAGCGTGCAATCCTAATTCCTAAGTCGATTAACCGACCGGTCAGATTCTCATTAATCGAACTTAATCTACAATCAACAGTTCCGGATTCATATTTTAACCTTCCAGCTAAACATGAATTCCTAGGTTACTGAGCGGGCAGCACTAGTATGAACGTTAACGATGTTGATTGTAAAACCGAATATCAAGAAAAGTTCGATAAATCTAAACATTAATGCATAATCCGCACATCCATTACAAATCCGAGATTCCTAGCCCATAGTTGGGAATCTACTCACTCATGGCTTTCATTGTCAAACAAGAGAACACAACCCTAAACATCATAAAAACTAGGTAATACAATTCCTCGATCTTCAATATCTTGTTACCGAAGTCCGAATTGATGTTCCTCTTCTTCTCCAACTTCTCGCGAGTCATTCAAAATGAGTTTAAAGCCTTTCCTTGGCCTAACCCTCGCCCTTTGATCTCTGGAACTGATTTCCCCTCTCTTTTGCTCGTTCAAACTCTTAAAATAGGTTGTTGCAAGAAAGACGGCCCGCGCGGGCACAAGTTTCACTAGGTCGTGCAGAGGGCAGCCCGATCGTGTAGCACATCAAGCCCCATCGGGCAATGTTACCCGACCGCGTGCTCGTCGTGCCTGAGTCGTGTTGCATCTTCTGTAATTTTCCTCGTAGCTTTTGCCCGAGCGGGTACCGTCCTTGCCCGAGCGGGCTTACTTCATTTTGTGACTTTGCTCCTTTCGGTAGATGCTCAGGTGTTCCATTTTGTTCCGTGGCCTGAATTTTGCTCAGAGTGATTTGTAGCTTCCAATATGTGCGATTAAATCCATGATTTTGCATTTTAAAGCTCGTTTAGGCCTCGTCGCCTTAAAACCTAAAAATCAACAAAAAGGGCGTATATAAAGAACATTCATATCGGATTTGTAACTCGTGCTATGTAATCTATGCGAAAATGATACAAATATCTAGCCTAAAACTGATACACACTAGGTGTTATCAAACTCCCCCAGACATGAACCTTTGTTTATCCTCAAACAAAACTAAAGCCAAGCATAAGAGGAGTCCAACAACGATGGATACTAGCACGAAAAACAACGCGTCACATGAACGTAAGCCTAAGCGTAACGAGTTTAGACTTATATCAACCAAAAGTCACGAGCCATGCACTCCTACCAATAATCTAAGTCTATTTCACAACCCTAGACAACGTCCAAGCGATCTTCATACCAATTCCCTTAAGCTTGAGATATCGTTAAACTCGCATTCTCGTTCTTATTCTCTTTCCCCTTTTTATTTTTTTATTTTTTACTTAGATCCATGCTTGGTTTCTAGGACGTTGAAGTCGCAGAGGGATGGCATTCTAGTTAGACCCAGGTTGCCTATGGCACACTCATAAGGTCGTGTAACCTTAGTGGAGTGAAGAGGTGCGTTATTGAAGGGCATTTTTCTCTCTTTTTTTCGAGATTACGCCACAACTCTAACCCTTAGGACGTAGAATAGTGCCTCAACCCACCACTTAGACCCGAACCATCGATCTCGATGTACTCATGTCAATGCAAACCAGAAATAGTCATAAACTTATCCAAGATGACAGCGGAGTATAAGCGTGTGGAATCTAATAACTCATGAACGGTAAAAATATATCAAAGCTAGGGATAAACGGTATACATGGAGATATGGATACTTGGTACAAAAACTAGAAGGTGAATGCAACTGTAGATCATGGTTTCAAGCACAACTACTCAACTAATCGGTATCCAAAAGACTTCTAAGCAAACATAGACTATTGTTCACGATTCGACAATGATATGCGTTATATCGAGTGATAAAACCTAGACTAACGCTTCCGCAAGAATACGGATCGTGTAGTAACTAGGGTCGAACACAAGGAATTGATGCGACTTCGTAGCTATTAAACTAATTGAATTAGACACGTGAGAAGACTAAAATTGGAATCGTGGTTGAGCTGAACTAAATTAGATCGAAGAGATAAAACTTTATGGCTGAGAAAAATGATATAAAAACTATAACGAATTACGTGTTATCAGACAAGGTCGCAAAATAATGACTAGAACTCGAAAATTCGTACTAGGTATCCATCTACTTATTCCTAATCCTAATCCTAATCACAAATATGTCACTCAAACAATCATATCACTCAAAAGAGTACCCCCAGACCTGAACGAAACACAGTCCCGGTGTTCGGAATCTATGAGAGGTACCCGCATACCAAAAAACTCGAGAGAATATAAAAAATAAGAACAGTACACCTGGTGTATTTTGCTTTCTCGAATTTGTGATACATCCGGATGTTATACTCTTCTGCTCTATTGCGGGTATTATCGTGAAGAACCTATGATGAGAATCATGCAACGCAAAAATAGAGAAGAATGTAATACATCATTAAGTCCAATAGAGCGTACATAAACGTGAAAGCGAGAAAGAAATAAAATAAAGAAAATAGGTCCAAAAAGCAATAAATAGAAAAAGAAAAAAGAAAAGGAAAAAGGAAAGTGGTGGCCTAATCCTCTTCCTCTTCACCACGGGTGGTCGGAGGGTCTGCTGGCTCCGCGGATGTCCCTTACCCAGGTGGGAAGTAGAATGACTGCAGCTCGTACGAGATGTGTGAGCTGTATGGAATAGCACGCCTGCGTGGTAGTCCTGCAGAATCAACACGTACGGCTCCAAATAATGATTTATTCTCAGCTGCTGGAATCGATGAACAGACTCCGTGATGTAATACGTGTGCTGGACAGACTGCTCCTGAAATTGCTGTTCTCCGTATATCTCGTAGTCGCGATGTCGTACCTCGCCGCCTCGAGGTCGTATCGCTGCTCTGCCATGAAGGACTGAGATCTGCTCTCCTTCGCAACATACCTGAGAACATCAGAGACACCTTTCATAGAAGGAAGTCAGAGCGGTAATGACGGTAGTCGGGGCGGGTACGAGAATGAGTGGCGCGTCGGCTGTGCTGTCGAGACATCGATGGTCCTGGTGCAACGGCTGGAGCTGGATCTACCTCATCTAATCTTGGGCCAGTGTGTTCGATGGCTGGATTGATAATGAAGGGTATGACCTCCTCATCTAATCCGGGCATCTTAATCTCATCGAGGTCGACCTCCAAGGTTCGACCTTGCTCATCCTTGTAACTCCAGATGACTCTGTTTCGATCGATTGATAGTGTTCGTCAGTTGCGAAGGTTCTGGAGGTTCAGCTCGGGCTCCTCATCAATCTTGTCATCTCTCAGGATGCCAAGGTTGATCCCAACTCTACGTGCTATCATCGTGACTATCTGACCACAAATGATCTTTGTGTCTGTGCTGCACTTCTCGGTGGCAGTGTCATGAAAATGTCGCATAACCAGCGATTCCAAGTCGACATCGAGTATGTCCTATTTGTCGTCACCGACATCTGTGTGTATCGCACGCCTAAGGTATGCCAGCTCCGTGTGGTTCACTCCACCTTGTGCTCCTTTTCCTAAGATTGAGGAGACTAGGAAATAGTGGAAATACCTTGGGATGAGATGGCGTATGTGGGCTGGCCTTGGACTCTGTTGAATAGTCACCATACGCTATCCAGGTCCAGAACTGCGCTTGACAGCTCTTGTTGTGCTCGGGCAGTTTGGTGAAGGCACGGTGCGGGGCGTCTAACACGATTGCGAACTGTCGCGCGCTGAGCGGGTAGTACTGTCCCAGCAGACGGAACCCCATAAATGCCCTCTCCTGATCTCTTGACTCAGGGAAGAATGTTGTGTATGACGCAAAGAATTCCATAGTGAGGTTGCGGTACATGTACTCCCGTGCCTCCCGTAACCCTGTCCACCCCAATGTGTTGAAGATTGTGTCGATGTGCTCCTCGATGTAAAGAGCATTCATGGCTTTCGCGGATAGGAAGCGGGATGGCTGTATGGGCGGCGACAGCTCGGTGAACCTCGACTTCTGACCGGACAAAAAGGTTGTTGCCCGGTTGTTGTATTGTTGGTGAGACGTCGTGATGGGCGTGTACGGTGTTAATTCTGTGATAGCATCCGGCTTTGCTGGCCATCCGTGTTCAGGGTCGTAGGAGTCTGATCGTCTTTTCTTTAAACTTTGAAAGAGCTTTGGAGCCATCTGCAAAAACAATCGAAGGAGAAAAATCTACGTTTATTCACTGCTTGCAGAGTGCCCATGCGAGTAGAAGTGTAGCCCGCTCGGGCTTCAATTCAGACAAAAATACGCCGTAGGTCTCGCCCGACCGGGTACAAACCCTAACCTGATCGGGCTGAGTCGTGGAATCGCGACCTATAATTCGATTTTATGGTTCAATTCGCGACAATCACCCTAAATCCTTCCAATCCAGGTTTAAATCTAGTCCAAACCAGTCGAAAACACAAATTAGTGCACGAATTTACTTGGAATACGAGAGGAATTTGAAGGTTTGAGTAACTGTAACCGACCGAGTGTACTTCGGTGTGAGTAATCGGCGATGATGAGGAACGGCAGCGACGTGTGAGCAAATTCCGGCGGAGTGAAGCGTTGTTGATGTGGAGCACGTTCGGGTCGATTTTTAGTGTGAGGGTTGCCGCTCGGGTTACTCGAAATAATATACTTACCTCTGCAGAAGATACACGGTGCCCGTGCTGGTCGCGTGAACTCGGCCAATCGGGCTTCTTTGAAATTAACCTAGCCGGCGCGGGTAATGTTGTCAGCCCGATCGGGCTCTACTGCATATCTGAAAAATTACGAGGAAAACCATGCAGCAAAAATCATAAAGGCCACTAAAATCCTAAATCCTAAAAAAAATTGTCCATATCTTAAAGAGCGTTCGAGAGTATAAATAAAATAAAAATGAAGAAAAAGGATACGGGGCTCGGGTTGCCTCTCGAGAAATGCTTGTTTACGGTCTTTAGCTTGACCCTAACGCTTTGTGTGGGATCGGAGAGAGGTAGTTTGCATGTTCCGTCCTCTACTCTATGAGCACAATATGCCTTCACTCTCTGCACATTCGCCAAAAATGTTCCCCCAATTCCATTTCCTAATTCCACGGCTCCATGCGGTGAAATTCCTTTTATCGTGATAGGCCCCGACCATCGCGACTTGAGTTTTCCTGGAAATAACTTCAAGCGGGAATTAAATAGAAGCACCTGATCACCTACTTTGAATGAGCATGGGATAATGTGCTTGTGATGCCATTTCTTTGAACGCTCTTTGTAAATCCTTGCGTTCTCGTAGGCATCATTTCGCATCTCCTCTAGATGGTGAATCTGGAGAACCCGCTTCTCCTCAGCTGTTTTGAGGTCGTAATTCAGTGTTTTTGTAGCCCAATATGCCTTGTGTTCCAGTTCAACAGGAAGGTGACATGCTTTTCCATAGACGAGCTAAAACTGTGTCATACCAATCGGAGTCTTGAAAGCCGTTCTAAAAGCCTAAACTGCACCATCTAGCTTTAGTGCCCAATCTCGTCAAAATTTTGAGATGGTCTTCTCAAGGATGGACTTAATTTCTCGATTAGATACTTCTACTTGACCACTTGTCTGAGGGTGATAGGGTGTAGCGATCTTGTGCTTCACTCCATATTTCGTCAATAGTGTCTCGATCACCCGATTGATGAAGTGCTTTCCTCCATCACTAATCACGACTCTTGGGATGCCAAATCTAGGAAAGATGATCCGTTTAAAGAGCTTGGTGACTGCCTTGGAGTCCTTAGTTGGGCATGCTGGTGTTTCAACCCATTTTGTCACATAATCCACAATGACCAAGATGTATTGATTTCCGCAAGAAGAAGGAAATGGTCCGATGAAGTCGATGCCCCATACATCAAATGGTTCGACTTCCAAGATACAGTGCTGAGGTCTCTCCTGCTTTCTAGAAATGTTGCCCGTCCTTTGACATAAGTCACAAGTTGAGACATACCTGTGAACGTCCCTGAAGAGCGTAGGCCAATAGAATCCAGCTTGGAGAACTTTTGCTACTATTCTGGAGGTGGAAAAATGTCCTGCATAGTCAGAAGAATGGCAGTGGAAAAGCACATCGGATACCTCTTCTTCTGGGATGCAACGCCTATATATACCGTCGGTCCCTCGCTTGAATAGGTAAGGCTCGTCCCAAAAGTAGGCCTTAACGTCGTGGTTGAACTTTTTCCTTGCGTTGTGGTTTAGGCCTTGTGGGAGAATCTCACATACGAGGTAGTTCACGAAATTTGGGTACCTTGGAATAGGCGTCCCGTCTATGGCCATGACAACATCATCTGAGAGAGTCGTCTATAGGGATCCCATCGGAAATCTCAAGGCGAGACAAGTGGTCAGCAACGCCGTTTTCTATCCCTTTTCTATCGTGCATCTCCAAATCGGATTCTTGAAGGACTAAGACCCACCGATTCAGCCTTGGTTTCGCGTCCTTCATGTTGATCAAATAATTCAGCGCTGCATGATCGGAGTAGACAATTACTTTGGATCCAACAAGGTAGGAGCGGAACTTCTCGAAAGCGAAAACGACGACCATAAGCTCTTTCTCGGTAGTGGAGTAATTGCACTGAGCATCGTCCAAAGTTCGGCTGGCATAATAAATGGAATGCATCATTTTATCCCTTCGCTGTCCTAATACAGCCCCCACAGCGTAGTCACTTGCGTCGCACATGAGCTCAAAAGGGAGCTTCCAATCCGGAGGCTGGATGATGGGGGTGAATCAATGCTTTCTTGAGTTTCTTGAAGGTAATATGGCATTCCTCATTAAACTCGAACACAACATCTTTACTCAAGAGGACGGTGAGCGGTTTGGCAATCTTGGAGAATTCTTTAATGAACCTTCGATAAAATCCCGCATGCCCAAGGAAGCTACAGATTGCTTTGACATTTCTAGGAGGGGGTAGCTTCTCAATCTCCTCAATCTTAGCCTTGTCGACCTCAATCCCCTTTTATGCCCTAAGACAACGTAACATGAAGTGACACTTCTCCCAATTTAGCACAAGATTCGCCTGTAAACACCTGTCTAACACTTTACAAAGATTTGTCAGACACAAATGAAAGGAGGAGCCATGGACTGAAACGTTATCCATGAACACCTCCATAATATCGCAATTAACATCGGAAAAGATGGAAGTCATGCATCTTTTAAACGTGGCGGGTGCATTGCATAAGCCAAATGGCATCCCGCGGTAGGCGAACGTCCCATGTGGGCAAGTGAATGTTGTCTTCTCTTGGTCATTTCGGTGAATCGGGATCTGGAAGAATCCTGAATTGCCATCAAGAAAACAAAAGTAGGAGTGAAGCACTAACCTCTCAAGCATTTGATCAATAAAGGGCAAAGGGAAGTGGTCTTTCCTGGTGTGCTTATTCAGTTTGCGGTAGTCTATGCACATGCGCCATCCTGTCCCCGTCCGCGTGGGAATAAGCTCGTTGTTTTGGTCTGGGATGACGGTGATGCCTCCCTTCTTTGGTACCACTTTTACCGGACTGACCCAAGTGTCTGTCGGAGATGGGGTATATGATACCAGCATCTAGAAGCTTCAGAACTTCTTTCTTGACTACCTCCGTGATGTGCTGGAAACACGAGTTATAAATATTCCTAGACCACTTCACCGCAAGTATACGGATCATGTAGTACCAGGGTCGATCTCTGGGGACTAAAGCAGCCAAACTAAGAATAAAACTAAACTAAGATGGAAAGAGATAGAAGGGGATGTGATCCTAAATTCCTAAAACTATCCTAAATGGTGACAACTATACTAGGTTGGGGATAAAGTCAGATATGACAAACACTACGGGTGTACGGGATACCGGGTATCGCATGGATGAAGTAACTAAGGATCATAGATCTATCAACTATTCTTGACAACGGGAAATTCATGCCCTAGGGTGAGGAGTGATTCTTCCGAGCCTAAACCTGCTAACCATGATTACGTGCAACCCTACCTTCCAACAGCGATTAACCCGTACCATGGCAGCATTACGTACGCAATCATTATCCCTAAGATGACTAACAGACCGATCAGATTCTCATTAGGCAAACTTAGTCTACAACTTAACAGGTCCAGATTCATTCTTTAACCTTCCAGCAAAGTCTGAAATCCTATGTGGCTGAGCGGTCAGCACTAGCGTAAGAATGATAATGCTAACCGTAGAACAGTAAATAAGGAATAAATCAATAGAACTAAGCATTAACGCAAATCATTGATAACACGTAATCCATTATAGTTTTTATAGCATTCTTAGGTCTAGTTTAGAATAGATTATTTATATTTCATTCATTTATTGAGTATATTCGAAGACTTTATCCACATTTCGTGTTGTGCATAGGAAACGAAGACACGAGAAGAAACACGAGTGATTTTGGCAATCTAACCCCGAAAACAAAGTTGAGTAACAAGGTTCGACTTGTGCAAGGCCATGGACTGAAAGTGAACACTCAAACACCGAGCGAAGGGAGAGAAACAACATTTCAAGACATGCCCGCTCGGGCATGGGAGGTGTACACGATCGGGCCATTAGCTGCCAATCACCCCCCGTAGCTTTGCACGACTCGGGCACTCAAGGAACACCGCCAGGGAGGTGTGCCCGCTCGGGTGGATTGGCAGTGCCCGCTCGGGCTCATTCATGTCATGAAAACCCCGTAGGTTTGCACGACTTGGGCAGATGATCTACACGATCGGGCATGGTGCCCGCTCGGGCTCAAATGTGTGCAACACGGTCGGGCAAAGGGCTTGCACGAGCGGGTACAAGCTGTGCCCGCTCGGGTCCTTGGATCTCAACAAACATCCCTAAGATCTAGAACGGCAAAATTAAAAGAAAAAGGAGATCTAAAGGAGGGCATACGAACCAGAAGAGATCAGAGCAGATAGAGAGACACTAGAGCAAGAGGAAGAAGGAAGAAAAGACGGATCTACGGATCGGGAGCGAGGAGAATCTACCGAAGACATCGGTTTATGAATAAGGAGTCTTCTCTTTCTATATCTATGTCGAATTTAGACTTCTCTTGTGTTTCCTTTTCTGTATCTATGTCTGAGTAGATCCTTTGCCATGGGTTAGAGAGATTTGCTATGTTGTAACGAAGTCTACGCTTAATGAATGGTGGAACTTAATGCTTTCATTACCTGTACGCCACTTGAATGAATGAAATTGGTATCTATCATGTTTTCAGATTTCATGGTTGTTCTTAATGCTTTCTCTACCTGTACGCCACTTGATTGAATGATCATAGAAGCCTAATAAACCAACGCCAGGGCATTAGACTTCGGAACTTAACCATGATTTAGGGTTTAGCCGGTTTAGAATCTACGACAGGTCAATCGGTTGAATCTAGGGATTAGGATAGCGGTCATAATGCGTCTATGCATGTAAGATACGCAATGGATACATTGGTATATGCATGCTAGATAGTGGACAAGTCTACGCCAGTCAGTTCCTATAGGAGAGCTTGAATTCCCTAAATCCATGATAGTACCTAGACCAATTATCCTTTTAGAACTTCGTTACTTCATTATGCAAACTCTCGATACCCATGGTGCTTAGCTATAATTTAATCTCATCGATTTAGTCTAGTCTAGTTAATTAACAATCTCAACTTTAATCACGTCACACGTCTATTCAATTAGTTTAATAGCTCATTAGTCGCATTAACTCCTTGTGTTCGACCCTAGTTACTACACGATCCGTATTCTTGCGGAAGCGTTAGTCTAGGTTTTTATAACTTGATATAACGCACATCAAGTTTTTGGCGCCGTTGCCGGGGAGTTAATTACGGCTTAGGAGTTAGGAAACTTTTAGATTAGACATTAGTTTACATAGAGTCTTGTTTGTTTTTGCTTTTTCGTGTTTATTTAGTTTGTCTATTGTGTTTAGAGTCAAGTTCTATTGCTTCTCGGATCTCACGTGCTCTTGTGTTTATCTTCTTTTTCTTGTGCAGCTTAATTGTGCATGAGAAATACCAGAAGCGCGGATCTAGTTTTCGACCCCGACATTGATAAAACCCTCAGAAAACTAAGGAAAGAAACGAGAACTAGTGCAAGCAACTCAGTTGATAACACACAAGTACACTTGAACTTCCAACCCGAGGAAGTAGTTGAACAACCATTTGAAGAAGAGCTAATGGCCGAACGTCGAGATATGAACGTTCAAAACGCGCAACAAGTGCAACCGGCACTAACCTATGGATAATACACGGTCCCTAGGCACACGCAGCTCTTGTCATGTATTGCGAGAAGAAACGCCCGCGTAGAGCTTCAACCGGCATTAATCCAAATGCTTGGTAACGCGGCGTTTAGAGGGAGACCCACCGAGGACCCAAACCAGCATCTTACTGATTTTAAGATGTTATGCCGAACCATAAGAGCTGGAGAGGG
>CM071873.1:15657103-15669887 GCA_036759665.1 Gynandropsis gynandra
GAGCGTACAAGATAGCTAAACTAAAAACAAGAAAATGATAAAAAGAGGTCCATAAAAAGATAAAAAGAAAAAGACATAAAAGGAAAATGGAAGAAGTGATCTAATCCTCATCCGCTCCATCGCGGGTGGCCGGTATGTCCGCTGGCTCCGCCGATGCTCCTTCCCCAGGTGGGAAGTAGAATGCCTCCAGCTCGTAAGGGATATGAGGACGGTATGGGATGGCTCCAGTGTGGTAGTCCTGCGGGATCAGAATGTAGGGGTCCTGGTAGTGTGTCATGC
The DNA here is from genome assembly GCA_036759665.1 of Gynandropsis gynandra. NCBI lineage: Eukaryota > Viridiplantae > Streptophyta > Magnoliopsida > Brassicales > Cleomaceae > Gynandropsis > Gynandropsis gynandra. The sequence continues at coordinate 15,657,383 of CM071873.1, forward strand.
TGAGCCGCTGAAATCGCCGGATGGACTCTGTGAGGTAGTAGGTATGCTGGATGGATTGCTCCTGGAATTGTTGCTGCTCTGCATACCTCGCAGCCTGTATGTCGTACCTATGCTCTGCCATGAACGACTGGTACCTGGTCTCCTCCGCTACGTACCTGAGGGCGTCGGAGACTCCTTCCATCGAAGGGAAGTCAGAGCGGCTGTGAGGGTACTCTGGACGCGCGCGTGAATGTGTGGCGCGTCGGCTGCGCTGCCTCGAGATAGACGGTCTTGGTGCGGCGGTGGGAGGTGGATCCATCTCTACTACCCTTGGGCCGATGTGCCCGATGGTTGGATCAATCCTGAATTGGGATCCCTCCTCGTCTAAGCTCGGCACCTCAATCTCGCTGATGTCGACTTCCAAGTTCCGGCCGTGCTCGTCCTTATAGCACAAAATGACGTTGTACCTCTCCAATGTGATTGCTCTTCGGTTGCACAGATTCTGGAGGTTCAACTCTGGTTCCTCGTCTATCTTGTCCTCGGTTAGGATCCCAAGGTTGATCCCGACTCTCCGTGCGATCATAGTGACAATGCCACCGCACATGATCTTCGTATACGTGCTGCACTTGTCGGTGGCTATGTCTAGGAAGTGCCTAATCACCAATGATGCCAGATCGACGTTCGCAATATCCCACTCGTCACGATCGAAGCTCGACAGTACCACCCGCCTCAGGTAGGCCAACTCAGTGTGGTTGACACCACCTTGCGCTCCCTTTCCTAGTACAGATGAAACCAGGAAGTAGTGGAAGTTTCTGAGTAGAGCTTCTCATACAAGTCTCCTGCACAACAAGAAACAAAACACCAAGCGTAAGTCCGCGGTAGATAGAAAAGACTCGATAAAGGGAAAAAAAACAAACACAAAAACAAACAAACAAACAAACAAACAAAGACTGAAAGACTCTGGAAAGGACTAGATCTTAATCTAGCTAATTCCTAGTCTAGGCCGTTATTAGTCCCCAGCAACGGCGCCAAAAAATTGATGTGCTGGAAACACGAGTTATAAATATTCCTAGACCACTTCACCGCAAGTATACGGATCGTGTAGTACCAGGGTCGATCTCTAGGGACTAAAGCAGCTAAACTAAGAATAAAACTAAACTAAGACGGAAAGAGATAGAATGGGATGTGATCCTAAATTCCTAAAACTATCCTAAATGGTGACAACTATACTAGGTTGGGGATAAAGTCGGATATGACAAACACTACGGGTGTACGGGATATCGGGTATCGCATGGATGAAACAACTAAGGATCATAGATCGATCAACTATTCTTGACAATGGGAAATTCATGCACTAGGATAAGGAGTGATTCTTCCAAGCCTAAAACCTCCTAACCATGAGTACGTGCAACCCAACCTTCCATCAGTGATTAACCCGTACCATGGCAGCATTACGTACGCAATCATTATCCCTAAGATGACTAACCGACCGGTCAGATTCTCATTAGCCAAACTTAATCTACAACTTAACAGGTCCGGATTCATTATTTAACCTTCCAGCAAAGTCTGAAATCCTTTGTCGCTGAGCGGTCAGCACTAGCGTAAGAATGATAATGCTAAGCGTAGAACCGTAAATCAAGAATAAATCAATAGAACTAAGCATTAACGCAAATCATTGTTCATCCAATACAAGTCCGATATCCCTACCCGCAGTAGGGACTCTACTCACTCATGGAGAAAATAAAAGACGAAGATAACATAACCCTATACATGATAGACTCTAAGGAATTCGATGCCTCGACCTTCCCTATCGTGTTACCGGTGCAAGGATTGATGCTTCTCTTCTTCTCCGATGCCTCCCGAGCCTTTCCAGATGTTTTTCCAGCCTTTCCTTGCACTGTACGTCGCCCCCTTGCTCTAGATCTGTTCTGTTCCTTAAATTCGGACGTTTGAAATCGAGATCTATGTTGTTGCGAAATATGCAGCCCGCTCGGGCACACTTGTCGCCCGATCGTGCAGAGGCTCGCCTGGTCGTGTTCCTTCATAGTGCCCAATCGGGTATCAATCACCCGATCCTATGGTTGAGCGGCCCGAGTCGTGCAAACTCTCGGGGCAATTTGGATGAATTAACGCCCGAGCGGGTATACGTCTTGCGCCCGATCGGGTAAGGCTACCCAATCCCATTGCCTTCGTGCCCGGGTCGTGCAAGGTGTGCGGATAAAACCCCGTAGGTTTTACCCGAGCGGGTGGTGTATGGTGCCCGATCGGGCACCCTTGTCTCTTTGGAATTTCTCTTTTCCGCTCGTTTCTCGGGTGTTCCTTTGGGTTCTAAAGCTCGATCTTGGCTCCGAGTACATATATCTTCAAATCATGTGGTTTTGATCAGGAATCCGTCATTTTAAGCTCGTTTAGGCCTTGTATAATCTCCTTCATCTCTCTCTTTCGGTATGTTAATGTAGAGAATGTACAAATTTTTGACTTTTTCTTCGATTCTTGTTACAGGATATTCCGAAGAAATTCTTCGATGAGCATATCTACGGGAAAACGAGGGATAACTGATCATCTCGTTTTCATACGTATTTCTTACACGATTTAGGAGACGTTTTTGATACATATAACCAACAAAACGGGTGTGTGAAACTTATAATCATATCGGATATGTAATTCTCTATATAAAACATATGCGAAAATGGCACTAAAACATATCCTAATATTGATACACTTTCAGTGTTATCACTCCGCCATGTTGGGATGGTGTCGGCGTTGACATTCTATAGATGACTTTGACTCATCTTCAAAATGGATGCAGTGGGTGCAGATCTGGGGATCGATACCCCCGATGTCCTCCAGTGTATAACCAATGGCAGCTCGATATCTCTTGAGTGCGCAAAGGAGTTTGTCGACTTGTGGCCTATCAAGTGCGTCATTGATAATCATGGGGTATGTAGAATCGAGACCAAGGTCGGGCACAACCCTAGCACGATCGGGTAAAACCTACGGCCAATTGTGTGGACCATTTAGCACGACTCGGGCAAGCATTATCGAGACCAAGGAAATCATACCTGAGCCCCTGCGGAAGGGGTTTGAGGTTAACATTGGGTGCTTTCTCGGTGCTCCAATGGGATCTGTGTGAAAGTGGGTGAAGCAAGGTGTAGGAGATGTAGCGCAAGGTGGAAGAAGCATTGCCCTGTCGGGCTCATTAGCTAACGGTCGGGTTCTTATCCATGAGGCCTGCCCGAGCGGGCTGGTCAACCACCCCGCTCAGGTTACAATTTGTGCCATTTATGCCCGAGAGTGGTACCCGAGTCGGGTCGTGATCTTGCCCGTGCGGGTTCTCCTGTAGTCGTTCAGCCCGGTCGGGCTCCGTATTCAGCCCTCTCGAGTGCATGCCAGATTCAAGTGTGATCAAGTCCTCCATGAGTTGTATGCATTCTTCCACGTCTTGAGATGACTGAAATATGCTTTCACTGCATGCTGATAGTGTTATCTCCATGGGGTGGATGGTTCGATGCTCATGTTTGATTTCCTCTACTAGTTCATCCACCGTGTCGATGTGCATCACGGGTTCCGTCATGTACGGCTTCTTGAGCATTTCATCAAGCTTGAACTCTATTGATTTATCTCCAAACTGCATGACCAGTCTGCCCTTGGCACATTATATAACCATGTTCGCCGTGTTGAGGAATGGTCTTCCCAAAGAGATGGGGATCCTCGGGTTTATCTCCATATCAACAACTATAAAATCTGCGGGGAACTAGAACTTTCCAACTTGTACTGCGACATTCATCAATATGCCCTCGGGATTTCGTACAGATTGGTCGGCTAAGGTGGTTAGCATGCGCGTGGGCTGAAGATCTCCTACTCGATTAAGCTTTTCAACAAGAGATAGTGGTAGCAAGCTCACATTCGCTCCGATATCAATTAGTGCATGTTCAATCTCATAATCGTAGATCTTGCAAGAGATGACAAAATTGCATAGATCGGGCATCTTCTTACACAAGGTCGGTGGTTGTACGAGTGAGTTCGTGACCATCACCATCTCATTGTCTACGGTCCTCTTCCTTGTTACTATGTCCTTGAGGAATTTTGCGTAGGACGGCATCTTCATGAGTGCATCGTAGAATGGGATGGTGACTTGCAGCTTCCTTAGGAGTTCCATGAATTTAGTGAATTGAACATCTTCGTTCTGCTTCCTTTGGCGCTGCAGGAAGGGTAAGGGTGGAACCCTCGGAGGATGTGCTACGTAAGGCAACTTTGGTCTTCTTCTCTTCCACGCCTTGAGTGATGGGTTGCTCTTTTGCAATGATTAGAGGCTCTTCTCTCGCAACCACGGAAGGCATGAGTTGTTCCACTGTATTGCCACTCCTCAAATGGATGGCGTTGATCTGCTCCTAGGGGTTCGTCTCGGGTTTCCCGGAGAGCTGTCCGGGCTGTCGGCTAGACCCTTGGGCTAGTTGTGCCACTTGCGTTTCCAGGAGCTTTAAGTGTGTCTGGAAACCGCCCATTCTCTTCCTCATGTCATCTTGTTCAGCCATGATTCCTCCGAGCGAACTTTTCTGTTCTGGATGCATCAATTGGAGCATAGAAAGAATTTTGGAGTCACCTGAAGGTTGTGCGCGAGGTTGATAGCCATAGTCCTGGTTATTCCCTCTCGGCTGGAAACCTTGGTTTTGGTTTCTCGTCATCATCCGCGGTTGAAAATCTTTCGGGTTTGCTACATTGTTCGTATTGCCATAAGACCGGTTGGGATGGCTCTTGATGTAGTTGACGCAGTAGGCAAGTTGAACAACCAACGCTGCGCTACATCCTTGAGCGAGAATGGGAATGCCATCAAGTATAGATCCTCCCGCGTGACTCCCGTGCCAACTTTGGTGGTGCTGTAGAGCATCTTGAAGTCCGTGAGATGGGAATTCGCATCCTCATTCTCCATTCCTCTGAAACCAGAGTTGTTGAGCATTTAGATTAAGGCGGGTTGTAGCTCAACCTGATTCTCTATGGGGCGGGCCATGCATGAAAGCAACTGAGTGTGCTTTGGAGAGGTGTAGGCTCCGTAAGTTTCATCAGCAAGAACCATTTCGGGGTTATTGGCGTGACCTTCTTCGCTGCTTGCGCTGTCGGTTCCTTCCTCTTCGGAAGCGTATGCGCAGGCTTCGTATTGTATCTACTTCAGACTCAGAATCTGCAAGTCCAATCCTCCTCTTTTTGCGCAGGCTTCGTAGTGTTCGCTCAACCTCGGGATCGTAGATGAGTAGCTTTTATGTGGAGCTTCTCATACAATAGTGCTTGCACAACAATAGACGAACAAGCAAAGTGCAGGTCTGAAGTAGATAAAATAGACTCCATAAAAGAAAGAAGAAAAAAAAATATGTTGAAAAATGACTAAGACTCCGGAAAGGATTAATCTTAATTTAGCTAATCCTAATCTAGGCCGTAATTAGTCCCTGGCAACGGCGCAAAAAACTTGATGTGCGGAAATCAGAGCTTTAATATTTCCTAGACCACTCTACCGCAAGTATACGGTTCGTGTAGTACCAGGGTCGAACTCTGGGGACTAATGCACCAATTCTAAGAATATGACTAAACTAAGACGGGGTTAAATAGATAGTGAGGTGATATAAATCTCTAAACTCTAAGATAAATAGTGACAGCGGTGGAAAGATGCGGAAGACTTGGCAATTAAGAACACTACGGGTTTTGGGATACCGGGAATTGCAAGGATGTAACAACAAAAGATCATAGACCTACTGAAATATCTTGATAACGGAGAATTCATGCTCTAAAATTAGGAATGATTCTGCCAAACCTAAACCTTCTAACCATAATTACGTGCAATCCTACCTTCCAGCAGCGATTAACTAGTGACTACGGTAGCATTAAGCGTGCAATCCTAATTCCTAAGTTGATTAACCGACCGGTCAGATTCTCATTAATCAAACTTAATTTACAATCAACAGTTCCGGATTCATATTTTAACCTTCCAACTAAACATGAATTCCTAAGTTATTCAGGTGGCAGCACTAGTATGAACGTTTACGATGTTGATTGTAAAACCGAATATCAAGAAAAGTTCGATAAATCTAAGAATTAACGCATAATCGCACATCCATACAAATCCCACATCCCTAGCCCATAGTTGGGAATCTACTCACTCATTGTTTTCACTGTCAAACAAGAGAGCACAACCCTAAACATGATAAAAACTAGGAATTACGATTCCTCGATCTTCACTATCTTGTTGCCGAAGTCCGAATTGATGTTCCTCTTCTTCTCCAGCTTCTCCTGAGTCTTTCCTGATGAGTTTCAAGCCTTTCCTTGCCCCAGCCGTCGCCCTTTGGTCTCTCGAACTGATTTCCCCTCTCTTTTGCTCGTTCAAACTCTTAAAACAGGTTGTTGCAAGAAAGGCGGCCCGCACGGGCACAAGTTTCACCTGGTCGTGCAGAAGGCAGCCCGATCGTGTATCACATCAAGCCCGATCGAGCAATGTTACCTAACCGCGTGCCCTTCGTGCCAGAGTTGTGTTGCATCTTCTGTAATTTTCCCCGTAGCTTTTGCCCGAGAGGGTACCGTTCTTGCGTGAGCGGGCATACTTCATTTTGTGCATTTGCTCCTTTTGCTCGATGCTCGGGTGTTCCATTTTGTTCCGTGGCCTGAATTGTGCTCCGAGTGATTTGTAGATTCCAATATTTGCGGTTGAATCAAGGAATTTACATTTTAAAGCTTGTTTAGGCCTCGTCGCCTTAAAACCTGAAAATCAACAAAAAGGGCGTGTATAAAGAACACTCGTATCGGATTTGTAACTCGTGCTATGTAATCTATGCGAAAATTATGCAAATATCTAGCCTAAAACTGATACACACTACGTGTTATCAGTCCCGTAGAGATTAGTCGATGAGATTAGATGATGCGTTATGGGCATAAGGGACTGTATTTAAGACCCCCATTGGATTGACTCCTTTTCAGCTTGTTTATGGCAAGTCTTGCCACCTCCCCTTCGAGCTAAAGCACCGCGCCTATTGGGCGACAAAGCTCTTTAACTTTGCTCTTTAGAGTGTACATAAGAAACAACTTTTGCAAGTGAACGAGCTAGACGAACTTTGCCTCAATGCATACGAGAACTCTAAGATCTACAACGAGCGTGCTAAGAGATGGCACGATTAGAAGGTCCTACCTCATTACTATTAAGAAGAAAGGCCGTATCCCATTCTGCTCCGCGTCCCGAGCGGCGTCCCGTTCCCTTCTCCGCATCCCGCTCCCTTCTCCGTGTCCCGAGCCACATCCTGCTCTTCTCCATGTCCCGAGCCCCATCTCGAGCCGCATCCCGCTCCTCTCCGTGTCCCGAGCCGCGTCCTACCTCCGCATCCCAAGCCACGTCCCACGTCCCGAGTCCTGCAACCTGGTCAAACCTTTCAAAAAGCAGTTCTTTTGTGAGCATTGCAAAAAGAAAGGTCATACAAAGGATTGTTGTTGGATCCTTCACCCCCATTTGAAGAACAAAAGCCGTGACGACCAAGGTAATACTAATATGGCCTCTGAATCCAAGTTTATCACTAAGACAAACCTCGAAGAGTTTTTCCAAATTATTAAGTAAGGAAATCAAACAAATAAAGTAGATAAAGAGGGAGGTAATGCTACCTCTGTTCTCTCTATTTTTCAAAACCATGTTACAATAGATTCTGGAGCTAGAAATTATATGATCAAATATCATGACTTGCTTAAAGATATTAAACCTCATAGTGGCTTTGTTTCTATTGCGAATGGGGAGAGTGTTCCAATTACAGGAACATGGAAGCTTAAGCTTCTCGCTCATGATACAAGGGCTCTCTTTGTTCCAATGTTTTCTAATAATCTTATTTCTATCCAAAAGCTTGCAAAAGACCTTAATTGCAATGTTTTTTTTATTCTAACTCATTCTGGATGCAAGATATTACAAGCAAACAAGAAATCGTTAAAGGAAAGCTCCTCAATGGTCTTTATGTTCTTGAGTCCATGTGTTGGGATCTTGAGTTCGTGTTTCTATCAAATTCAAATATTGATAAGTTTCTATATGGTATGCGAGGCTTTGACACCCTCATAGCAAAGTTCTAAGTATCATTTACCTGATTTTTAATATAAACATGAAGCATGTGAAGCTTGGATCTTTGGAAAGCACGTAAAACTTGTTTTCCAAACTCTGTTTCGGTTTATAAAAACCGTTTTGATCTAATCCATTCTGATGTTTGGACAGCTCCATGTGTTTCTCATGACCAAAAGAAATATTTTGTAACCTTCATCGATGAATATCAAAGTTTACATGGCTTTATACTATCTCGTCTAAGAGTTGTGTTTATGATGTGTTTTTAAAACTTCATAAGCATGTTTTAACTCAATATGATGCTAAAATAAAATGTCTAAGGACTGAAAATTGTGGAGAGTATACTGGTCTTTAGTTTCGCATGTACCTTGATGAACAAGACATTACACACAAAACCTCGTGTCCATATACGCAACAAAACGAAGTGGACGAGAGGAAGAACAGGCTCCTAATGGAAGTCTTGAGAACTATCACGTGTGATCGAGATATCCTAAAAGGTTTTGGTCCGATGCTGTCATGACCGCAAGTAACATCATTAATAGAATTCCTACCAAGGTTCTAAAGGAAAAATCACTGTATGAGGTATTAAACTGTACAAAACCTGATATTGAGTATTTTAGAACTTTCGGTTGTGTATGTTTTGTTCTTGTTCCTGACTCACAGCAAAAAAGTTGGAACCAAGGAGCACTAAAGCAATGTTCATCGGATACTCAGTAAATAAAAGAGGCTACAAGGGTTTCGATCCAAAATCTCTACATGTAATAGTGTCTCGAGATGTTATGTTTCTCGAAGACAACAGCTTTCATGATAAAATCAACTGGAAGAGATTAAAGGAATCTCGGATCCAAATGATATAGGTTTGTACCTTAGAAACTTAGTAAATTCAATTTCGAAAACTAACAATGAAACATGTCCTCTGCCAAGTGTACATGAACGTCATGAAGACCAATATGGGCAAGAAATATCAGAAAATGAACAACAAGAAAACCATGATGTATATTCTGAGCAAAATATTGAGGAGGAAACTCGGGCCTCGAATCATGAGAATGAAGATCAAAGCCATAATCATAACCCAAAATGAGGATCAGGAAACTCGGGCCTCGAATCATGAGATAGTGCCTCGGAAAAGAACTAGAATAAGGCGACCAATCTCGGAATGGATTCACAATCCTATTCAATGGCGTGGCAACCAAACACCATATTTCAATGGCGTGGCAACCAAACACCATATGTCAATGGCATGGCAACCGAACATCCTATTCAAAATTTTGTCTCTTTGGAATTTATCTCTAATGATCATAAAGCTTTTCTCAATAAAATTGACAAGGATATCGAGCCACAAACTTATAGAGAAGTTGAAGGGAAGCCAGAATGGGAGGAAGCCATGGCTGAGGAGCTAGCAGCCTTAGAAAAGAATATAACATGGGACCTTGTCCCCCTTCCTAAAGAAAAGAATCCCATTTGAAGAAAATGGGTATACAAAATCAAATATAAAAGTAATGGTGAGGTAGAACGTTACAAGGCTCATCTTGTAGCGCAAGGGTATAATCACAAATATGCAGAAGATTATACTAAGACTTCTGCTCCTGTTGCTAAACTTCATTTTTTCGCATTATCTTTTCTCTTGCTATTAACATTAATTGGAGTTTGTGGCAGATGGATGTCAAAAACGCTTTCCTTCAGGGGGAAATAAAGAGAGAGATCTATATGAAACCTCCCGAAGCCTCCAAACCGAAAAAGGAATTGCATGCAAACCAAAGGGAACTCTCTATGGACTCAAACAGTCCCCACGAACCTTGTACATTAGGCTCTATGATGTTGTTTGAAAGTATGGTTTAAAGAGGAGCGAGGCTGATCATTCCATGTTCATCATTCCAAACAATTTCGGTATCATCGTTCTCTAAGTTTATGTTGGCGATATCATCATAAGAGGTGATGATAATAAAGGAATACAAAATTTTAAACGTTTTCTAAAAGACACATTTGATATAAAGGATCTAGGTGAACTTAAGTACTTTCTTGGAATTGAAGTAACTAGATGTAATGATACTTTATTTCTTTCTCAACAAAAATATGATTTAGACCTTTTGAATGAAACATGTAGACTTGGATCTAAGCCAGCCAAGACCCCCATCGAAGAAAAATACAAAGACTTGCGTGAGGGGAACCATTTCATGATATAGAACAATACAGGCGCCTTGTCGGTAAGCTAATATATCTCATGATAACAAGACCTGACTTGTGTTATACTGTGAATCAGGTTAGCCAGCATATGCATGCTCCAAAGGAACAACATTGAAAAATGGTGAACCGAATCCTCAGATACATCAAGAACGCTCCAGGAACAGGTATACTAATGAGTTAAAACAACGAAACTAGTCTAATTGGATATGTGATGCAGATTGGGGTGGTGATTGCAAGGACCAAAAATTAACGATGGGGTTATGTACCTTTGTCGGGGGGGGGGGGGGGACCTTTTCCCTTGGGGAAGAAAAAAAAAAAAAACAATCGGTGGTCACTCGTTCCAGCGGAGCTATGGCAAATACAACATGTGAGCTCATTTGGATCCGAGCTATCCTCAAAGATCTTGGCCTCGAACCTTTGTAGGCCATGGTGCTTGATTGCGACAATCAGGCGGCAATTTACATTGTATCCAACTCGGTGTTCCACAAACGAACAAAACATATTGAAGTTGACTGTCATTTTGTTCGAGAGAGGCTCGAAGATGGCGTCATTGAATTCATATACACAAGAAGCGTAGATCAGTTGGCCGATGTCTTCACCAAAGCCACAAGTGAAAAAGTCTGCAAAGATCGGATCGGCCTCACTGATATCTTCAGTCTCAAGGCATCGCATTCAAGCTTAGTCGATCATCCCCTCGAGCTCATAAGCTGTTGTACACTTTTTCCTATGTCAGGTTTTTTGTCCCAAATGAGGTTTCCCTGAAAAAGTTTTAATGAGGCTTCACTTATATTGCTTTTGAATGCCTAAGCTTAAGGCGGAATGTTAAGAAGAAAGGTTGCATCCCGCTCTTCTCGACCTCCCGAGCCACATCACGCTCCCTTCTTCGTGTCCCGAGCCACGTCCCACTCTTCTTCACATCTCGAGCTGCATCCCCAGCTACATCCCGCTATTCTCTATGTCCCGAGCCGCGTCTCGCTCTTCTCCACGTCCCTAGGCACATCTCGAGCTGCGTCCCGCTCTTCTTCACATCCCGAGCACGTCCCGCTTTTCTCCGCATACCGAGCCACGTCCCGCTCTTTGCCTGTGACCTTTTTATGACCTCTGTGGTCTCCTATACCTTGTTGACCGCTCCAGCTCATGCATGTTACATCTAAACTTGTGCCCTGCATGTGTACTTGTATTTTCCTTGTTTTTACCCTTTCTACTTGTATAAATAGGTACCTTTAGTTCTAATGAAATACATAAGAGAATACTAATTCTTATTCTCTCTAATTCTCTTGATCTTTTGCTCGCTCTAGTCTTTCTATCTTGCTTCCGCTGATTCATCTTTGTTCAACAAATTCTACAATGACCTTCGGCCAGGTGACTTAGTTCTACTTTTTAACTCTCGTCTTAAGCCTTTCCCGGGCAAATTATGTTCCTATTGGTCTACTCCTTTTCAGGTACGAGAGGTATTCACACATGGAGTAATAGAACTATGGAGCAAGACAAGCAGAACATTGAAAGCAAATAGGCAGTGCCTAAAGCTATATCAACCCACTCAAGCGATCGAAAGCAGAAACTCCATCTCCCTATTTGATCCACCCATCACGAGCACATGAAATATGGAGACATCAAGCTTAACGATGTTAAACAAGCGCTTTCTGGGAAGCAACCCAACATTTTGTTTTCTTTTATTTTTGAGTTTCGCACTTGGTTTATTTGAAAAACACATTACAAAAGAGAGACTTCGAATCCTGACTTCACCTTTCCTATCCTCCTTCGGAGCTTTACGTCGAGGATGTCGTTTAATTCAAGTATGGGGAAGTTCCTCACGTTTCTCAGGTGATTTCGTTTCATTCTCTTTTGTTTTTCTCTTTGATTTCGTAGTTCTTAGCTTAATTTTAGTTTGTTTTTGTTTTAATGAGCCAGAGTTGTCCCACGCACTTGTCCGGTGCGACATTTTGAGATGAACCTTGAGCTTAGTGATGCGTTATCAGAGTTAAATAAAATAACCTAAACTACCCGCAAGTGCACGGCACGTGTGTAGTATTTTAGGTGTCGATCCCACAGAGACTACGCAACACTACCTAAACCCGAACTAGGAATCAAACTTGCTAAACGAAAGAATGTGGATGAAGAATGAAATATTGAGAGTCAATAAACTACTCGGGTTCTAACGATAAGATAAACGTCCTAGGAATCCGGTTTCACCACAAGACTACCGAAACCAACGATCAACCTATCTATCATGCAATCCCAGTTAAAGCTATCTAAGACGGACGATCCTAA
>CM071873.1:15675492-15686559 GCA_036759665.1 Gynandropsis gynandra
TCTCAAGGTATAGACACGTGATCTAGACAAGCTGCCCCCTACTTTCGTGGCTGACACCATGAACTAAACCCATAAACTCTGTGATTCGCCGTTCACCCTCAACCGTTGCTACCCTATTTTCGTGGCCTAACCTCGGTTGTTCTAAACCTGACCTTCTAGGATTAGAATTCTCCTTTCGGTCCTTCTCCTAACCCCTAACACATGCATCTACGTGGCCAGCGCAAACACAAGTAAATTGAAGCATTCAGATAGAGAATAGATAAACTAAAACGGGAAGATGCATTCAAAATAGATCAAAAGCGGTCTCGGGATAACCAAGGGGTAATCCCTTCTCAAGAAGAAACAAACTACTCGCTCATGTGTCTGTAAAGAAACATAAACATAGTAGAAAGTCTAAGGAACATAAAAACCAAACAAAACCGAAGTGGTGGTGCTTGATCTCCAATGCTCCTCGCTTATCTCCTCGCAAGAATCTGCTCTATCTTTCGCTGAATTGTTCTCCTCTGTAAGCTTGCTCTAATGACGTCTTTTTGCCTCCTTTTAAGCCTCCTAAGTCGGTCCAATTGTTGCCTAAATGGCCCCACGAGTTCCCTTATGTTTTAAGTTAACTTAACTTAAGTTTTGAGCAGTTTCGGGCCGCGACCCGCTCGGGTAGTGAGTGTGCCCGCTCGAGTGCGGCTAGGGCAGGTTGTGCGGAGTGTGTGGGAAGTTGTTCCTTAGCTCCGTGCATGTTCCTTTAGCTCCAAAATGGTCCAAATACGCGTAAAAACCTGTAAGAACATGAGAAGCACGAAAGCAAGTAAAACGGATACGGAATCATACGTAAAACATCACATATGTATCAAAAACGTCTCCTAAATCGTGCAAGAAATACGTATGAAAACGAGATGATCACTTAGGATACTTAAGAAGTTAGCCTTTTCTGTGATATCTTGCATCTTAGAGCTTATTAGCCGTTTGAATATCAAATAAGTCAAAGACTTTGGGAATCCTAGTGTTACTTGTGGGAAGTGTAAACAAGGTTGCTAGGCTAGTTTCTTGTTTATTCTCCCCATCCAAGTGATTATACTTCATGTAGATGATACTTTACTTCTTTTTTCACGAGGATAATTTGATCATATGAATTGAGCTTGTTTTGCAGAATAAAAGAGCACACTAACACTCCGCTATCGATAGAAATAATGCCTCAAATCATGATCTAAAATTGATATGAGTGCATCAACCTTGATCCTTTTTCGGTGGTCCTGGTCTAAGTGGGGGGTTGGTGATTATCTTTCTACGTCCTAAGGGCACGACACATAAAAACGCCATCTACTATGCTGCACTCTTGAGCGAGATGCAAGAGTATACCGTCATCAACAGCCTAGGTCTAACAGAGGCTGGATCCTTTCAAATCTGGCGTCCTAGAAGTCCGCATATCATACAAAAAGAATAAGAAAAAAGAAAAATAGAATAAAGGAATAAAGAAGCTCGTAAATGAAACAAGTATCCTTTTTGATTCTATGTTTAGCATTTTTTTGAAGTCTCATTTGGTGGAGAGAGTTGCGGTTTCTTGTTTAGCTTGCCTTTGACTCGCTTTCCCATAGGTAGCCATGGTGAACCTAGGATGTAGACTGAAAGATTACTAGGCCGAATTTGCTCTTGACTAGCTAGTTGATCGATTTGGTTCGCTGTAGCGGTATTTCTAGGGGAAAGGGGAATTCTCGATTTTTTGTCTGAGCGTTGAATGTCTTTTATTTACGAAGGCCAAATAGATGCATGTGTTAGGGATTAAGAGAAGGACCGAAAGGAGAATTCTAGTCATATAAGATCAGGCTTAGAAAAACCAAGACTAGGTCATGAAAGTAGGGTAGTAACGATTGGGGGTTAATCGGATGATTCATAGATCGTATGAGTTTAGTTTGGGGTATCAGCCCTGAAAGTAGGGGATAACGCAATTGAATGACGTTCCTATGCCTTGAGAGATGGTAGGAATTACATAAGGATCATCCACCTTAGATATCTTGATTGGGAACACATGATTAGATAGATCAATTGATGGTTTCGTAAGCTATGCGGTGAAATCGTATCCTAGAACGTTTGTCTCATTTGTCATAACTCATTAGTCTACTGCATTTTTATTATTGCATCTCAAAATCATTATTTTATCATAGCAAGTTTGATTCTAGTTTTATCTTATTTTGTGTTGTGTTGTCCTTGTAGGATCGATACCTAGAGTACTACACACGTGTCGTGCACTTGCGGGTAGTTAAGGTTAACTTGTTTAACTTGAATCACATCAGTTTAATACGGAGAGATTTCATACTATGTTTAAGATAGTTTTCATTCATGTTTTGTGTTTGGAACCCATGTCCAAGCAGTTTCATAGCCACGGTTAGAGTTTTGCCGATATGTAATAAAGTTCTATGCTTACTGTTTAGTTATAATATTTGATCGTTTTCAGATTGATTGCTTATTCTTAATGCTTTTTGATGCATTCTCAAAGTTAAATAAAATAACCTAAACTACCCGCAAGTGCACGGCACCTGTGTAGTATTTTAGGTGTTGATCCCACAGAGACTACGCAACACTACCTAAACTCGAACTAGGAATCAAACTTGCTAACGAAAGAATATGGATGAAGAATTGAAATACTGAAAGTAAATAAACTACTTGGGTTCTAACGATAAGACAAACTAGCTAGGAAATCGGTTTCACCACAAGACTACCGAAACCGACGATCAATTTATCTATCATGCAATCCCAATTAAAGCTATCTAAGGCGGACGATCCTAATATGATATCTACCCTCTCTCGAGGCATAGACACATGATCTAGACAAGCCGCCCCCTACTTTCGTGGCTGACACCTTGAACTAAACCCATAGGCTCTATGATTCATCCGTTCCCCCTCAACCGTTGCTACCCTACTTTCGTGGCCTAACCTCGGTTGTTCTAAACCTGATCTTCTAGGGCTAGAATTCTCCTTTCGGTCCTTCTCCTAATCCCTAACACATGCATCTACGTGGCCTTTGTAAACACAAGTAAATTAAAGCACTCAGATAAAGAATAGATGAACTAAAACGGGAAGATGCATTCAAAATAGATCAAAAGTGGTTCCGGGATAGCCAAAGGCTAATCCCTTCTCCTAGAACAAACAAACTACTCGCTCATGCGTCTGTAAAGAAACATAAACAAAGTAGAAAGTCTAAGGAACATGAAAACCAAACAAAACCGAAGTGTCGGGGCTTGATCTCCAATGCTCTCTGGCCACTACCCGCTCGGGCATGGAGTGTGCCCGCTCGGGTGCGGTTAGGGCGAGTCGTGCGGATGTGTGGGCTGGAATGCATGCCCGATCGGGCATGGTATGTGAGCTCGCTCGGGCACAAGGAAAATGGTCGGGTATTCTTGCCCGAGTCGTGCATAAATGTGCACAAAATTGGCCGTAGGTTTTGCCCAGTCGTGCAAGAGTTGTGCCCGACCGGGTGGAGGCTTTCCATGGTCAATCTCGTCCCGTTTGTCCCGTGATGATCCTCGAAGTTGCTCCTTAGCTCCGTGCATGTCCTTTTAGCTCCAAAATGATCCAAATACGCGTAAAGACCTGTAAGAACATGAAAACACTAAAACAAGTAAAACGGAAACGGAATCATATGTAAAACATCACATATATATCAAAAACGTCTCCTAAATCGTGCAAGAAATACGTATGAAAACGAGATGATCACTTTTATTCTTCTTGGCCACTTGAATGAATGATTATAAAAGTCTGATTGTATTGGGAGATGAATTATATTTTGGAACATAGCTATGATTTGAAGTCTCAATTTATTTAAAACCTTGGTCGGTTGGTTAATTGGACTTAGGAATTAGGATAGCGATGTTAATGCATCTAATAGGTGATATTATGCAGTTAGGGTACTGGTAGTACGCATACTAGATAGTGGATTTAGGCATCGAGAGAGTCATTCCCAAAGAAAGAGCTTGAATTCCCCGAATACGTAATGATATATTTCACCATGATCTTGTTAGCACTTCATTGCATCATCGTGCATCACTTGAAACCTGTGGTGTTTAGTTTATTGAATTTAATCCGTTAGTTAGTTTATCTTTTTTTTTGCATTCCAATCACTTATTATTTTACACATCCTATTCATAAGTTAACTAGCTTTATTGTTGCATCGATTCCCCAGTGTTCGACCCTTGTACTACACGATCTGTATTCTTGCGGAAACGTTAGTCTAGGTATTTATTACTTGAGATTAACCACACACATACCATTACAAGTCGGGAACTTTTTCATTCCGGTTAACTTCATTGTCTTAGACATTGAGGAAGAAATGAAGATTCTGATCATCCTCAGGAGGTCGTTTCTCAATACATAAAAGATGATCATACATTGCGTCAAAAGAAGACTCACATTGAAGTTTGGCGATGAGGAAGTTGAGGTTAACTAAATGACACAATCAAAGAGCTGTGCATGATCGATTCGGTTCCATATCAACATCTTGATGAAATTAGCAACTGGAGAAGGATTATATAAGGACTCAAACGAGCTGCTGGATGAAGAAATTAAGAAGGAACCTCCAGACCGAGAATTAAGCGCGGCCCGAGCACACATGAGCACAACCCGAGTAGATTCCAGCGCGATCCGAGCTGCAAGCGATGTGGATAAGTACATAAAAACTACTAGAATGCCGAGAAGCTACACCAAATATCCAGTACCCGATCATGGTTATAGATATCATCACGTATTCGGAGAATTCAAGCTCTTTACTAGAGAATGACTCTTCCAATGCCAAATCTCACTATCTAGCATGCATACTACCAATCTTCAAATTGCATAATCTCACACACTAAGTGCATTAAGACCGCTATCCTAATTCCTGAGGTTAATTGACCGATTAATCAAGGTTCCAAATCGATTAAGATCCCAAATCATGGCTATGTTCCAAAATCTAATTCATCTTCCAATGCAATCGACTTTTAAAATCATTCATTCAAGCGACCAATGAAAACAAAAGCATGAAGAACAACCAATCAATCCGTAAACAATGAAATATCATAACCAAGCTCTAAGCATAAGACTTTATTACAGATCAGCAAAATTCTAACCCAAAGCTACGAAACAACTCGGACAAGGGTTCTGAAAACAAATACAAAAGAAAAATATTGTTAACATAGAGAAAGAACGAGATTCTTCCCTATCATAATATCATATTCTTCAACAGCTCCTCCGCGTTCCAAGTTCGTCCCTCCATCTCCAGCCAAACGGCATGTTGCTCTCTCTTGCTCTCTCCGTGTGTTGCTAACTGTTGTATGTTGTCTATTCAGTCCGAAACTCCTTTGATTCCTTTTTCATCGTTCGTCCTCTTTCCTCTTCTATTCTTTTCCTTTTCTCCTTCTTTCCTCTTTGGCCGTGCACTTCCATTCTTTTCTAGCGGCTGTAATTTTTTTTTGTGTACGTGGATGGAGTTTAATTTTTTTGTTTGCACCAGTTAGAGTTTCCATTTGCCTGCTCATCGTGCTGCGTCTTCTACTCCATCATGTTTCTATTTTCGGTGAGTCGTGTCCTTCCAAGCATTGCTCCGTCCGAATGTTTCCATTTTATTCCAGCAGCCATGAAATTTCCTTTTTACTCCAGTTGTGTGTCCATGTATGTTCCAGCCGGCTAGCTTCCATTTATCTTCTTCGGTTTATGATTCTTGGATTATGACCATGCATAGCTGAGTAGATAATGGTTTTACTCAGTAGTATAGCATTTTCTCGTGTTAGTGTCCAATATTTTCATTTTCTGCAAATATACGACAAAACGCTCCTTACCAACAACCCTGATGTGTCGCAAAATATACGACAAAATGCTCCTTATAATTCGACTCTTATTCTTTTCACAAGCATGCTCCTTACCAACAACCCCGATGTATCGTACAGCCTCCTATGGATTGTGTGACATTTGTTACAAGTTTTCCACTTTGATATCATCGACAACATAAGGAAAGACGCGTACCCCCATCTGCATCAACTTGGGACAACAAGCACGCATCAAGTGCACACGTTCCTATCTATCTCATTTTCCCCAAGTTTTTGCATGTTAGTCATTCTCTTAGGTATTGAACACCGGGAAGGCATTCCGTTCAAGTCAGGGGGTACTCCTCGAATGTCATGATTGATTTAGATGTTGAGTTCTTCGTTTTATTTTTGTTTTTCTGCTAGTTTTGTTAGGATTAGACGGACGGATATCTAGTACGAAAAATTTTGAACTTTAGTCACCTCTATGCAACTTTTTCGAATCGGGAACAAAAGTCTAGGTGTTCTGAAACATACCTTTAGATATCAATTAGTTAGTGGTCGTGCATGAATCTATAACCTATAGTTGTATTACTCCCCTTAAGCTTCAATCCCAAGCACTTATATCTCTGAGCATACCGTTCATTCTTTGTTTTGTTACAATCGTTATATTCCCACGCACTTACACTCCGTTGTCAATAGAATAAGTTCTTTAACTATTTCAGCCCAACATTAACATTAGTGTGATAATTTGAAATCTGAATGATACATTAAAAATGAGCCTAAACGACTATATGTACAAAATAGAACTTTAGACCTAATTACAACATTAGACCTAATTACAACATTAGACCTAATTACAAAAATTACGTTTCTACCCTTTTTACATGTTTATCCGTTACACGCCCCCTCAAGATGGAGCACCCGTGGTGAGTCCAATCTTGGAGCATAAGACCTCAAATGGTAGTCGCAGAAGAGGTTTCGTGAGAATGTCTGCAAGCTGATCAGCGGCTCGAACATGAGTGACCCGAAG
The DNA here is from genome assembly GCA_036759665.1 of Gynandropsis gynandra. Classification (NCBI taxonomy): domain Eukaryota; kingdom Viridiplantae; phylum Streptophyta; class Magnoliopsida; order Brassicales; family Cleomaceae; genus Gynandropsis; species Gynandropsis gynandra. The sequence goes on from CM071873.1 coordinate 15,682,288, forward strand.
AGTGTTCGACTCGAGAAGGTCTGCAAGCTGATCAACGGCTCGAACATGATTGACCCGAAGAGTGTTCGACTCAACCAGGCCGCGAACGAAGAGATAGTCGAGAGCCAAGTGTTTCATCTGAGAGTGGAAAACCGGCTTGGCACTTATATATGTTGCTCCAATGTTGTCGCAATAGATGGTGGGTAGTGATGATGACATGACTCCAAGCTCAGATAATAGCGCAATGACCCAGAGGACCTCTGCGGCTGTGGACGCAATAGATCGCTATTCAGCCTCTGTAGATGAACGGGAGAGTCTAGATTGCTTCTTTGATGACCAGGAAATAGGATGCGCACCAAGGAAGAGAAGATACGCTCCGGTGGACTTGAGATCATGAGAATCTCCAGCCCAGTCTGCATCGGTAAAGGCATGTAAGGAGAGGGTGTTGTGCGCGGATAAGAAGATACCTCGATCCTTCGTGCCAACAAGATAGCGTAGGACTCGTTTCACGGCCTGCCAATGAACATCCGTGGGAGCATGCATGAATTGGGACAGCTTGTTGACCACAAAGCTTACATCCGGTCGTGTGAGAGAGAGGTATTGTAGGCCGCCAACAATGGACCGGTATTCCGTTGGATTGGAGAGGGAAGTACCGGTGTCTAGTGTCAAACGTGAGATGGACGGCATGGGTGTGGGAACCGGCTTTGATTCATGCATGAGACAGCGATGGAGAAGATCATTGATGTACTTACGTTGAGTCAAGCGTAGGCCATCAGACTTTCCCGTTGCTTCTACCCCGAGAAAGAATGATAGGTGGCCCAAGTCTTTGATGGAAAAGCGTGCGGCTAGGTCATCAATGAACTGTTGTACCCATGATGCGGAATTGCCTGTAACAACAATATCGTCAACATAGACCAGCACGTACAGTTGTATTGCGGTTGTGTTGAGAATAAACAAGGAGGTGTCCGCCAGAGAGTTTGTGAAACCACGAGCGAGAAGAAATGTGCGAAGCTCCGAATACCATGCTCGAGGAGCTTGTTTAAGTCCGTAGATTGCTCGTTGAAGTCTGCATGCATGATGAGGTTGAGTTTGATCAATGAAACCCGGGGGTTGAGACATGTATACCTCCTCCGAAAGTCAGCCTTGCAGAAAGGCATTATTGACATCAAGTTGTCTTATAGTCCATCCACTAGAGACAGCAATACTCAAGATGACACGAATGGTGGTAGGTTTCACAACCGGGCTGAATGTCTCATGATAGTCGATGCCCGGTCTTTGGTGAAACCCCTTTGCAACAAGTCGAGCCTTGAATCGTTCCACAGATCCGTCTTGTTTTCGTTTGATGCGAAACACCCATCGGCAACCAACGATATTCTTTGCTTGAGTGGCTGGAACAAGCTGCCACGTTTCATTGCAATGCAAGGCTTGTAACTCGGCATCCATTGCTTCACGCCACCGAGGATCCTTTAAGGCTTGAGTGATATTTGCTGGTTCACTCTCTATCTGAGCAACAAGAGCAGATCAGTTATTGTGCTTAGAAACATTACTCTTTGAACGAGTAACCATCGGGTGAGAATTGGTTCGAGGACGTTGTGGTGGCATGTCCAAGATGATGAGCTCAGGAGACTGCGACGATGTAGTTGTCGGTGATGGCAATGGTTTATCCATCACACACACGGGTTCCATTTCTATACCCCTTAACACTAGATAATTATCTGCACGGGGGCGCAACTTCTGAAAGGAAGCGCTAAAGATGGAGTATATGAGTGGCCCGTCCCATCAAGTACCTCGTCTCCTTTTCATGCATTTCATAGTGTCAAGACCACTTCGTCCGAGTGCAATGCTTGTTGTCGTAATAAAAGCTACAAATTATCGTTTTGAACTTCTACTCTTATCACTTCTCGTCAACTTGAAGTGATCTTTTCCGATCTTTGGACATCTCCTATTTATTCCGTTGATGGTTTTAAATATTATGTCCTTTTCGTAGATCAATTTACACGTTATTCATGGCTGTATCCACTTAAAACCAAATCCCAAGTCCGTGACACATTCATTCAATTCAAATCACTTGTTGAAAACAAATTCGACAAACGCATTTCAACACTTTATTCCGATAATGGAGGTGAATTCATTGCCTTACGTTCTTTTTAATCCTCTAATGAGCATTGGAGATTGTGGCCTTCTAGGAGGGCTCGAATCTGAACATTCCATGTGAGGAAGTTCGTCGGCATTAGCTTGGTAATGTTGGTCATGTTGACCGTGAGAAGAGTGCTTAGCGGATGTTGTGGATCGAAGGTTAAAGTCGCATCGGAGAGACGGGCGGTAGGGTTACTGGTTTGGCCGGCAATGGATTCGGGTATTGAGGCGGCTGAGCAAGAGATGCAAGATCTACGGTTAGGTGATGCGGATCTCGGGTTTGATCTATAGAAGGGCTGCGACCGCGACGCGATAACGACGGGATGCGACGCGGGACGAGGGAGAGATGGGCGAGTCGGGACACGAGAAAAAAACGGGCAGGGCGGCAAAAGTCGAGGATGACGGCCTGAGATCTGGGTTTTGGCCTTTTTGTGTGTGGTGGTACGATGGCAAGGGAGGGAAAAAGAGGGTGAACGGGCGAAGTACAAGAGAAAAGAGGGTCGGCGGCCGTGAAGGAGGAGGGTCGGCGGCGGCGGCGGCGATTTGAGGGGGGAGGGGAGGCCGGCTGAGAAATTAGGGAGTTTGTTGTCGCTAGACCTAAAGCTCTGATACCATGATAATTTGAGATCTGAATGATACATTAAAAATGAGCCTAAACGGCTATATGTACAAAATAGAACATTAGACCTAATTACAACATTAGACCTAATTACAAAAATTATGTTTCTACCCTTTTTACATGAATATCCTTTACATAGTGCATCAATATTAATTGTTCGGGTCTAAGTGGTGGGTCGATGCGATTTTTCTACGTCCTAAGGGTAAGAGTCGATGCGTATAGTTTAATCAGAGGAAAAAAATCAGCAATGACGCAACCTCTTCACTCCGCTAAGGTTACAAGACTGTATGAGTGTGCCAATTGGCAACCTGAGTCTAAGTAGAAGGCTGTCCTCTTCAACTCCGATGTCCTAGAAACCTAGTGAGAATTTAGAAAAATGTGTGGAAACCGAAAAGAAGAAAAAGAGAACCAAAAAAGAGAAAAATATAATTGTCTTAAGAATTGTATCGAACTGTTTGCGCATTAGAATAGGTATGGAGATTGCTTGTATGTTTTCTAGGGGTTAGTGAAATGAACTCGAGATCTGTGTAGGATTGCACGGTTAGTGGCTTTCGGTAGATAGGTGTCTAAATTCGGTCAGCTTAGATCTATGTTCTTGTGACACGTTGTTGCGTAGAGGGGCTGACTTTTTGAGTTGATTGTGCTAGTTTCTGGTTATTGTCTAACTCCTCTGTTGCTTAGTTCTAGTCTTGCTCGAGGACGAGCAAAGGTTCAAGTCTTAGGAGTTTGATAACATCTATTTTGTTATAGTTATGATCATCTCCTGTTCCTGGTTCAAAACATGCATGCCTAATCATCTCGATTTTATACGTATTTCTCGCATGATTTATGAGAGTTATGATATAGATATGATGATTACGTATGATTTTGTATCTGTTTTCTCGTTTTCGTATTTTTGTTTCCTTATAGGTTGTAATGCAAATTCGGTTCATTTTGGAGCTAAAGGACGAACACGAGACTAAGTACTAACATCGAGGATCATCACGGAACAAACGAGACGAGAATCCGCGAGGAATAACACAGCCCACGCGGGGCATTTACCTGGCTCGCACGGGGCTTGACCCCCTGCAACTTCAGCACGAGTCGGGGAGGTCCTCAGCATGCACGGGTCTTCATGACAAGCTTCAGCCCGTGCGGGGCACTCCTTAGCCCGTGCAAGGCCTTTGGTTCAGCATTTGGTCCAGCAGAACGAGCACGGGTCGGGCAAGCATTCAACACGCATGGATGCAGCCTCTCCAAGAGATCCCGCACGGGGCACTCACTTAGCCCCCGCGAGGGCCTTGTTTCCAGCAAACACAACATCTCTAGCCCCCGCGGGGCACACACTCCAGCCCCCGCGGGTCACGTCTGATAACACTGAAAGTGTATCATATTTAGGATAGGTTTTTATGTCATTTTAGGATATTTCTTACATCGTCTACTTACTTATCCGATATGATTTTGAGCTTCACACACCGGTTTTATTGGTTTTCAGGTTTTTAGGCGACAAGGCCTAAATGAGCTAAATACGAAGGATTTCTGAACAAAACCACAAGATC
>CM071873.1:15712159-15722952 GCA_036759665.1 Gynandropsis gynandra
GACACGTGAAGGTCGTCTTCTCTTGGTCTTGAGGGTGAATAGGAATCTGAAAGAAACCAGAATATCCATCCAAATAACAAAAATAGGCATGATTCGCTAACCGTTCTAACATTTGGTCGATGAATGGGAGAGGGAAGTGATCTTTCCTCGTCGCTTTGTTGAGCTTGCGGTAGTCTATGCGCATCCTCAACCCCGTGACGGTTCTTGTTGGAATCAGCTTGTTGTTATCGTTGCGCACTACCGTCATTCCTCCTTTCTTGGGCACGACATGCACGGGGCTCACCCATTCGCTGTCCGAGATAGGATATATGATACCTGCATCCAAAAGTTTTAGTATCTCCTTTTTCACTACCTCTTTCAAGTTGGGGTTCAGCGGCCTTTGCGCTTCAATCGATGGTTTATGCCCGTCCTCCATGAGAATTCGATGCATGCATAACGAAGGGCTTAGTCCCTTGATATCCTCAATGGTATATCCGATCACTCTCCTATGCTTCCTTAAGCAATCAAGTAGCTTTTGCGTCGCATCTGCACTCAAGTCAGCATTAACAATAACGGGATATGTATCATTAAGTCCGAGGTATTCATACCGAAGAGAAGGAGGAAGAGGCTTCAACTCGAGTTTGGGCGCCTTCTCCACTGCGAAGTCATCTTGTACTTCGTGTGTTATCTCCTCACATGGGGCATCTCTTAGTGCTTCAACAGCACTCATGAATTCTGCGTACGCCTCAGCTTCTTCGTCGGTAAGACCTGCATCTTCGCAAATTTGAGTTAAACATCTAATGAGTGGATCGGAGATACTTACTTGATCAAACGTGTCGTTCGTTAACTCCTCCAGCAAGTCAATTCGAAAGCAAGACTCCTTGATGGAGGGTCCGTTCATGGATTTGGTTAAGTTGAATTCAATCGTTTCGTCTCTGACACGTAGGTAAAGTTTTCCTTGTTGTACGTCTATCATCGCACCTGCAGTAGCTAAGAACGGTCTACCCAGTATAATAGGTATCCTAGCATCCTCTTCAATATCAAGTGCAACAAATTAAGCGGGTATGCATAAATTACCTACCTTGGTGGGAATGTTCTCCACAATCCCCACCGGATATCTTACCGAACGATCAGCGAGTTGGAGACACATCATGGTAGGTTTGAGATCGCCGAAGTTCATCCGCTTGAAGACTGAATGTGGCATGAGGCTCACGCTTGCTCCTAAATCACACAATGCTTTATCAATATCGAGATTACCTATTGTGCATGGAGTGGAGAAGCTTCTGGGTTCCTTCAACTTTGGGGGCAGCTTGTTTTGAAGAATGGCGCTGCATTGCTCGGTGAGTGCTACCGTCTCACTCTCTTCGATACACGCCGTTTGGGACATAATTTCTTTGAGGAATTTGGCGTACGTGGGCATTTGTTGGAGGGCTTCTACAAAAGGTATGTTAATTTCAAGTTTCTTAAGTATTTCTACGAAACGTCCATACCTTAGCTCGTTCTTGCTGCTCACCAATTGTTGAGGAAACGGTATTGGAGGCTTGTACGCCGGTGGGGCTGCATATGGTTTCTCCAATTTCTGATTCAGCTCCTCCCCCATTCACAATGCCCTTTCCCTTATCCACTGATTTTCCAGCAACTCTTTCTTGCTCTTTCAGGGGCGGATTCATGAGCACATTACCGCTGCGCAAGGTGATGGCGTTCACGTGCTCTCTCGGGTTAAGATCGGGCATACTGGGAAGCTGTCCGGGATTACGAGATGATGAGGCAGCCTGTTGTGCTATGGAGTTTTCTAACATCTTTACATGTGTGCTCAAAGACTCCATCTGAGATTTAAGCTCACTAATCGTTGTCCCCACATCCGCGTTGAATTTGGTTTGAATCGATTGTTGCTGCTTCTGCTCCTTCATAAATTCGAGCAATACCGCCTCAAGGTTTGATGAAGAGGCTTGAGGAGGTTGAGGAGCTTGCTGGAATTGCTGGTTGTTTTGCTGAAAAGTATGATGCCTTTGTGGAAACCCCGAATACTTTACCGGTTGGGTCGTTCGATACGAAAGATTCGGGTGATTCCTCCAACTCGGCTTGTAAGAGTTCCCGAATTGAGTGTTGCCTTGCTGCTGGGCATAATTCACCTGTTCGAAATCCTCATGTACCGTGCATTGATACGCTACATGCTCCGTATCTCCGCAATTCGCACAGTACATGGCATTCGCTGCATTACCCGTAGCTCTATTCTGATTAGGCTCATATAAACGACGAGTGCTATTAGGCATACCTCTCGAAGTTGACCACATGGTATGGATCATGGCGAGGTTATCGATCAGCTCCAATGCCTCCTCGACCCTCAGATCCATGAACTATCCTCTGCGCATTATCCAACGTCGTTCGGTGCTCATCTGAAATTCCGTTATAGAATGTTTGGATAACGTACCACTGCTCAAGACCATGGTGTGGACACAGTTGTAGAAGATCCTTGAATCTGCCCCACGCCTCAAACAAAGTTTCTCCATCTCTGCATCCGAACGTTGTGATTTCCCCCTCATCTGAATCGTCTTGCTCGGAGGAAAGAAACGTGATAAGAACGTAGAAGATCCTTGAATCTACCCCACGCCTCAAACAAAGTCTCTCCATCTCTGCATCTCCGAACGTTGGATTTCCCCCTCATCTGAATCGTCTTGCTCGGAGGAAAGAAACGTGATAAGAACAATGTGCAGAGCTAATCCCAAGTAGTGATAGATCCGGTGGGGAGCGATTGCAGCCAAGTTTTCGCTCTTCCCCCAATTGAGAAGGTGAAAAGATGCAATAAGATCGTGTCCTCTGAGACTCCGTGAATTTTGAACGTACCAGAAAGCTCAAGGAAGTCTCTGAGGTGCTGATGGGGATCCTCATGGTTTCCACCCATGAATTGCTTCTGATAAAGCATGTTGATCATCGCTGGCTTAATCTCAAATTGTTCTCTTGCAACAGCAGGTATCCTTATGGCTGTTTGCACGTTGTTCACGTTCGGCACCACGTAATCCCTCAGACGACGTGGTGGAGGAGCCTGTGGTTCTCGCGGTTGAGACGTGAGTGGTTGTTGCTGCATTTTCCCCAAATTACCAAGAGATATCTGAAGCTGTTCGCGGCCGTTCTGATTATCCATATCTCGTTGATCTGATGGCTCTGTGTTATCTTCTTCCTTACCCTTTCTCAATATTCTGCAAGTTCGCTCGATCTCTAGGTCGATTCGGAGTAAACTAGAAGTGCCTTGAGACCTGGTCATAAACCGACAAAGAACGAACGAATGGAATTAGGTAGAAAGAATCGAAAGTAAACAAAAGCAAAAATAAAAACAAAGCAAGAAAGACTCTAGGCTCGAATATAAGACACGTTGACAATAGTCCCTGGCAATGACGCCAAAAACTTGATGCATTCTCATAGTTAAATAAAATAACGTAAACTACCCGCAAGTGCACGACACGTGTGTAGTATTTTAGGTGTCGATCCCATAGAGACTACGCAACACAATCTAGACTTGAACTATGAATCAAACTTGCTAATGAACGAATATGGTTGAAGAATGAAATACTGAAAGTAAATAAACGAATTGATTCTTAACGATAAGACAAACGTTCTAGGAATCCAGTTTCACCACAAGACTACCGAAACCAACAATTAATCTATCTATCATGCAATCTCAGTTAAGCTATCTAAGGCAGACGATCCTAATATAATATCTACCCTCTCTCGAGGCATAGACACGTGATCTAGTCAAGTTGCCCCCTACTTTCGTGGCTGAGACATTGAACTAAACCCATAAGAACTAAGATTCATCCGTTTTACCCTCAACCGTTGCTACCCTACTTTCGTGGGCTAACCTCGGTTGTTCTAAACCTGATCTTCTAGGACTAGAACTCTCCTTTCGGTCCTTCTCCTAACCCCTAACACATGCATCTACGCGGCCATCGCAAACACAAGTAAATTCAAGTACTCAGATAAAGAATAGATAAACGAAAACGGGAAGATGCATTCAAAGATAAATCAAAAGATGGTTCCGGGATAATCAAGGGCTAATCCCTTCTCCTAGACCAAACAAACTACTCGGTCATGCGTCTGTAAACAAACATAAACGAAATAGAAAGTCTAAGGAACATGAAAACCAAACGAAAACCGAAGTTTGGAGGTTGATCTCCAATGATCCTCGTGTGCCTCCTCGCAAGAATCTCCTCAATCACGAATTGAATAATGTCCCCTCAAATCACGACCTCTGGCCCCCTTTTATGTCTTCAAAGTCGGTCAACTTGTTGCCTCAATCCCCCACGAACTTCCTTTTATTTTAAGTTAAACTAACTTAACTTAAGTTGCTGCAGAGGTGCGCAACCCGCTCGGGCTGTCAATTTACCCGCTCGGGCACGGCTAGGTCGGACGCGCAGGGTCGCGATACGCATGGGGTGCCCGATCGGGCATGATGTGTGCCCGCTCGGGTATGAGGCACCCGCTCGTGCATTTCCTTGCCCGAGTCGTGCGTAAATTTCTGTCCAAAATTGTCGTAGCCTTTGCCCGATTGGGTGTGAGTTGTGCCCGATCCGGTGGTGGCTCATCATGCTAATTCTCGTCCCGTTTTGTCCCGTGATGATCCTCGATGTTGGTACTTAGCCCCGTGCATGTCCTTTAGCTCCCAAATGAACCAAATACGCGTAAAAACCTGTAAGAACATGAAAATACGAAAACAAGTAAAACGGATACGAATCATACGTAAAGCAACACATATATATCAAGAACATCTCTTAAAGCGTGCAAGAAAAACGTATGAAAACGAGATGAACACTTGCATGATTTAAGAGATGTATATAATATAGATACGATGATTACGTATGGTTTTGTATCCGTTTTACTCATTTTCGTGTTATCGTGTCCTTACAACGTGGAATGCAAATTCGGTTCATTTTGGAGCTAAAGGACATACACGAGACAAAGTACTAACATCGAGGATCATCACGTAACAAAGGGGACGAGAATCAGCAAGGTATAACACAACCCACACGGGGCATTCACCTGGCCCCCGCGGGGCTTGACTCCCAGCAACTTCAGCATTAGTCGGGGAGGTCCTCAGCACGGACGGGTCTTCATGACCGGCTTCTGCCTGTACGGGGCAGTCCTCAGCCCGCGCGGGGCCTTTGGTTCAGCATTTGGTCCAGCAGAACAAGCACGGGTCAGGCAAGCATTCAACGCGCGCGGATGCAGCCTTTCAAAGTGAGCCCACGCGGGGCACTCACTTAGCCCGTGCGGGGGCCTTGTTTCCAGCGATCACAGCAGCTCTTGCCCCCGCGGGGCACACACTCCAGCCCTCGCGGATCGCGTCTGTCACCTGCAAAAACTAGAAAAGGAAACTTGTCTAAACACGAAAAGGAACTTGTTAGTTATGTATAAAAAAAGGAAAACAACTTTAGAGAAGAGCAATAAGAGATATTTTGCTAGAGAAAAGAACGGAAACGTTGCCCGACTTATTCAAGAATGGAAAACACACGAAAAAGGTAAAACGGTGGCTGCTGCAAAAAAGAGGAAAGAAGTGAACGACCAAAAGGAAAAACCAGGAGAAAAGGAAAGAATAGAAGAAGAACGGGAAGGAGAGGAGCTAGGGGTCGAGGGGATTCAGTTAGTTTTCTGAGAATTCATGCGTGAGAGAGTAGAGAGAGAATCAGAGAAGAAGAACACTCATGCGGAGGAGACATTCAAGGGACGTTGAAGATCAAATCAGCACTTCGGTTCCCTTTGGTTTTTATGTTCTTTAGATTTTCTAATTCGATTATGTTTTCTTTCGAATGCATGAGCAAGTAGTTGTTTTGTTCCAGGAGAAGGGATTAGCCCTTGGCTATCCCGGAACCACTTTTGATTTATCTTTGAATGTAATTTCTCGTTTTCATTTATCTAATATTTGCCTGAGTGCTAGAATTACTTGTATTTAGGAAGGCCAAGTAGATGCATGTGTTAGGCATTAGGAGAAGACCAAAAGGAGAATGCTAGTCCTAGAATATCAGGTTTAGAACAACCGAGGTTAGGCCACGAAAGTAGGGTAGCAACGGTTGAGGGTAAAATGGATGAATCATAGTGCTTATGGGTTTAGCTTAAGGTGTCAGCCACGACAGTAGGGGATAACTTGACTAGATCACGTGTCTATGCCTTGAGAGAGGGTAGATATCATATTAGTATCTTCTACATTAGATAACTTGATCGGGATTGCATGATTAGATAGGTTGGTTGTTGGTTATGGTAGTCTTGTGGTGAAACCGGATTCCTAGAACGTTTGTCTCACTGTTAAGAAATCCTTAGTTTATTATTTTTAGTTATTTCAATCTTAAAACCAATACTTCGTTATTTGCTAATTTGATTCATAGTTTGAATTTAGTGTGTGTTGCGTAGTCTCTGTCGGATCGACACCTAGAGTACTACACATGTGCCGTGCACTTGCGGGAAGTTTAGGTTAATATTTATTTAACTTTGAATATGCATCAAGTTTTTCAACCGTGCAGTTCTTTTAGCCCGACTGGGCTCATGATACCAGCAAAGACCCAATTGTTTGGCACGACTAGGGCTAGCATGGAGCCAGACCGGGCTGTGATTAAATGAAGAGCCCAACCGAGCTCACTCTTGTGCCCAGTCGGGCATGCTGAACCTGCACGCCGCCAATAAGGAAAGGAAATATTTAACCGATGGAAAACAACATGAAACTCACAGGAAAGAATGGAAACACTCTGCAAAATAGGAAAAAGAAGAAAAGGAAAGAAATAAGAAGAGGAAAGAGAAGAGAGAGGAGCAAAGCAATGGGACATTCAGATTAAAAACGAATAAGACGACAAAGAGGAGAGATAGTAGAGAGAGAGCAGAGCGCACGCGAAGGCGAAGGACGGAGCGACGAAACCGGATTGCAGAGGAACTATTGAAGATGTCGCTAAAAGAATAGGGAAGAATCTCGTTCTTTATCCATGTTGAATATTATTATCTTTTGCGTTTCGTATTCTAAGTTCAGATTCGAATCGGTTAATAGCCATGGGTTAGAGAGCTTTGCCGATATGTAACGAAGTCATATTCTTAATGCTTGTTGGTTCTTAATGTTTTCGTTCTTGTACAACACTCGAATGAATGATTATAGAAGTCTAATGAATCTACATTAGGGGATTAAACTTTGGAACTTAGCCATGATTTAGGATTAATCGGTTTAGAATCTACGCCAGGTCGATCGATTGAACCTAGGGGTCAATTTTGTTTCGATCATTATATTTCCACGTACTTACGCTCCAATGTCAATAGACTAAGTTCTTTAACTTTTTCAGCACTACATTGACATGAGTGCATCAATATTGATGGTTTGGGTCTAAGTGGTGGGTCGAGGCTGTTTTTTTTATGTCCTAAGGGTTAGAGTCCATGTGAAATCACAATAGTTCAATCAAAAGAAAAAAATCAGCAATGACGCAACTTCTTCACTCCGATAAGGTTAGAAGACCTTATGAGTGTGCCAATTGGTAACCTGGGTCTAAGTAGAAGGCTATCCTCTTCAACTCTGACGTTTTAGAAGCCTATTGCGAAATTTCAAAAAACAAATGTGTGGAAACCGAAAAAAGGAAAAAGAGAACCGAAAAAAAATAATTGCTTTAAAGATTGGTATCGAACTGTTTGCGAATTAGAATAGGTAGGGAGATCGCTTGGATGTTTTCCACGGGTTTGTGAAATGAACTTATGATATGTGTAGGGTTGCACGGTTAGTAACTTTTGTTAGATAGGGGTCTAAATTCGGTCCGCTTAGTTTTATGTTCGTGTGACGCATTGTTGGATAGGGTGGCTGACTTTTGGAGTTGATTGTGCTAGTTTCCGGTTGTTGTCTAACTCCTCTCTTGCTTAGTTTTCGTCTTGCTCGGGGAGGAGCAAAGGTTCAAGTCTGGGGGAGTTTGATAACGTCTATTTTGTCATAGTATTTTATTTCATTTTCGTAGTTAGTTAACCAAGCATTAAGCATCACTTAGTCCTCTTTCATCCTTTTTCCGTGTATTTGCAAGAAAAGATTACATCGAACATGAACACGAGCAAACACAAGTGAATACGATCAATTGCCCTACACCACATTCACTAGCACGACCGGGCACACAAGGGTGGTGCACAGCTCGACAGTGCAGCAATTCCAGCCCACCCATGCTAATGAAGAGAAATCTTAACACGACCATGCAGAATCCTTAGCACGAGCGGGCTCATCACCAATGGCACCAGCCCGACCCTACATATGCGTACAGCCCGCCTGTGCTCATATTCCGGAATGCATGCCCGTCCGTGCATCCCTCTTAGCCCGACTGGGCTCATGAAACAGACAACAATGCCGAATGTGCAGCACGGCCCGATCATGCATGAAGCCCGACCAAGCTTGGATCAACTGAAGTGCCTGACCGAGCTCACTCTTGTGCCAGGTCGGGCACATTAAACCAGCGTGCCGCCATGAAGAAAGGGAAAGGTTTTCTTAAGTGAAAAACAAGAGGAAACTCACGATAAAGAATGGAAAAGACTCGGCAAAATAGGAAAAAGAATAAAAGGAAAGAAATAAGAGGATAAAAGAAGGATATTCAATCGGGATTTAGGTGGAAACGAAGGGGGACAACACAGAGCAGATGTAGAGAGAGAGTAGAGAGAGCATAACGCACACGAGGCCGAAGGACAGAGCGACGAAGCCGGATTACGAAGGAGCTATTAAAGACGTCGGTAATAGAATAGGGAAGAATCTCGTTCTTTATCCATGTTGAATATGGTTATCTTTTGCATTTCGTATTCTAAGTTCATGTCCGAATAGGTCCAGAGCTATAGGTTAGAGAGCTTTGCCGATATGTAACGAAGTCTTGTTCTTAATGCTTGGTGGTTCTTAATGCTTTCGTTCTTGTACGCCACTTGAATGAATGATTTTGGTATTTTATCGTTCTCAGATTGATTGGTTGTTTTTAATGCTTTCGTTCTTGTACGCCACTCGAATGAATGATTACAAAAGTTTAATGAATCTACGCTAGGGGATTAGACTTTAGAACTTAGCCATGATTTTGGATTTCATCGGTTTAGAATCTACGCCTGGTCGATCGATTGAATCTAGGGATTAGGATAGCGGTCTTAATGCATCTAGTTGGTGAGATTACTCAATCGGAAGATTGGTAGTACGCACGTTAGGTAGAGGACAAGTCAATGCCAGTCAGTTCCTATATTTGAGCTTGAATTCCCTTAACTGGTTATAATATCTAAGACCAATGATCTTGTTAGAACTTCGTTGCATCATCGTGCATATCTCGAAACCTGCGGTGTTTAGTTCATTCATTGAGTTCCGATAGTTAGTTAGTTAGTTTATCTTTATTTGCATTCCCATCACTTATTGATTTTACACGTCTTATTCATTAGTTTACTAGCTTTAGAGTTGCATCAATTCCTTGTGTTGGACCCTGGTACTATACGATCCGTATTCATGCGGAAGCTTTAGTCTATGTAAATTATTACTTGAGATTAACCACAACATAGAAACGTTAGTCTGGTTATTTATTACTTGAGATTAAGTGCATCAAAATGCTAGAAAGCGAAGTGTGCCAATAGTTTACATCAAACCCTTAAATAAAACACATATATAAAGAGAATTGAATAAGCTGGTGAAGTATTTAGTAGGAAGTCTACAGTTTCCACCTTGCAGATGCTCTACAGGAAGCTAGCTCCAATGGTGCAGCTCCAATAGCACTCCTACATAAATAGTCCAACTCTAGGAAAACAAAATAACCTTAGAATGAGGTATTGACACTATTGTGTCAACAATATTCAATTCATAATAATCTAGAAGTGTGACAACTCTAAATAAACCACCATACTTTGCAGCCATTTTGCAGATGATCTGCGAGAAGTCATCTTTAATAGAAGTTCCAATAGACAATCCAACTTTGGAGAAGTCATCATTGCTCTAAAGTTTCAGAGGATTGGTCTAGATCACCAATGTTCTATTGAATCCTTTAAACTAACCCAATATATCAATTCCATGCACAAACTAGAGCATATTGTTCACGAAGAAGATGTGATTCGAGAAAAATATGCATACGCATTAGATGAGCAATCATACTTTGAAGCCTAAACTTGAATCATCCTTCTAAAGTTTCGACGAATTGATTCGCATCACCAATATTATAAGAACCAATCCGTAAGGGACTAAAATAGGATTTGCAAATGAGAAAAGCAAGTGTTTGATTGTGTTTGCTTGCAGCTCCAATAGCACTCCTACATAAATAGTCTAGCTCTAGGAAAACAAAAGAACCTTAGAATGAGGTATGTACGCTATTGTGTCGACAATATTCAATTCATAATAATCTAAAAGTGTGACATCTCTAAATAAACCACCCTACTTTGCAGCCAGTTTGCAAATGATCTACGAGAAGTCATCTCCAATGGTCCAGCTCCAATAGACAATCCAACTTTGGAGCCTAAACTTGAATCATTGCTCTAAAGTTTTGGAAGATTGGTCTAGATCACTAGTGCTCTACTGAATCCTACATACTAACCCAATATATCCATTCCACGCACAAATTAGAGCATATTGTTCATGAAGAAGATGTGATTCGACAAAAATATGCATACACATTGATAACACGCAATCCGTTATAGTTTTTATATCATTCTTAGGTCTAGTTTAGAGTAGATTATTTATATTTCATTCATTTATTGAGTATATTCGAAGACTTTATCCACATTTCGTGTTTTGCATAGGAAACGAAGACACGAGAAGAAACACGAGTGATTTTGGCAATCTAACCCCGGAAACGTAGGTTCAACTTGTGCGA
>CM071873.1:15723952-15752089 GCA_036759665.1 Gynandropsis gynandra
TCGAGAGTTTGCATAATGATGTAACGAAGTTCTAAAAGGATAATTGGTCTAGGTTTTTATAACTTGATATAACGCACATCAATATGCAATAGATATATTGGTATACGCATGCTACATAGTGGACAAGTCTACGCCATTCAGTTCCTATATAAGAGCTTGAATTCCCTGAACTCGTGATAGTATCTAAGACCAATGATCTTGTTAGAACTTCATTGCATCGTTGTGTGACTCTCGATACCTATGGTGCTTAGCCATAAGTTTATTCTCTTCGATTTAGTTTAGTATAGCTTAATCACAATCCCAAATTTAGTCATCTCACACGTCTATTCAATTAGTTTAATAGCTCATTAGTCGCATTAACTCCTTGTGTTCGACCCTAGTTACTACACGGTCCGTATTCTTGCGGAAGCGTTAGTCTAGGTTTTTATTACTTGATATAACGCACATCACACATCAGATGAACAATCATACTTTGTAGCCTAAACTTGAATCATCCTTTTAAATTTTCGACGAATTGATTCGCATCACCAATATTATAAAAACCAATCGGCAAGGGACTAAAATAGGATTTGCAAATGTGAAAAGCAAGTGTTTGAATGTGTTTGGCGTACTCGAGATCACCAATCTCCGAAGGTTTTACCAAGAAATTTCCTATCTTCATTATGAATATTCATAAGGCTTTTATAGTCGTTACACCAAGACGGAGACAATTATCTTGGTACAAGATTCTAGAACTAATTTTAAGAAGTCTGAACAACTTCAATGGTTGTTCCTTTCTTGGTTTGTTTTGTCTTTCACTTCAGCATTTCCTTTTTGTTTGTTCATCTTGAATCTTGTTTCTAATCATCTTGGTGTTGATTCATGGTTCTAGGACGTTATATGGGGATGTATAACCTATTAGTTCTTTTCCCTTTAGCATTCACCTTGTCCTCAAAGTGGAAGTCCAGGTACCTCATTATGAGATCCTCCATTGTTTCCCAAGTGCCATCTTCTTTAGTAATTCCTTTCCAACGTATCAACAGTTCTTTCTTCTTGGTGACTTTTTGTCTCATGAGTTTCAATATGGCTTGTGGTTCTAGAAAAGGATCTAAAACTTCTGTAGTTTTTGTTGGTAAGGGATGCACATAATTGTTTCCAATAGCAACTTTTCCTATCATTTTGGTTATCTGATAAAGGACATACCGACCTACAAGATTGACATTAAGCTTAGATACAAAGGATCTCTGTCAGTAGAGTCTGAACTTGAGGTAGACCTAGGTTCCTACTGAATATTCCATTTCTCTTTTGTGTTTGTGTACAGAGTTCTTCATTCTTTGTTGAGCCTTCTTTAAATTTTGTTACCATCCTAAGTACTTATTCCTTTTCCTTCAACAATTTGTCTTAAATCAATTTTTGTAGTAAGTGTCTCAAGTCTCAAGTGCCCGACCAGGCAAATAGAATGGTGTGGTCTTCAAAGAGGTATGGTATGATGGGTTATACCACTATTCAACCCACATCAACCAAGTGACCCATTATCACGGTTTCTCATTGATAAATCATATGAGACAAGTTTGAAATCATCTTTTTAGTATCTCTATTTTCCCATCTGATTGAGGGTGATTGGAAAAGCTATAGGCCAATGCAAGTTCTTGAGCTTTGAAAAGAGAAGTCTAGAATTCACTAGGAAAATCATGTCTCTAATCAGACACAATTTCTATGGAAATCTATGTAGTCTTAGTAACTCCTTCATAAAGACTTATGCCACTTGAATTTTTGTAAATGGGTGTCTCACTGGAATGACTTGTTTTAACTCTTCAAATGCCTTGGTCGCTTCCTTATTTCATTTGAAACCATTTTTCTTCATAATTATGTCAATGGCTTAGCAATTTTTCCATAGCTTCTAACAAACTTTTTGTAATATCTAGTGAGGCCAATAAATCCCCTCATAGTTGTAATGGATTTTCGAGTCTCCCACTTCCTTATGGATTCATTTTTAGTAGGATCGGCAACAACTTCATCAGTTTAGATAATGTGGCCAAGGTATGCTACTTGTGACTGTCCAAAGGTACATTTCTTCTGGTTCACAAAGAAATTGTGGTTTCTGAGAATATGTAAAACCAAGTCGATGTGTTGGACATGGTCATCCAAATCTTCGTATATTAGGATGTGATCTAAGATAACTAGAAACTTCCTCAAGTATTGTTCTAAAAGATCCTTCATAATAGACTGAAAAGTGGTTGGAACATTTGTTAATCCAAAGGGCATTAGCAAAAATTCATATTGCCCTTAAGTAGTCCTGAAAGCAGTCTTGTGAATATCGTCTTCCTTAACTCCTATGTGGTGGTATCCTTCTTCTAAATCCAGCTTGAAAAATATTATAGAGCCATGGAATTCATCAATAAAAGGATTCGGGTACTTGTGTGGTATAATGACCTTGTTCAATGCTCTATAGTCAATGGAGAGCCGCCAACTGCCATCTTTCTTTTGTACCAGTAATATAGGGGTTGAATATGGACTGATACTTGGTCTTATGATTCTCATTGTCAGCACTCCTCTACTAGTTTTTCCTTTTCATTCTTCTGAGCTAATGGATGTCTGTATGGTCTCAAACTCACTGTATGGTCTGAAACTCACTAGAGATGGAGTATTCCCTTGTTCTTTTAGAGTCAAATGATAACACGTAATGTCGTTAGTTTTAGGCTACTCATTTAAATCATTTATGCATAGTTTGCGTAACACGAGTTATGAAACTTACATGAATGTCCTCTATCTAGTCCTTTTGTTGATTTTCAGGTTATAAAGCGAGAAAGCATAATAGAGCTTATGGATGTTGATTCTTGGAGTCAACTGCACATACTTGGAGCTACATACCACTCAAAGTAGATTCAGACCAAGGAACTGCATGGATACCCGAGCATTGAGCGAAAGGAGCAAACCACGGGCATGCCCCATGAAAAGCCATGAACCAACACAGGGTGGTCCCTTTAGCCC
Organism: Gynandropsis gynandra; assembly: GCA_036759665.1. Taxonomy (NCBI): domain Eukaryota; kingdom Viridiplantae; phylum Streptophyta; class Magnoliopsida; order Brassicales; family Cleomaceae; genus Gynandropsis; species Gynandropsis gynandra. Next base: position 15,726,923 of record CM071873.1, read on the forward strand.
GCACGGGCTGCACCTCCAGCAAGCCTGAGCGGGGTGCTTGTTTGGATGGGCATAGGAAGAGCTCGCGCGGGGTGGCTACCTAAGCCCGTGCGGGGTGCGTGTCAGGACAACAACCCTTAAAAGGGGACTAAAACGAGAGAAAAAGGTAAGGCCACCGCCAATAAATACCAAGGAATAGTTTAGAAAAAGGTAAGGCCACTGCCAATCTACAATCAATGCTATGAATGTTCTATACTGGTGCTGGCTGCTTAGTAACTTAGGATTTCATTTTTAACCGTGAGGTTAGATTATGAATCCATAAATATTGATTGTTGATCGAGTCTGATTAATGAGAATTTGACTGATCCGTTAATCGACTCAGAAATTAGGATTGCATGCTTAATGCTACCGTAATTTCGTGTTAATCGCTGCTAGGAGGTAGGACTGCTTGTTGTTGTGGTTAGGGAGTTAAGGTTTCGAGAGAACCATTATCTACTTACGAGCATCATTTTCTATTATCAAGATAGTTTATTGATTTATTATATTTTGTTGGTTGCACCCTTGCAATTCCATTAATCCAAAGACCGTAGTGTTCTTAATTATCAGTTTTTTTTGCGTGCCCTCATCACTATCATAATTCATCTTAGAATTCTCAAATTTTGCCCGACATCACATCAATTTCATCTGTCTTAGTTTAGTTATATTCTTAGCTTAGGTTGCATTAGTCCCTAGAGTTTTCAACCCAAGTATTACACCGATCCGTATTCTTGCGCTAACTGAATATTAGGCATTTTATTTGCTTAATAGTTTGCTTAGGTAGCCACCCCACGCGAGCTCTTCCTATGCCCATCCTTAAGTTTATGTTTTATGAAATATGTTTTAAATGCCTACCAATGAAAAAGCCCTCAACAAGACATAGATCAACGTGTGTAGATTTGCCAAATTGAATTTCCACATCAATCCTATTAAGATGCGGTCAGATAATTGTGATATCCAATTGTTTATTGATTGAGTCGACTTAACTAAGATATCAATTAGATTGGGACTTAGAGGCATAAAGTTGGGTGGCTAATTATGAGATGAATTGGAACAAGGGTTATTCACCTAATTATCCAAGAATTGCATGACATGTAATTGACAAAGAGTTGTCTACATAAATAACCAAATCTAGGGTGATTTACCAAAGTAAACTCTAGACAAGGTGAAATATGGATCTTGGCCCACTAAGAAAATTATGAATATTACATTCCAAATTGATAGTGAGGGTTATTTGTTCGTAAAATTTAGTGGGAGAATCATTTAAAAAAGTCCATGTTTAAATGATTCTTTTCATGATACTCATATTCTGTGTATCTCTGTTTTAGGTGAGCATGACATCAAACACACACGTGTTGTCTTTGTGATCAATCCTTGAGAAGGATAAGGTGAATGGGACAAATTCCCTGGATTGGTACAGGAACTTGAGGATTGTCCTCAAAACAGGAAAAGAAAATGTATGTCCTTCAAGGCCCCTTACCTTAAGTGCCTTCAAAAAATGCTCCAAGGGTTGATAAGGATGCTTATACGAAGCACTTTGATGATTCCCTTAAGGTCAGCTGCCTTATGTTGTTACTCATAACTCTGAGCTTCAGAAGCAACATGAGATGGCAGCTTTCGATATGATCGGACATCTTAAGGAGTTGTATCAAGAGTACACTAGGCAAGAGAGGTTTGAAACCTCTAAGGCTTTATTTGGATGTGTTATGGCAAAGGGAACTTCTGTAGGACCTCATGTACTCAAAATGATTGGGTATATTGAGAGCCTTGAGAAAATGGGTTTCCCGGTGGGCCTAGAGTTGGCCACAGACTGAATTCTGCAATCGTTGCCAGAATCTTATGATCAATTCGTCATTAACTATAACATGAACGATTTTGATAAGTCTCTGGCACAATTACTGAACATGTTAAGAACTGGTGAAGTAAACATCAAGAAGTCCAAGCCCAAAATTGTTATGATGGTTTAGAATCACAAGGGCAAGGCCAAAGGCAAGAACAAAAGGGGTCAAAAGACCAAGTTCAAGTCTGGTAAAGCCTTAAAGCCTAAGGTGGAGTTGCTAAGGAAGGTGACTGCTTCCACTTGGTAAGACCAGTCATTGGAAGAGGAATTACTCAATGTATTTGGAAGAACTAAAGACCAAGAAGGGGAATGGGACTTCTGCTTCATGTATTTATGTTATAGAACTCAACATATGTACTTATATTTCATGGGTATTAGATACCGGATGTGGTTCTCACATTTGTAATAATGTGCAAGAACTCAGAAGAAGTAGATCGTTGAATAAAGGTGAAGTTGACCTGCGAGTTGGAAATGGAGCAAAAGTTGCTGCATTAGCTATTAGGACTTATGTATTGACTTTGCCTACTGGGTTTGCTCTATTTATTTGAATGATATGGTATATGGTGTTGCACATTTGATCGATGGCCTTTATGTTCTGAACTTTGATATGCCTATCTATAACGTGAATGCTAAAAGGATTAGAACTAATGATTATAATTTGACATATCTCTGGCATTGCCGCTTGGGCCATATAAACGAGAACCACATCTCTAAAATCCATAAAGATGAAATATTGGATTCATTTGGTTTTGAATCATTTGAAACATGTGAATCTTGTTTAATGGGCAAGATGACGAAAGCCCCTTTTAAGGGACAAAATGAAAAGGCAATTGGTGTATTAGATCTCATACATACAGATGTATGTGGACCTTTAAACATACAAGGTAGAGGTGGTTTCTTGTACTTTATTACCTTTACTAATGATTTTAGTAGATATGGACATGTGTATCTGATGAAACACAACTCTGAATCGTTTGAAAAGTTTAAAGAATTCAAAATGAAGTACAAAACCAACTTCACAAGAATATCAAGAAACTTCGATCAAATCAAGGAGGTGAATATTTAAGCCAAGAATTTGTTAACTATCTAAAAGAGTGTGGGTTTGTCTCACAACTCACTCCACCAGCTACATCACAATGGAATGGTGTTTCTGAAAGGAGAAATCAAACTCTGTTAAACATGGTTTGGTCGATGATGAGTCAAAACGTTCTTCCACATTTTTTTTGGGACATGCATTAGAAACGACTGCTTTTATATTAAACCGTGTTCCATCTAAGTCAGTTCAGAAAACACCATATGACATATGGACTGGGAAACGTCCTAGTATATCTTTTTTTAAGATTTGGGGATGTGAGCTTTATGTTAAACGTCAGACATCTACCAAACTCTACCCTAAATAAGACAAGTGATTTTTGTGGGGTATCCTAAAATAACTAAAGGATACTATTTCTCAAACCCTAAGAGCACAAAATGTTTGTTGCCAGAACATGTGTTTTTCTAGAAAGAGAGTTTCTTTCTAGAAGAACTAGTGGGAATTCTGTAGAACTTGAAGAAATTCAAGAAGCACAAGAAAACACTACTGACACTAAGATGGAAATTGAGCAGACACCACTAGCAGTTGTGGAACCGAACCACAATTAGTTGAGGAACCAGAACAACAAATTGATGTGGAACCTGCTCATGAGACACAAATTATACGTAGGTCTATAGATATGGATTTCTGGTGACTCAAGATGGTGATCTAATGCTCATGGAAGATGATTAGCCTATGACCTACCAAGGGGCCATAAGGAGGCCAGATTCTTAGAAATGGCTTGAGGCCATGAAATCCGAGATGGACTCCATGTATACGAACCAAGTATGGAATTTTGTTGATCTACTTGAAGGGGCGTGACCCATAGGTTGTAAATGAATTTTCAAAAAGAAAACCGACATGGATGGTAATGTTCATACCTATAAAGGGTGTTTGGTAGCAAAAGGTTTTAAACAAGTTCATGGTAACGACTATGATGAAACTTTTTCACCAGTTGCGACGATCAAATCCATAAGGATTTTGCTTGCGATAGTTGCGTACCATATTTTGAAATCTGGCAAATGGATGTCAAAACAACTTTCCTTAACGGAACACTTCTTGAGGATGTGTACATGACACAACCTAAAGGTTTTGTCGATCTTGAAAATGTTGATAAGGTCTGCAAGCTACAACGATCCATTTATGGATTGAAGCAAGTTTCTGGGAGTTGGAATCTTCGTTTGGATGAAGCAATCAAAGGGTTTGGTTTCATTAAAAACGAAGATGAACCTTGTGTCTACAAGAAGGTTAGTGGGACTTGTGCAAGTTGTGCAGCTTGCGTGTCCAATTGTCTAAGGAAGCCATCCATCTGCTTATTGGCGCTTTGTTGTTCCGCTTTCACTTCCATCAACAAGTTGTTTTGATTTTCTAGTACATCAAGGAAGCGGGCGAACATGGCGGTAACGTCGGGGGCTGCTTCAGGTTGGATTGGTTGTGGCTGAGGCGCATATGGCTATAGTTCTGAGTTTTGGGCTGCATCCATGGCTGAAAGTTCCCCAATAGATGTTGTGCATTCATCATATCATCGGAGTTCCTATACGGGAAGTTTGGGTGATCGCTCCATCCGTGATTGTATGTATTACCGAAAGGTTGATTGTAACTCTCGTAGTTCACTTCTTCATACCCCCAAACTTCTTGTTCCCATGGTTGCTCTGAGTAATGTGGATGGTATGAGTTAGACAACATATGAAAAATTTCGGAAAGTTGATCTTTTACATCAGCTATATCGGCATACAAAGAGTGGACCTCGTTCTTGTTACCTCGCAAAATAAAGAACACAAAATTCGATTAAGCTCCGAGAGGTAAAAAAACTTTGACTCAAAAAGAAAAAAAATAATAAAATAAAACAAAATATGCAAAGGAACTCGTGCACGAATTGGGGAATTGCTGCGTCTTTTCCCTTTTTCAATTGGGGGAAAAGCGAAAGCTTGGCTGCAATCACTCCCAAAAAATAATAAAATAAAACAAAATATGCAAAACGAATAAGACTTTGGAAAGGACTATATGCTAATGCAAAAGTATCCTAACTCTAAAGCCGTAATCAGTTCCCCGGCAACGGCGCCAAAAACTTGATGTGGTTAATCTCAAGTAATAATATACCTAGACTAACGCTTCCGCAAGAATACGGATCGTATAGTACCAGGGTCGAACACAAGGAATTGATGCAACTCTAAAGCTAGTAAACTAATGAATAAGACGTGTAAAATCAATAAGTGATGATAATGCGAACAAAGATAAACTAATTAACTAACTAACTATCGGATTAAACTCATTAAACTAGACACCACAGGTTTCGAGAGATGTACGATGATGCAACGAAGTTCTGACAAGATCATGGTCTTAGATATTATCATGAGTTCAGGGAATTCAAGCTCTAATATAGGACTTGTCTGGCGTAGACTTGTCCACTACCTACCGTGCGTACTACCAATCTCCCAATTGTGTAATTTTACCCACTAGACGCATTAAGAGTGCTATCCTAATCCCTAGATTTAATCAAACGACCTAGCATAGATTCTAAACTGATTAAATCCTAAATCATGGCTAAGTTCCAAAGTCTAATCCCTTGGCGTAGATTCATTAATCTTCTATGATCATTCATTCGAGTGGCGTACAAGAACGAAAGCATTAAAAACAACCAATCAATCTGAAAATGATCAAATACCAAAATCATACATTCAAGTGGCGTTCAAGAATGAAAGCATTAAGAATCACCAAGCAATAAGAATAAGACTTCGTTACATATCGGCCAAGCTCTCAAACCCGTGGCTATGGACCTACTCGGACATGAGCTTAGAAAACAAAACACAAAAGATAACTATATTCGACATGGATAAAGAATGAGATCCCTCCCTATTCTATTACCGACGTCTTCAATAGCTCCACCACGCTCCGGCTTCCTAGATCCGTCCTTCGCCCTTGTGTGTGCGTTCTCCTCTCTTGCTCTCTCTCTACGTGTGCTCTGTTTTCTCTCCTTGTTTCTATGTGAATCAGTCCCTGAAGTTCTCCCCCCTATTCGTTTCTTGCAGCAGCCACCCTTCTCTTCCTTTTCTTGCGTTTTCCATTATTGAATAAGTTGGGTGACGTTTCCATTACTTTCTCCAGTGAAATATCACTTATTCCTCTTCACTAAAGTCGTTTTCCTTATTGTATAAGTCCCCAACAAACTCCCATTTGTTTTAAGACAAATTAACTTATTTGGAGTTGTAGGTGACAGACGCGACCCGCGCGGGCTGGGTAAGCGACCCGCTCCGGTACGGCGCGAAAGATCGCGTAAGAATGCGATGGAAGAAGAGGCAGTCTGCTCGGACTGTGCTGCTGCCCGATCGGGCTGAGTTGCTGCCCGCTCGGGCTGAGGCCTCAACCGTGGTATTTCTTGCCCGACTCGTGCTCAATTTTCTGGACAAAATCATGGTAACAAATGCCCGCTCGGCATAGGGAATTACCCGCGCGGGTAGTGGCTATTCCTTGCCGATTCTCGTCTCGTTTGTCCTGTGATGATCCTCGATGTTGGTACTTTGTCTCGTGCACGTCTTTTAGCTCCAAAACGACTGAAAACGAGATGATCATGATGCTTAATGCATGGTAAAATCCAAATGAATGATGAAACTAACTATGAAAATAAATGAAAATACTAGAACAAAATAGACGTTATCAGTCCCGATATATCATATGCCTTAAGTATGACTAGTAGGAGATAAGTCGTCCGAACTTGAGCCCGACCCGCCGCCTTATTCTCGGTATGAGTACGTTGATGCCAATAAAACATATCTTGCTGTTTTAAATTCTAACATGAGTGCAGATGAGATGAGAAGACAGCATCGTTGTGAAGAATATTCTTAAGTACTTGAGAAGTACTAAGAATGCATTTTTGGTATTTGGAGGTGAAGAAGAGCTCATTGTAACGCGTTATACTGATGCTAGCTTTGAAACCGACAAAGATGATTATCGATCGCAATTTGGTTTTGTGTTTTTCCTAAATGGTGGTGCTGTGAGCTGGAAAAGTTCTAAACAAGCTACAATTGCTGATTCTACTAAAAGGCTAAGTACTTAGCTGCATCAGAAGCAACTAAAGAAGCGGTTTGGATCAAGAAATTCATATCTGAACTTGGGGTGGTTCCTAGCATAGAAGATCCAGTTGAGATCTATTGTGAGAATAATGGTGCCATAGCACAAGCTAAGGAACCTAGATCAAACCAAAGATCAAAACACATACTTAGAGATTTCCATCACATTTGAGAAATCGTGGAGAGAGGAGACATTAAGATATGCAGAGTACCTACAGATGACAATGTCACAGACCCTTTGATGAAGCCTCTGGCGCAACATAGGCATGATCGTCATACTAGATCATTAGGTATTAGAGATATACTCGATTGGTCTGATTGGTCTTAGTGCAAGTGGGAGATTGTTGGAGTATGCTCTATAGATCAATCATTTGGATGATTCTTATTTGAGTATTTTTGATGTATCATGACATTTTCTATAAAATGACATTCTATTATTTCATTTAATTTACTGTCAGCTTATATAAATAGATTAAATAATATAGTATAGTCTTAAAACATCCCTAGTTGAGCATCATTGAGAATAAGGATATCAATGTTGCATTAAGACTAGTAGAAATTCTCGTAGTAATACCCATACATACATGTTAGAGAATAATGTACTGGACGATCCGCCATGAGATTGCTACATGGATTGCTATATGAGTATCATAGCAATTCTCATAGTGATTATGGTATATATAATCCTATGACATGAGATTGCCAGAGATCTTAACATAAGCAATTGCATGCTTTGACACTATCAAACGTAACTCGTAAATGGGTGGACGAACAAAATAGTGATTGGGTATGCAACCTGTATATGTAGTAAGATGTTGGTCGATCGAGATAAGGATTTGTCCCTCCTATATAACAGGAGTGGTGTCACGAGCTCATAGATTGAATTAGATGAGTATGATACGTTCCATGACTCATGTTCAATCTAGACATGAAGGACAAAAGATTTAATATACATAAATCACGAGATTGGTAATGTCGAGTCACAGATATTTTCATTGCTTAGGAAATGATGATGTGTTGCTAGACACTACTCATTATTTGTGATCAACGCAATGAGAACCTATTTGGTCGCACACAAAGACGAATGGAGTTGGACATGTAATTGGGCCAATCCTATTATGAATGGATTGAGAATAATTCGAGTTATGAGGGTCAATTCTAATTGATTTGTGAATTCAATTTAATTGGGCCTAATTTGGCCCATTAGGATTAATTGGGCAAAACCCTAATTAAGCTTTTAAGTTAGGGTTAAACCAATTTTTCCCTATAAATATAGTACTTGAGCTATGTTCTGAAGAAGACATAAAACAAAAAAAAAGGGCAAAGGCACTTCGTCCAATATAATCTACAGGCTGAAATCCTAGTCTAGCAACTAGGTTTTCCGACTTTCTCCAGTTTTCCTTCGTCCGTGTGGATACTGACAGAGGTAGGAGTGATTCGCTGCTGCTCGTGACTCACAGATCCGAGCTTTAGCACACACCAAGGTATGTGCTAAGAAACACTAATTAGTCTATCTCTGAATCAGATCTCACAAAACGGAAAACCGAGAAAAACTTTATATTTCCACTGCGTGTTTCCCTTCGGCTTTCTCCCTACACAGATATCAGCACATCTGTCCACACCATGGGATGGACAAGAAGTACCTCCTCACCAGCTTCCTGCAGGGAATCAATGAGACCACACGCTTCATGATTGTAGCAGCGGGTGCTAGCTCCGTCAGCAACCTCACTTTCCAACAACTCGAGAACATGATCGAGAACATGGAAAAAGAGGGAGGAAAGAATATCGGAGATTACAACCGTGATCTCCCATCCAAAGCTGATGTAAAGGAGTTAGGTCTTGCTAATCCGGATCTGACTGACATAAAGCAACAAGTTGCAGAGATCTACATGGTGGTGGCAGGTCTGCATGTAGAGCGATAGGACACATCTATAGGCCAGGGATAGAACAAATCAACTACTTCAACAATCGACTTTACCAACACAGCTACATCAAGAGCCATCCCAACCTCTCTTATGGCAATACAAGTAACATAGAAAGCATGCAATGCTTTCAACCACGGATGATGAGAAGAAACCAGGACCAGGCTTTCAAGCAAAGGGGGAGTGGCGAGGACCAAGGCTATCTGGAGAGTGCACAACACTTAGGTGACTCCGACATTCTTCCTATGTTACAATTGTAGCTGCAAGAACGGAAGAATCAGAACTACACACTTGGAGAAATCAAGGCTAACCATGATGACATGAGGAAGCAAATGGAGAGCTTCCAAGCACACCTGAAATACCTGGATTCGCAAGTGACACAGCTGGCGCAAGGGTCCAACCGACAGCCTGGATAGTTCCCAGGAAGCCTGAGACAAACCCCTAGGAACAAGACAATGCCATCTATCTGCGGAACGAAAAGATAGTGGATCAACCTATGCCATTCACAACCGAGAGAGAACAACCTCTGAGTAATACAAATGACCAACTAGTTGCTCAAGGCATGGAAGAGGAGGAGACCGACAAGGAAGAGGAGAAGGAGCCGACTTACATGAAATCTACCTTGAGGCCGCTGGCCCTACCATTCCCACAGTGTCAAAAGAAACAAAACAACGATGCTACATTCACCACATTCTTGGAACTCCTAAGGAAGTCGCAAGTCACCATCCCATTCTATGATGCACTCATGAAGAAAGAGGATCGTAGACAACGAGGTAGTGATGGTCACTAACTCTCTCATACAATACCCCACCATGGTAAAGAATATGCCTGATCTAGGTAATTTCTTCATCCTTTGTTAGATTTATGATTATGAGATTGAACATGCACTAATCGACATCAGAGCGAGTGTAAGTTGGTTACTACTGTCACTTGTTAAGAAACTCAATTGAGTAGGAGATCTACAACCCACGTGCATGCTGATCACCTTGACCGATCAATCTGTACGAAGTCCCATAGGTGATCATCTCGTTTTCATACGTATTTCTTGCACGATTTAGGAGACGTTTTTGATACATATGTGATGTTTTACGTATGATTCCGTATCCGTTTTACTTGCTTTCGTGCTTTTCATGTTCTTACAGGTTTTTACGCGTATTTGAACTATTTTGGAGCTAAAGGAACATGCACGGAGCTAAGGAGCAACTTTGGGGATCATCACGGGACAAACGGGACGAGATTGAGCATGGAGAAGCCCTTTGCAGAATTTTCAGGTCGACAAGAGATGGATAATCAGAACGGCAATGGACAGATGCAATTACAGGCTCCTCCACCACGTCGTCTAAGGGATTACGTGGTGCCGAACATGAACAACGTGCAAACGGCCATAAGGATGCCTGCTGTTGCAAGAGAACAATTCGAGATTAAGCCAGCGATGATCAACATGCTTTATCAGAAGCAATTCATGGGTGGAAACCATGAGGATCCACATCAGCACCTCAGAGATTTCCTCGAACTTTCAGGTACGTTCAAAATTCATGGAGTCTCTGAGGATGCAATCTTGCTGCGTCTTTTCCCTTTTTCAATTGGGGGAAAAGCGAAAGCTTGGCTGCAATCACTCCCCGCGGGATCTATCACCACATGGGATCAGCTCTGCACATTGTTCCTATCACGCTTCTTTCCTCCGAGTAAGACAATTCAGATGAGGGGGGAAATCGCAACATTCAGATGCAGAGATGGAGAGACTATGTTTGAGGCGTGGGGTAGATTCAAAGATCTTCTACAGTTATGTCCACACCATGGACTTGAGCAGTGGTACGTTATCCAAACTTTTTATAATGGAATTTCAGATGAGCACCGCATGAGGTTGGATAACGCTGCCAGAGGATCATTCATGGATCTGAGCGTCGAGGAGGCATTTGAGCTGATTGATAACCTCGCCATGAACCACACCATGTGGTCCACTCCAAGAGGTATGCCTAATAGCACTCGTCGTTTATATGAGCCTAACCAGAATAGAGCCATGGGTAATGCAGCGAATGCTATGTACTGTGCGAATTGCGGAGATACGGACCATGTAGCGTATCAATGCACAGTACATGAGGATTACGAATAGATGAATTATGCCCAGCAGCAAGGTAACACTCAATTCGGGAACACCTACAACCCGAATTGGAGGAATCACCCGAACTTGTCATATCGAACGACTCAACCGGTGAAGTATTCGGGGTTTCCACCAAGGCAGAATAATTTCCAGCAAAACAACCAACAACTCCAGCAAGCACAGCAAGCTCCGCAAGCCTCTCAACCCTCTCAAGCACCTTCATCAAACTTTGAGGCAGTAATGCTTGAATTTTTCAAGGATCACAAGGAGCAACAATCGATTCAGACCAAATTCAACGCAGATGTGGGGACAGCGATTAGTGAGCTTAAAACTCAAATGGAGTCTCTGAGCACTCATGTGAAGATGTTGGAAAACTCCATAGCACAACAGGCCGCCTCATCTTCTCGGAATCCCGGACAGCTTCCCGGTAAGCCCGATCTTAACCCGAGAGAGCATGTGAATGCTATTTCTGTGTGCAGCGATGATGAGGATGAGAATCCGCCCTCAAATGTGCGAGGGGATGCTGCTGGTACGTCCATGGATAGAGGAAGAGGTAAGGTTGCGATTATGGAAGGAGTCGAACCAGATTTAGATAAGCCATACGTTGCTCCTCCGGCGTACGTACCTCCGATACCGTATCCTCGACGATTGGTAAGCAGTAAGAACCAAGAGAGAGTGGGCAGATCTACAGAAGATCTCAAGAAGCTAGACATCAACATGCTATACGTGGAAGCAGTCCAAAAGATGCCTAATCGTGAGGTAATGACCAAAGAGAAGCACACCGAAGAGAACGAGACTGTAGCACTTACCGAGGAATGCAGTGCAATTCTTCAGAACAAGCTGCCACCTAAGCTAAAGGACCCCGGAAGCTTCTCCATCCCATGCAAAATAGGTAATCTCGATATTGAAAATGCTTTGTGTGATTTAGGAGCAAGCGTGAGTATCATGCCACAAACAGTTTTCAAGCGGATGGAGTTTGGGAACCTTAAACCGACGAAGATGTCTCTACGCCTCGCGGATCGTACGGTAAGACATCCGGTGGGAATCATTGAAAACGTTCCCACCATGGTAGGTAAGCTTTGCATTCCCACTGATTTTGTTGTACTTGAGATAACGGAAGACACTAGGACACCTATTATTCTTGGTAGGCCGTTCTTAGCTACTGCAGGTGCTATGATAGACGTACAACAAGGAAAGTTGTCCTTACGTGTCAAAGACGAAACGATCGAATTCATCCTGCCCAGCCCCATGGACGAATCACCACTCAAGGAGTCTTGCTTTACAGTAGATTCACTGGACGAGTTAGAGAAAGACACGCACGATCAAGTAAGTGTTTCCGATTCTCTTTTACGGTATTTGACCCAAGTTGGCGATAATGCAGGATTTGCGGACGAAGGAGCTGAGGTATATACGAAATTCATGAGTGCAATTACAGCACTAGGAGACGCCCCACATGAGGAGATACCACGTGATATGCATGCTGATTTCATAGCGGAGAAAGCATTCGAGCTTGAGCCCGACCCGCCGCCTTATTCTCGGTATGAGTACGTTGATTCCGATAAAACATATCTTGCTGTTTTAAATGCTAACATGAGTGCAGATGAGATGAGAAGACAGCCCACACGCGTGAAGAAGCGTAAGAGGCTCAGCTCTTCAATATGTATGTACGGGAATTATAGGGAGGATAGCCACGAACCTTCACTCGAAATTCAAAGGAGGCTGCACCCGCACTTGCACGAGGTAATGGAAAAAGATGTCATTAAACTTTTCAACGCAGATACCCCTTATCCAACCTTGGACAGCGAGCAAGTGAACCCCGTGCATGATGTGCCTAAGGGATGGCACGATAAGAAGACCCTACCTCATGACTTCCAATCAGGTGATTTCGTTCCACTTTCTAATTCTCGACCTAAGTCTTTCTCGGGCGACCTACTGCCTTGTTGGTCTGATCCTTTTCAGGTACGAGATGTGGAACCATGGAGTGATGCGGGTGACACGTTCAACGCCAATGGACAGCGGCTTAAGCTCTACCAAGCCGCTCAACCGATCGGAAGTGGAAACTCCATTTCCCTTTCCGATCCACCCGTCGCGCACGCATGAGGAATGGAGACGTCAAAGCTTTATGACGTTAAATAAGCGCTTTCTGGGAGGCAACCCAGCTGTTTGTTTTTACTTTTCATGTTTAAGACTCGGTTATTTAATTTCCATAAAAAAAACAAAAAAAACAAAAAAAAACAAAAACAAAAAAAATATAATAATAACACCACAAACGTGCTTCATTTCCTTCATCCTCCATCGGAGCTTCACGTCGAGGACGCCGTTCAATTCAAGTCTGGGGGAGCAGTTCACGTTTGTCAGGTGATTTCGTTTCATTTTCCTTTGATTTTTAGTTTTTAGGTTATTTTTGCGATTTTTAGTTCGTTTTTGTTTTCATTGAGTCAGAGTCGTCCCAAGGCACTTGTCCGGTGCCACGTTTTGAGATGAACCCCGAACTTAGGAATGCTTAAGAGGTTGACCTTTTCCGTTAGACTTTGCATGATTGAGCTAGGTTTTCCTATGCGTTAGAGCTTATTAGTCGGCTGAAAAACAATAGGTCGTAGTTCTTGGGAATCCTAGTGTTACTTGTGGGGATGTTTAGACGAGGTTGCTAGGCTGGTCTGTCGTTTATTTTCTTTACCCAGATGGTCATACTTCGTGTAGACGACACTTTACTTTGGTTACATTGAGGATCATTGGATCATATAAAATCGAGCTTGTTTTGCAGATTAAAAAGCACACACTAACACTCCGCTGTCGATAGAAATAGTGCCTAATAAGCATGATCAAAAATCGATATGAGTGCATCGACCTTGTTACTCCTTCGGTGGCTCGGGTCTAAGTGGTGGGTTGGCGATCATCTTTCTACGTCCTAAGGGCAAGGCACAAAAAGCCACCTACTCCGCTGCACTCTTACACGAGATGCATGAGTATACCGTCATCGGTAGTCTGGGTCTAAGTAGAGGCTGGATCCCTTCAAATCCGACGTCCTAGAAGCCTAGTGTGTATGCAAAAGAAAAAAAAATGAAAAAAAAATAAAAAGGAAACAAAAGAAGAAAAGAAAAAGTCATAAAAAGAAAAAAGAAAAAGAAAAAAATAAAAGAAAAAGAAAGAAAGAAGCTCGGAAAGAAAGAAACAAGTATCCTCGGTTGACCTAGGTTTAGCATAGTCTGAAGTCTTTTCTGGTGGAGGGAGTTACGGTAGTGTGTCTAGTCTCCTTTGATTTACTTTCTTATGGGTAACCGTGGTGGACCTAGGATTAAGGCTGAAAACTCGAGTAGGCCGAATTTGCTCACAATATGCTAGTTGATCGGTTAGGCTCGCTTTAGCGGTATCTCTAGGAGAAGGGGGATTCTCGTATTTTCATACCCCATGTATTCCACGTTTACGTTTGCTTAGGGACAAGCAAACATTCAAGTCTGGGGGATTTTGATCATCTCGTTTTCATACGTATTTCTTGCACGATTTAGGAGACGTTTTTGATACATATGTGATGTTTTACGTATGATTCTGTATCCGTTTTACTTGCTTTCGTGCTTTTCATGTTCTTACAGGTTTTTACGCGTATTTGGACTATTTTGGAGCTAAAGGAACATGCATGGAGCTAAGGAGCAACTTTGGGGATCATCACGGGACAAACGGGACGAGATTGAGCATGGAAAAGCCTCACCCGGTCGGGCACAACCCTTGCACGATCGGGCAAAACCTACGGCCAATTGTGTGGACCATTTAGCACGACTCGGGCAAGCATTTAGGACCATTTTGCCTTGTGCCCGAGCGGGCACACATGCCATGCCCGATCGGGCACCATTCCAGCACCACAGGACGCGCACGAACTGCCCTAGCCGCACCCGAGCGGGTACAGTCACTACCCGAGCGGGTAGCGGCCCGAAACTGCTCAAAACTTAAGTAAACTTAACTTAAAACATAAGGGAACTCGTGGGGCAATTAGGGCAACAATTGGACCGACTTAGGAGGCTTAAAAGGAGGCAAAAAGACGTGATTACAGCAAGCTTACAGAGGAGAACAATTCAGCGAAGTTAGAGCAGATTCTTGCGAGGAGATAAGCGAGGAGCATTGGAGATCAAGCACCACCACTTCGGTTTTGTTTGGTTTTTATGTTCCTTAGACTTTCTACTATGTTTATGTTTCTTTACAGACGCATGAGCGAGTAGTTTGTTTGTTCTAGGAGAAGGGATTAGCCCTTGGCTATCCCGAGACCGCTTTTGATCTATTTTGAATGCATCTTCCCGTTTTAGTTTATCTATTCTCTATCTGAGTGCTTAAATTTACTTGTGTTTGCGCTGATCACGTAGATGCATGTGTTAGGGGTTAGGAGAAGGACCGAAAGGAGAATTCTAGACTTGGAAGGTCAGGTTTAGAACAACCGAGGTTAGGCCACGAAAGTGGGGTAGCAACGGTTGAGGGTGAACGGGCGAATCACAGAGTTTATGGGTTTAGTTCATGGTGTCAGCCACGAAAGTAGGGGGCAGCTTGTCTAGATCACGTGTCTATGCCTTGAGAGAGGGTAGATATCATGTTAGGATCGTCCGCCTTAGATAGCTTTAACTGGGATTGCATGATAGATAGGTTGATCGTGTGTTTCGGTAGTCTTGTGGTGAAACCGGTTTCCTAGGACGTTTATCTCATCGTTAGAACCCAAGTAGTTTAGTTTACTTTCAGTATTTTATTCTTCATCACCACTCTTTCGTTAGCAAGTTTGATTCATAGTTCGGGTTTAGGTAGCATTGCGTAGTCTCTGTGGGATCGACACCTAAAATACTACACACGTGCCGTGCACTTGCGGGTAGATTAGGTTATATTTAACTCTGATACGCATCAATAGGCATATTGAAGAATGTCACAGTACAAGAAGGAACATTCTAATTCCCAATGGACTTCATAGTAGTGGACATGGAGATAAACTCAAAGATTCCCATCATTTTGGGAAGAAAATTCCTCATTACAGCGAACATGGTTATATATTGTGTAGAAGGCAGACTAGTCATGAAGTTCGGAAACAAATCCATTGAGTTCAAGCTTGACGATGCGGTCAGGAAGGCATACATGACTGAACTCGTGATGCACATTAACATGGTGGAAGATCTAGCTGAGAAAGTTCAAACACCCCTAGATTTTGAGGCACACATGCAACGCATGGATGAGTTCACAACACTTGAGATGAACACTAACCTGCACGCGCCCAGACTACAATCTGTCCGGGCTACACCTGATTTGCATGATCCGGGTGGGCTGGAACGCGCCCTACCACAGGCAGATCTTTCGAAACTATGAAGCCTGAGCGAGCTTCTCAATGAACCCGCTTGGGGTCATCAATCATCAAACACCTCACCCAATCCGATAGCACCCCGCCTTGGTCAAAACGCTTGGGGATAATTGACCATTTACAAAGCTTGCGTAGGGTAGAGAAAGAGCACACATGAGCTGCATATCTGAACTCGAGTCCGAGCGGGGGTTGTGTCGAACACAAGCAGGCAAAGGTTAATTAAATTTGCGCATCACATCCTTCAACCAAGATATACAAGGAGCACACAAAGAAATGGCATGACAAACATATCCTCCAAGGATCATATAAGGTAGACGACAATGTATTACTCTGTAATTTCAACTTGAAATTCTTTCCATAGAAGCGCAAGTTGCCATGTTCGGGGCCTTTCACCATAAAAACTGTCTCACCACATGGAGGCGTAGAATTCAACAAGGGAAACGAGAAATCGTTCATGGCAAACATGCAAATTGTAAAGCCATATTGTGTTGATCACGTGCAAGAGGCATACTTCTCTTTCCAATCCCACACACGTCTAAAGCGTAAGGGTCAAGCTAAAGACTGTAAACAAGTGTTTCTCAGGAGGCAACCCCCGCTTCATATCCTTGTTCCTTTTACTTCGTATTTCTTTTCTATCTTTATTTGATTTCCAAGACATAACTCTTTTCCTTTTTCGCATGTATATGTACTCTAGCAACTACCGCGATGTATCGTATTCTTTCTATTTTGGGTTGTGTGACTCTTTTAAAAAATTCTCCACTTTCAAATCATCCACAATAGAGTAGACACTAATAACATCTACCTGTACCACCAACTCGGGAAGGCAAAATACACCAGTTGTACATGATCTCACTTTCCTTATCTTCTCTAGAGTTTTGGCATGCGAATTCCTTTCACAGATTTTGAACACCGGGACTATGTTCCACTCAATTATGGGGCGGGTACTTTTTTAGTGATGTGATAACACCTAATCCGTTATAGTATTTTCATGATTCCTAGGTTTAGTTTTCATTATGATTTCTAGACTTTACCGATATATTAAGCACAATTGAAGGCTTCTTCTATTATTTCGTGTATTGTGCAGGAAAAGACAAAATCACAAGCAAATACACGTAATAAACGACAAATCTACCCTAAAACGTGATCAAAGTGACCAAAGTGTGAAAGGAGCACGGTCAAGCATCATTACTACTGCATGACTGAGCATATTGAAATTGAGAATATATAACATGGTCGGGCATAACTCCTTGCCCGACCAATCTACCAACCTGAAGTAGCATTGCCGACCACCTTCACAAGCACGTCCGGGCTGCTGATGCATCCCTGCAGCATGATCAGGAAGCTTCACAAGCACGACTGGGCACAAGAACGCCACATGTACGGCTTTGCAGCCTCACAAGCACGGTCGAGTAGGAGACATTTCCATGCAGCACGGCCGAGCAACCTCACAAGCACGGTCGAGTATGAGACATTTCCATGCAGCACGGTCGAGCAGCGTCACAAGCACGGTCAAGCAGGAGACATTTCCATCCAGCACGGCCGGGCTTCATTCAATGCATGACCGGGCTGGAGGATAGGGCAACATGCACAACCGGGCTTCAACACTTGCACGCCTGGGCTTTAGAGACTGGATTATCCTTGTAGCTGATGCACGACCCGTGCTTGCTCCATGCTCGATCGGGCACCTCATGGATGAATGATGCACGGTCGGGCTGAATGGTATGCACGGTCGAGCATGCATGGTAACTAATGGTGGAAATCAGAGGTTTTAATTTCCTACACCACTCTACCGCAAGTATCCGGTGCGTGTAGTACGAGGGTCGAACTATGGGGACTCAGTGCAGCGATAGAGTTAAGGATTCACGAGAAGAAGATCGATCAATAGGTGGTTACCAATGTGATGTGAAGACAATAAAGAATAACGAAGCTAGACTCAACAAGATAGAGTACCATAAACATGAAATCGGTTATATCAATTGATGGGGTACTAAAATCTAAGTCCACTACCTAGGGAATCAATGTCACTCATCTCTCGATGCAGCGCGAAATGTCTAGATGCATGAAGAATGAGTGGCGAGTTCTACCTCAACTAACGGAAATGACTATTTCGATGCCTAAATCCTCTACCTAGGGAATCAACTTTATTAATCTTTCGATGTAGTACGGAACGTCTAGATTCATTACCAACTATAGGGAACTCTAACATCTACTGTCGAAAACAATAGGAACTCGACCTTTATTAACGAAAGTGACTCTCTTGATGTCTAAATCCTCTATCTAGGAATTAAACATACTCATCTCCCAATGCAGTAAATCTATATCCTAAATGCACGAAGAACAATGGGAGTTCTATCGTTCCTAAATAGATTAATCGATTGCTAGATTCTCATTAATCTAATTCATTTGATAGCTAATTCCGAGACTTAAGTCTAACTCTCTTGATGCCTAGACGACTCTCTAATCTCATTCAAATGTGTCTAATCTCACTCGAACGAATCTAGTCTCATTCAAAGATGTAATCAACAAAGTATGAACGCGTTACGTACAAATATAACCTATCGAATCATACAATTGGACAAAACCAAAATCAAGCATTAAAGAACCAAAAAATCCATTACAATGACATCCCTAACCCATGGTAAAGAAAACTACTCAGAACTCATAAGGAAACAAGCACAAACGAAGTGAATGTTCATCTTCATTATTTCTCCGAGAATGGCTTCCGAGGAATCCTCCGGTTTCCCAAAATCTTCACTTCAGCCGTGTTCTTTATTCTATCTTCTCGTATGGTATTTTCTTTTTTGTCGTTTGATTTTAAATTCAGGCTCATTCAAATAGTGTCCGTGTATGTTTGCTTGGTTGTTGGCATGGAAGCCCGACAATGCTCATGTAAACGCCAGCCCATGCATGCCTTCTCCCTTGAGTGTCCGACCGAGCATTAGGCAAGCTCGGGCCGTGCATAAGCTACGGGGGATGATTTTTTTTTCTAGAGCCCAACCGTGTCAAGTGTTGAAGCCCACACGTGCATGTGCTTCATCTTGCAGCCCGGTCGTGCACAAGTCTGAGCCCGGTCGTGCTGCATGTTTGGTTCCTCTCTGGTTGTGCAAGCGATGGTTATCGACCAATGCTTGTGGCCTTCTCAACCTGACCGTGCTGCAAAGGATGCCTGGTCATCTGCAATTCCTAAGCTTGATCGTGCCTTAATTGTTGCCCAGTCGTGCACAAGTCTACCTCTTCAGCCCGGTCGTGCACAAGGTGATGCCCGACCGTGCAACTTTGTTGATTTCTCATCGGTCGTGCATTGAGTGAAGCCCGACCGTGCTTGTGGATTCATCACAATATTCATCTTGGTCGTGCTCATAATCACACTTTGGTCACTTTGTCATGTTTTCGGGTTGATTTGCTGTAATCACTCGTAATCAAAACTAAACCTAGGAATCATGAAAATACTATTACAGATTATGTGTTAACAAACTCCCACAGACTTACCCTTTTCTCGTGATGCGTATTCAAAGTTTAACAAATACTAACCTAAACTACCCGCAAGTGCACGACACGTGTGTAGTACTCTAGGTGTAGATCCCACAGCGACTACGCAACACAAACTAAATTCAAACTATAAATCAAACTTGCAAAGAACGAAGTATTGGTTTTAAGATTGAAATAACTAAAAGCAATAACCTAACGAGTTCTTAACAGTGAGACAAACGTTCTAGGAATCCCATTTCACCACAAGACTACGGAAACCAACAATAACCTATTTAATCATGCAATCCCGATCAAGTTATCTAAGGCAGACAATCGTAATAAGATATCTACCCTCTCTCAAGGCATAGACACGTGATCTAGTCAAGTTATCCCCTACTTTTGTGGCTGACACCTTAAGCTAAACCCATAATTTCTATGATTCCTCCGTTTTACCCTCAAAACGATGCTACCCTACTTTCGTGGCCTAACCTCGTTTGTTCTAAACTTGACCTTCTAGGACTAGAGTTCTCCTTTCGGTCCTTCTCCTAATCCCTAACACATGAATCTACTTAGCCTTCGTAAATACAAGTTATTCAAGCACTCAGACAAAGAATAGATAAACGAAAACCGGAAATTGCATTCAAAGATAAATAAAAAGCGGTTCCGAGACGGCCAAGGGCTAATCTCTTCTCCTAGAACAAACCGACTACTTGCTCATGCGTTCGAAAGAAAACATATTAGAAGTAGAAAGTCTAAAGAACAAAAAAACCAAACGAAACCGAAGTCCTAATGTGATCTTCAACGCCCCTTGACCGTTCCTTCGCAAGAGTGTTCTTCTTCTCTGATTCTCCCCCTCCTCTCTCTGATGTATGAATTCCGAAAACGAACTCAATCCCTTCGACCCCTAGCTCCTCTCCTTCCTTTTCCTTCTTGTTGTCTTTCCTTTTCTCTAGGTTTTTCCTTTTGGCCGTTCACTCCTTTTTCCTTTTTTGCAGTAGCCAGCGTTTTTCCTTTTTTGTGTGTTGTCATTCTTTTCTCCAGCAAAAGTTGGGCAACGTTTCCATTCTTTTCTCCAGCAAAATATCTCTTATTCCTCTTCCCTAACATTGTTTTCCTCTTGGATATGTAACTAACAAGTTCCTTTTCGTGTTTAGGCAAGTTTCCTTTCTGGTTTTTGCAAGTGACGGACGCGACACGGGCGGGCTGGTGTGCGTATCAGCTCAAGTTGTGCTGTTTCTTCTGGAACATAGGCCCCACACGGGCTGAGATGCGCCCCGCGCAGGCTGAGGTTTCTATGCCCCGCGTGGGCTGTGATGGTCCTTCAACCTCCATGCGGGCTGAAGTCCTCCACGACCCCTGCTGTTTCTCGTCCCGTTTGTTCCGTTGTGATCCTCGAGTCTAGTACTTTGTCCCGTGTACGTCCTTTAGCTCCGAAATGAACCAAATACGCATTAAGACCTGTAAGAACACGAAAACATGAAAACGAGTAAAACGGATACAAAATTATACGTAAACATCGCATCTATATCGTAAACATCTCTAAAATCGTGTAAGAAATACGTATAAAAATAAAATGATCAGCTCGTCCTCGAGCAAAACCTAGAGTCAAGTACAAGAAGTGTTAAACAACAATGGACACTAGCACAAATACTTTGAAGAATTAATCATCATGCACAACAACGCGTCACACGACCATAAGCCTAAGAGTACCTAGTCTCGACTTTTTTCAACCTAAAGTCACGAGCCATGCAATCATAAGAAAAACCTAAGTCCACTTAACTACCCTTAAACAACGGCCAAGAGATCTACATACAAATTCTCCTATGCTTACGTGGGATACGATTACAATCATTTCCTCGTTCTTTTCTCTTTTATTCTTTTTTCGATTTCCTTAATTTTCTTCTTTGAAGATCTGCGCTTGGTTTCTAGGACGTCGAATTCGAATATGATGGCTTTCTACTTAGACCCAGGTTATCGATGGTACACTCATAAGGTGTAACCTTAGCAGAGTGAAGAGGTGCGTTATTGAAGAATTTTTTGACCGAATATTACGCATCAACTCTAACCCTTAGGACGTAGAATAGCACCTCATCCCACCACTTAGACCCGAACCATCGATGTCGATGTACTCATGTCAATGTAAACCTGAAATAGTTAGAAGCTTATCCATATTGACAGTGGAGTATAAGCGCGTGGAATCTAATAATCCATAGACAATGAACAGTAAAATATATAAAAAAAAGCAAGGAATGAATGATATACACGGAGATATGTGATATGCGTTATATCGAGTAATAAAACCTAGACTAACGCTTCCGCAAGAATACGGATCGTATGCTTAGGACTGAAACCTAAGAAGTGAAATGCAACTATAGATCATGGTTTCAAGCACAAGTACTAGACTAATCGATATCCAAAAGACTTTCTTAGCAAACCTAGACAATTGTTCACGATTCGACAAGGTCACACAATAATGACTAATCTCGAATATTCATGCTATGTATCGATCCGTTTATTCCTAAAAAGCAAACTCAGCATCTAATCCTAATCACATGCATGTTACTCGACGAGTACTCCCCCGAACTTTAATGGAACACCGTCTCGGTGTTCAAGACCTTAGAGAGAATCTCGCACACCAAAACAGGGAAAAGAATGGTTAGAACGTGTGCACCTTGTGTATCGTGCTGTCCTGCATTGGTGATGCGGCATGCCATTGTACGTATTTCCTCTTTAAGGGATGATATCAAACTCGTAAAACCTGTGAAAAAGAATCACACAATCCAAAAGAGGGAATACAACGTAATAGCTCAACGAGTACATCAATGTGAAAAGAATAAGAATAGGTCATGAAAATGAAATGAAAGTGCAAAGTCGGGTTGGCTCTCGATAAGTCCTGCGCTTGACCAAATGCTTTCCACATCACCCATCGAGGCGGACATCCTCGTCTTCATGTACGACATCTCCTGCGTCGTGTCCTTCGTTCGGGTATGACACTTAGATTGGTCGTCCGCCTTGCGAGATCAGCCACCTGTCCCAATTTCTTCTCTTGCCCGGTCGTGTTGCAATTCAAGTTGAGCATTCGATCAGGCGTTTCGTGCTGAGCGCTCAGGCGTATGTTGCTGGTTTTGGTCGAGAATGTTGCACGGATCGGGCTCAGCCTATGCTCGGTCATGCCTGACTTGTTGGAGTGTGCCCGGTCGGGTGGACATGTTCGATCAGTCAGGTGTGTTTTGCAGCTACTTTTGGTCGAGAAGCACGCACGGGTCGACATGTTTTATGCCTGATCGTGTTGGTCTGCGGAGGAGCCACCCGATTGTGCTCTTTGCTCTGCCCGGTCGTGTTCCTTGTTGTGTTATTTGGAGCCATGAGCAACGCACGGGTCAGGCTGAGCATGTCCCTGATCGTGCTGTGGTCTTGATGGGGTGCACAATCGTGTTGTAAGAGCTGATCAATCGTGCTTTTGCTGTTGCAAATGGGAGCCGAGAGCAACGCACGAGTCAGGCTGCTGTGTTGCCGATCGAGCTGCTTTCAAATGAAGGTGCCCGGTCATGCATAAGGGGTAGCTCGGTTGTGCAGGCCATGAAATCAGTTGGCTGCTCAGCGTTTCCTCCGAAGCTCCCGAACCTTGTTCGTGCCCGTGGTCATTTAATTTATCCATATCTCTAGCCGTGGGAGCTTCTTACCGTGTTTTCCCCTCTCTTCATCGTCAATTTCCCTTCTCTCACGTCAATGATGGCATTGGCGGTATTGAGGAATGTTCTTCCCAAGATAATGGTATTCTTTCATCTTCTTTCATGTTCAAAACCACAAAATCAACGAGGATGTAGTAATCGTCTACCTTAAGTGGTACATCTTCCACAATGCCTATCGGGAATTTCGATGATTGATTAGCCATCTATAAAACCATCTTCATGGATTTAATCTCTTCGAAGTCAAGTTTCTTACACAACGACAACGACATGATCCTGACACTAGCCCCTAAGTCACATGGGGCATTCTGGATGGTCACCTTTTCGAGCTTGTAGGGAATAATGAAGGTACCTGGGTCGGGTAATTTCTGTGGCATCCTATGATGGATAACGACATATGTTGCATCGGTGACCATCAGTGTTTCCTCTTCCACTCTACGCTTCTTGGTGAGGATTTCTTTGAGAAACTTAGAATAGGAAAGAATTTGCATGATCGCCTCGTAGAATGGCATAGAGATCTCCATCTTCTTCAACCTCACCGTGAACTTATCAAATTGTGAATCATCAACTCGTCTCATTTGGCGATCAAGAAATGGAAGTGGAGGAGGTCTTGGTGGTGGTGCCACATAAATCGGTTATTCTTCCTTCTCATCTCATGCTTCCTTATGATGCTCTTGGTACCTAGGCTTCATCATTGAAGACTTTGAGCACTCTCCTCTCTCGCAATTTTTGGGTTTGACATTTGATGTGCGTTATATCAAGTTATAAAAACCTAGACTAACGCTTCCGCAAGAATACGGACCGTGTAGTAACTAGGGTCGAACACAAGGAGTTAATGCAACTAATGAGCTATTAAACTAATTGAATAGGCGTGTGAGATGACTAAAGTTGGGATTGTGATTGAGCTAAACTAAACCAAATCGAAGAGATAATACTTATGGCTAAGCACCATGGGTGTCGAGAGTTTGCCTAATGAAGTAACGAAGTTCTAAAAAGATAATTGGTCTAGGTACTATCATGAATTAAGGGAATTCAAGCTCTCCTATAGTAACTGACTGGCGTAGACTTGTCCACTATCTAGCATGCATATACCAATGTATCCATTGCGTATCTTACATGCATAGACGCATTATGACCGCTATCCTAATCCCTAGATTCAACCGATTGACCTGGCGTAGATTCTAAACCGGCTAAACCCTAAATCATGGCTAAGTTCCGAAACCTAATGCCCTGGCGTTGGTTTATTAGGCTTCTAAGATCATTCAATCAAGTGGCGTACAGGTAAAGAAAGCATTAAGAACAACCATGAAATCTGAAAACATGATAGATACCAATTTCATTCATTCAAGTGGCGTACAGGTAATGAAAGCATTAAGTTCCACCATTCATTAAGCGTAAGACCTCGTTACAACATAGCAAATCTCTCTAACCCATGGCAAAGGATCTACTCAGACATAGATACAGAAAAGGAAACACAAGAGAAGTCTAGATTCGACATAGATATGGAAACAGATAACTCCCTATTCATAAACCGATGTCTTCGGTAGATTCTCCACGCTCCCGATCCGTAGATCCGTCTTTTCTTCCTCCTTCTCCTTGCCCTAGTGTCTCTCTATCCCCTCTGATCTAATCTGGTTCGATCCCCCTCTTTCAGATCTGATTTTTCTTTT
>CM071873.1:15790119-15805115 GCA_036759665.1 Gynandropsis gynandra
GAGGACAAGATAGATGAGGAGCCAGAGTTGAACCTCCAGAACTTACGACACTGACGAGCAATCACATTGGAGAGGTACAACTTTATTTGGTGCTACAAGGATGAGCACGGTCGGAGCCTAGAAGTCGACATTAGCGAGATCGTGGGATCGATCCGAACGTCGGGCACATCGGCCCGAGGGTAGCAGAGATGGATCCACCTCCCGCAGCCGCACCTAGACCGTCCACTTCGAGGCAGCGCAGCCGACGCGCCACACATTCGCGCGCGCGTCCAGAGTACCCCCACAGCCCATCCGACTTTCCTTTGATGGAAGGAGTCTCCGACGCCCTCAGGTACGTAGCGGAGGAGACCAGGTATCAGTCATTTATCGCTGAACAGAGGTACGATTTAGAGGCTGCGAGGTATGCGGAGCAGCAGCAATTCCAGGAGCAATCCATACAGCATACCTACTACCTCACCGAGTCAGTCCGGCGGTTTCAGCAGCTCAGCATGACGCATTATCAGGAGCCTTAAATCCCGATTTCGCAGGACTACCACACCGGAGCCATCCCCTACTGTCCTCATATCCTGTACGAGCTGGAGGGATTTTACTTCCCACCTGGGGAAGGAACATCAGCGGAGCCAGCGGACATACCGATTACCCGCGATAGAGCGGATGAGGATTAGACGATCTCTTTCCTTTTTCCTATTTCGTTTTCTTTTTATTTTTCTTTCATGGACATCTTTTTATCATTTCTTGTTTTTAGATAGCTATCTTGTACGCTCTTTTTCAGACTTACGTATTTAGTACTCTTTTGTTCAACTCTTCTGTATTGCATGTTCGTATCACAGGTCTTTCACGTTACCAATGCATAACAGCGCAAGAGTTACTACATCCGAGCGTATTATGATTCGAGAAAGACACACGCACACACCAGGTGTATTCGTCACCCTTTTCATACTTTCTCGAATTTCCTTCACGTAGAAGTCCCTTATAGATCTAGAACATTGGGACTGTGTTCCGTTCAGGTCTGGGGGGGTGGTTTCTTACACTTATTGATACGATACGGATGCACACTTAGAGCGACTTGATTAGATTTAGGATTAGGTTTAGAAATAAGATGGATCTAGTGAAATTTTTTCGAAATTAGTCATATTTTTGCGACTTTGTTGAATCGTGGATAATGGTCTAGGTTTGCTTAGAAGTCTTATAGAGACCGATTAGTCGAGTAGTTATGTTTGAAACCCTATGTCTAGTTGAATTCACTCCTTAGATCTCGATACCAAGTAGACATATATCCGTGTATACCATTTAGCTTAACCTCATTGATATGTTTAGCGTTCTAGAATAAGACCACACGCTTATACTCCGCTGTCATCTAGGATAAGTTTTACGCTTTTCCGAGTTAAGAATGACATGAGTACATCGATATTCGATGGTTCGGGTTTAAGTGGTGGGTAGAGAAGCTAATAAAAAAAACCGAAAAAAAGGAGAGAAAAGAAAATAAAAGAATAAAGATTGCGTACGTAATGCTGCCATGATATGTGTTAATCACTGCTGGAAAGTAGCGTTGCACGTATCTATGGTTAGGAGGTTTAGGCTCGGAAGAATCACTCCTCACCCTAGGGCATGAATTTCCCGTTGTCAAGAATAATTGATAGATCTATGAATCTTAGTTGTTTCATCTATGCGAATTCCGGTATCCCGTACACCCGTAGTGATTGTCATATCTAGTTTTATCCCCAACCTAGTTTCGTTGTCACCATTAGGATTAGTTTTAGGAATTTAGGATCACATCCCCTACTATCTTTTCCCATCGTAGTTTAGTTTTGTTCTTAGTTTAGCTGCTTTAGTCCCTAGAGATCGACCTTGGTACTACACGATCCGTATACTTGCGGTGAAGTGGTGTAGGAATAATTAAACTCGTGTTCACAGACACACCAATATAATTTTGCTGGTAGCCGCGATTGGAAACGTAGTTCACTTCCTCCATCCCTTGGCCTACGGATGCGCCGTGTCGATCCACGTGAAGTCCAGCTATCATCCGATGTATCTCGCCAACTTGTTGCTTCAAGTCCGTCAATTCCGGGTTGGCGATACCAAGCTCATTCACTGCAGCTTTAGATGGGTAATCGCGATTGTATTCCCCTACCTTCTTGCTGATAATTTGAATTCTGAATAATTCATTAAAATGAGCCTAAACGGCTATATGTACAAAAGAGAACATTAGACCTAATTACAAGATTAGACCTAACTACAAAAATTACGTTTATACCCTTTTTACATGTATATCCTTTACACGCCCCCTCAAGATGGAGCACTCGTGGTTAGTCCAATCTTGGATCATAAGACCTTGAATGGTAGTCTCGGAAGAGGCTTCGTGAGAATGTCTGCAAGCTGATCAGCGGCTCAAACATGAGTGACCCAAAAAGTGTTCGACTCAACCAGGTCGCGAACGAAGAGATAGTCGAGAGCCAAGTGTTTCATCCGAGAGTGGAAAACCGGCTTAGCACTTAGATATGTTGCTCCAATGTTGTCGCAGTAGATGGTGGGTGGTGATGATGACGTTATTCCAACCTTAGATAATAACGCGATGACCCAGATGACCTCTACGGCTGTGGACATAATAGATCAGTATTCAGCCTCAGTATACAAACGGGAAAGTCCGGATTGCTTCTTAGACGACCAGGAAATAGGATGCGCACCAAGGAAGAGAGGATACGCTCCGGTGGACTTGAGATCATGAGAATCTCCACCCCAGTCTGCATCGGTAAAGGCATGTAAGGAGAGGGTGTTGCGCGCGGATAAGAAGATACCTCGATCCTTCGTGCCAGCAAGATAGCGTAGGACTCTTTTAACGGCTTGCCAATGAACATCCGTGGGAGCATGCATGAATTGAGACAGCTTGTTGACGACGAAGCTTACATCCGGTCGTGTGAGAGAGAGGTATTGTAGTCCTCCAACGGAGGTATTGTAGTCCTCCATCAATCGACCGGTATTCCGTTGGATTGGAGAGGGAAGTACCGGTGTCTAGTGTCAAACGTGAGGTGGACGGCATGGGTGTGGGAACCGGATTTGATTCATGCATGAGACAGCGGTGGAGAAGATCATTGATGTACATACGTTGAGTCAAAAGTAGGCCATCAGATGTTCGCGTTGCTTCTACACCGAGAAAGAATGATAGGTGGCCCAAGTCTTTGATGGAAAAACGTGCGGCTAGGGCATCAATGAACTGCTGTACCCATGATGCGGAATTGCCTGTAACAACAATATCGTCAACATAGACCAGCACGTACAATTTTAGTGCTGTTGTGTTGAGAATAAACAAGGAGGTGTCCGCCAGAGAGTTTGTGAAACCGCGCGCTAGGAGAAATGTGCGAAGCTCCGAATACCATGCTCGAGGGGCTTGTTTAAGCCCGTAGATTGCTCGTTGAAATCTGCACACATGATGAGGTTGAGTTTGATCAATGAAACCCGGGGGTTGAGACATGTATACCTCCTCCGAAAGACGTCCTTGTAGAAAGGCATTATTGACATCAAGTTGTCGTAGAGACCATCCGCGAGAGACATCAATGCTCAAGATGACACGAATGGTGGTAGGCTTCACAACTGGGCTGAATGTCTCATGATAGTAATGCCCGGTCTTTGGTGAAACCCCTTTGCAACAAGTCGAGCCTTGAATCGTTCCACAGATCCGTCTTGTTTTCGTTTGATGCGAAACACCCATCGGCAACCAACAATATTCTTTGCTTGAGTGGCTGGAACAAGCTGCCACGTTTGATTGCGATGCAAGGCTTGTAACTCGGCATCCATTGTTGCACGCCATCTAGGATCCTTTAATGCTTGAGTGATATTGGCCGGTTCACTTTCTACCTGAGCAACAAGGGCAGATCGGTTAGTGTGCCTAGTAACATTACTCTTTGAATGAGTAACCATTGGGTGAAAATTGGTTCGAGGAAGTTGTGGTGGCTCGTCCATGATGATGAGCTCAGGAGACTGTTACGATGTTGGTGGCACACAATCATGAGGAGTCGGAGACTGAGAGACAATATCCGAGGGTTGCAGAGGCGAAGGATCCGAGCTTAGGGGCTGAGACGACAATGGAGCAATGAGCGGCGGCGAGAAGGATGGTATAAGGCTGACGCTAGGTTGAGGGGTGGCAACGGTGGTTGGCTTTTTGGTTTGTGGTTAGAATTTGGTAGGGTCGGCAAAGGGATAGATAGACTAAAAGAATTGAACATGACGTGAAACAAATATGTGCGACCTAAGAGGATCAAGACAAACGTATGAAATTTGGGTGGATGAGTACCCGAGGAAGACACATGGATCAGACTTGGGTTCTAATTTGTTGGCTGTATAAGGACGTAACCATGGGTAACATAGACATCCAAAGACGCGAAGCTTAGGGCAGTTCGTGCGCGTCCTGTGGTGCTGGAATGGTGCCCGATCGGGCATGGTATGTGTGCCCGCTCGGGCACAAGGCAAAATGGTCCTAAATGCTTGCCCGAGTCGTGCTAAATGGTCCACACAATTGGCCGTAGGTTTTGCCCGATCGTGCAAAGGTTTTGCCCGACCGGGTGAGGCTTTTCCATGCTCAATCTCGTCCCGTTTGTCCCATGATGATCCCCCAAGTTGCTCCTTAGCTCCGTGCATGTTCCTTTAGCTCCAAAATAGTCCAAATACGCGTAAAAACCTGTAAGAACATGAAAAGCACGAAAGCAAGTAAAACGGATACGGAATCATACGTAAAACATCACATATGTATCAAAAACGTCTCCTAAATCGTGCAAGAAATACGTATGAAAACGAGATGATCATCCGACGTGATGGGATGAGACGCTCCACTATCCAGTAGCCACGAGGTTGCATCATAGGAAAAGGCAGCGGCATGATGAGCTTGCGGACGTGGCTGCCAATTCGGTGAGGAATTCTGCCATGGTTGCATCAGAGGGTTCTCAAGAATACCGGGTGAGGAGACAAGGCAAAAGCGCGGACAGCGTGAACGCTGTGGCCGTGAACACCACACGCTTGACACCGGCCTTGATAGCCACGGCGTGTTGGTGAACGTTGACGAGGACGGCGAGACCAATTGTATTGGCCGGACGAGCGAGAATTCGGGCGGGACCAATTCTATGACCGTGCGGCCTTGAGGTTGGCTGTGATGGGAGCAACGGCCAAGAGAGGATGCGGCTCACCAGTAGCCAATTTGCCCTCATGATTGAGAAGCTTTTCGTGAACTTCTTTAACGGATGCAGCAGTGTCCTTCGCTCGGATTACATCCGCAATCGGCTTGTACTCCTTGGGAAGGCCGTCAAGGATTGCATCGAGAAGATCTTCATGATCCAGCGGTTTCCTTAAGAGGGCAAGTTCATCAGCGGTGGTCGTGATTGCACGCAAGTATTCATCAATGGATTGAGATCCCTTGGAGCACCGTTTGATTTTGTCAAGAAGTTGAAGAAGATGGCCGCGAGACGCTTTACCATAGGTGTTGGCGAGCGTCTTCCACGCCTCGTAGGTGGAAGGGGCGCGTGCAATAAGGGGCTGAAGGGACGCCGACATGGCTCCAAAGAGGGCTGAGAAGAGGAGGCGGTCTTGTTGCTTCCATGGCTGGAAATTAGGGTTGTCAATGGACACACCATCGCGGTGGATCTTGGCCGGAGGAACAATGGAATTGTCCTCGATGAAGCATTGGAGATTGTGGCCTTCAAGGAGGGCTCGAATCTGAAAATTCCATGTGAGGAAGTTGGTCGGCGTCAGCTTGGTAATGTTGGTCATGTTGACCGTGAGAAGAGTGTTGAGCGGATGTTGTGGATCGAAAGTTGGAGCCGCATCGGAGAGACGGGCGGTAGGGTTACTAGTTTGGCCGGCCATGGATAACGGGATAAAGGCGGCTGAGCAAGGGATGCAAGATCTACGGTTACGTGATACGGATCTAGGGTTAGATCTAGGGTTAGGTGATGCAAGATCGAAGGCGCAAGGCACACGTTAAGGAACACGGCGCGAGACGAGCGGTGAGAGGCGAGCCGCGACGCGAGAACAAGGGGCAGGGTGGCACAAGTCGAGGACGACGGCCAGGGATTCTGGGCTGGAGGCTTTTTGTGAGTAGTGGGACAACGGCAAGGGAGGAGAAAAAGAGGGTGAACGGGCGGAGGAGAAGAGGAAAAGGGACGGCGGCCGCGAAGGAGGAGGAGAAGCGGCGGCGCCGGCGGTTTGAGGAGGAGGAGGGGCCGGCCGAGAAATTCGGAAATTAGGTGTCGTTAGACCTAAAGCTCTGATACCATGATAATTTGAATTCTGAATAATTCATTAAAATGAGCCTAAACGGCTATATGTACAAAAGAGAACATTAGACCTAATTACAAGATTAGACCTAATTACAAAAATTACGTTTATACCCTTTTTACATGTATATCCTTTACACTTGCCTCCTTCCCTCGCCATGTTCTCGATCAAGTTCTCGAGCTAATTGAACGTAAGGTTGCTGTGGGAACCACCACCCGCTGCCACGATCATGAATCGGGTGATTTCTTGGAGACCTTGGATGAAACTCGTGATAAGATACTTCTTATCCATTCCGTGGTGTGGGCATATCCACTGGTAGTTCTTAAATCCCTCCCATGCGGCGTGTAACATCTCGCCTCTTTTTGTAGGAAAGAATTAATGCGACTCTTGGCGAGAAGCCTTCTATGATTGGGGAAGAATTGTTGCATGAACTGTTGCTCCAAATCATCCCACGACGTGATTGATGCAGCCGGCAAGTGGAAGAGCCAATGTTGCGCTGCATCCTTAAGTGAGAAAGGGAACGCCACCAAGTAGAGATCGTCCCGAGTAACTCCCTTTCCAACCTTGGTAGTGCTGCAAAGCATCTTGAAGTCCATAAGGTGGGAGTTCGGATCTTCGTTCTCCATTCCTCTAAAGGCCGAATTGTTGAGCATTTGTATGAAGGCTGGTTGTAGCTCAACCTGGTTATCGATCGTGCGGGCCATGCACGAAAGTAATTACGTGTGCTTCAGAGCAATGTAGGCTCCGTAAGTCTCATCGACAGCAGACATGTTGGGATTACTTGCAATGTCCTCTCCGCTGCTTGCACTATGGGTTTCTTCCTCCTCAGAGGCGTATGTCTCGTGATTGCTCGCTCTTTTCACCTCGGATTCTGAATCTGCTATTCCAATCCTTCTCTTCTTACGTAGGCTCCTTAATGTGCGTTCGACCTCGGGATTGTAAATGACGAGCTTCTGAGTAGAGCTTCTCATACAACACTCCTGCACAACAAGAAACAAAACACCAAAGTGTAGATCCGCGGTAGATAGAATAGACTCGATAAAAGGAAAAAAAGAAAAGAAAAATGCGAAAAACAAAAGAAAACTCCAGAAAGGACTAGATCTTAATCTAGCTAATTCCTAGTCTAGGCCATTATTCGTCCCCGGCAACGGCGCCAAAAACTTGATGATAGGAAACTCAAGCAATATAATTTCCTAGACCACTTCACCGCAAGTATACGGATCGTGTAGTGCCAGGGTCGATCTCTTGGGACTAAAGCAGCCAAAAACTAAGAATATCACTAAACTAAGACGAATGGAAGTAGATGAAGGCGTGGTGCGAAATATCTAAAGAACTAAGCTAATGGTGGCAACGATAAAAGGTTGGAGAAAACTTGGATATGACGAACACTACGGGTATCGGGATACCGGGAATCGTATGGATGTAACAACTAAATATCATAAATCTATCGAATTATCTTGATAACGGGAAATTCATGCTCTAAGGTGAGGAGTGATTCTTCCGAGCCTAAACCTCCTAACCATGAATACGTGCAACACTGCCTTCCAGCAGTGATTAACCCGTATTATGGCAGCTTTACGAACGCAATCCTAATTCCTAAGTTGATTAACTGACCGGTCAGATTCTTATTAATCGAACTTAACCGACAACTCAATAGTTCCGGATTCATCCTTTAACCTTCCAGCAAATTAGGAATTCCTATGATACTGAGCGGGCAGCACTAGTATAAGAGTGATAATGTTGATTGTTGATCATCTCGTTTTCATACGTATTTCTTGCACGATTTAGGAGACGTTTTCGATACATATGTGATGTTTTACGTATGATTCCGTATCCGTTTTACTTGCTTTGAACCGAATATCAATATAAATGCAATAAATCTAAGCATTAACGCATAAAATCGTACATCCGTTACAATCTGATATCCCTAACCCATAGTTGGGAACCTACTAACTCATGGAGAATACAGATCAAGAAGATGACACAACCCTAAACATGATAAACTCTAGGAAACTCGATGCCTCGATCTTCCCTATTGTGTTACCATTGTGAGGATTGATGCTTCTCTCCATCTCCAGCGTCTCCCAAGCCTTTACTGATGTTTTCCAAGCCTTTTCTTGCCTTGCACGTCCCCCTTTGCAATAGATCCGTTCTGGTCTATAAATTAGCGCGTTTGAATGCAAGATCTAGTTGGTTGCGAGAAACGTGGCCCGCTCGGGTAGTGGTTTTACCCGGTCGTGCAGAGTCGGGCCCGGTCGTGTACTACGTGCTGCCCGATCGGGCATCGGCACCCGATTGTGTGATCAAATGGCCCGAGTCGTGTAAACTCTCGAGGATTTTTAGGACGAATCAACGCCCGAGCGGGTACTTTGATTGCGCCCGATCGGGTATGCTACCCGATCATGTTACCTTCGTGCCCGGGTCGTGCAAGGTGTGCAAATAAACCCCGTAGGTTTTACCCGAGCTGGTAGACCTCAATGCCCGATCGGGCACTCTTGATTTCTTGATTTTTCTCTTTTTCGCTCGTTGGTCGGGTGTTCGTTGAGTTCAGAGGCTTGATTTTTGCTCTGAGTGAATTTATCTTCAAAATGCGGGGTTTTACTCAGGAATTCGTCTATTTACGCTCGTCTAGGCCTTGTCACCTAAAAACCTGAAAACCAACAAAACGGGCGTATGTAAAGGATAATCGTATCGGAAATGTAAATCTAACTATGAAACATATGCGAAAATGACACTAAAACCTAACCTAATATCGATACACTTTACGTGTTATCAGACAACTACCTAGAATTCATATGGAAGGAAGCACAAACAAAGTGAATGTTCATCTTCCCTATTTCTCCGAGCATGGCTTCCGAGGAATCCTCTTGTTTCCTGAAATCTTCACTTCAGTCGTGTTCTCTGTTCTATCTTCTCGTTTGGTCTTGTCTTTTTTCGTTTGATATTAAATTCAGGCTCATTCAAATGGTGTCCGTGTATGTCATTTGGTTGTTGGCATGCAAGTCCGGCCGTGCTCAAGTAAACGCCCGACCATGCATGCATTCTCCCTTGAGTTCCCGACCGAGCATGGTGCAAGCTCGGGCCGTGCATAAGCTACAGGGGATGATTCTGATTCTAGAGCCCAACCGTGCAAGTTTTTTTAAGCCCACTCGTGCATTTGCTTCATCTTCTAGTCCGGTCGTGCACAAGTCTGAGCCTAGCCGTGCTGCATGTTTTGTTCCACTCCGGTCGTGCAAGTGATGGTTGACGACCAATGCTTGTGGCCTTCACAACCCGACCATGCTGCAAAGGATGCCTGGTCATGCTGCAATTCCAAAGCTTGATCTTGCCTTGATTGTTGCCCGGTCAAGCACAAGTCTACCTCTTCAGCCCGGTCTTTCACAAGGTGATGCCCGGTCGTGCAGCTTTGTTGATTCCTCCCCGTTTGTGCATTAAATGAAGCTCGGCTGTGCTTGTGGATTCATCACACATATTCATCTTGGGCGTGCTCATATTCATACTCTCTCACTTTGTCATGTTTTTGAGTGGATTTGTCGTAATCACTCATGTTTGCTTCACATCTCTTCGTTTCCTACACAACACAAGAAGTGATAAAATAAGTCCTCAAAAATACTCAATAAGTCAGTAAAGACAAAAAATCATAATCAAAACTAAACCTAGAATCATGAAAATATGATGACGGATTACGTGTTATCAGTAACTGACCAAGCAAATAACAAGGACCCCTTTGACCGAGCGTGGAGTTTTAAAACTAACCAGTAGGGAACAAAGAAAGGACGGATGAGACCAGAGAAGAAATGAGAGGAGAGAGCATGGTTGAAGAAGCAGATTTTGGTCATCCGAAGGATTGATCCCAGGATAGGGAAGATGAATACTTACTGTGTTTGTGTTTATTTCTCTATGATTTCTGAGTAGTTCTCTTTATCACGGGTTAAGGATGCTATGTAATGGATAGTTTGGTTCTTAATGCTTTATTTCGGTTTTGTTCATTCGTATGGTTCGATAGGTTGTAGTTGTGTGTAATGTGTTCATACATTGTTGATCACATGTTTGAATGAGACTAGATCCGTTGGAGTGAGATTAGACATGTTTGAGTGAGATTAGACATGTTTGAATGAGATTAGAGATTCGTCTAGGCATCAAGAGAGTAAGACTTGAGTCTCAAGATTAACCTTAGAATGAATTAGATTAATGAGAATGTGACCGATCGATTAATCTATTTAGAACGGTAATAATTGAGGTAGAACTTCCATTGTTCTTCATACGTTTAGGTTATAGAATTACTGCATCGGGAGGTGAGTATGTTTATATCCTAGATAGAGGATTTAGGCATCGGGAGAGTCATTCCGTTAATAGAGGTTGAGTTCCCATCGTTTCCAGCTGTAGAGGTCGAATTCCTTATCGTTCTTCATGCATCTAGACGTTCCGTGTTGCATCGGGACATGAGTTATAATGATTCCCTAGGTAGAGGATTTAGGCAACATGAGAGTCATTTTCGACAGTACAGGTAGAATTCCCCATTCGTTCTTCATGCATCTAGACGTTCCGTTGCTACGTCGGGAGATGAGTAATGTTGATTCCCTAGGTAGTGGATTTAGATTTTAGTTCCCCATCGATTGATATAAACGGATTTCATGTTCCGTAGAAACTTCTCTTGCATGTCCCAGCATTCCCAAAACCCGTGGTAGTTTATCCTGTTGAGTCTAATCCCGTCATTCTTTTATTCTTTATTTTCCAGTTTAATAATTACATATTGATCGATTTTCTTCTCGTGAATTCTTAGTTCTAACGTTCGCACTAGTGCCTACAGTTTGACCCTGGTACTACACGTACCGCATAATTGCGGTAGAGTGGTCTAGGAAATTAAAACCTTTGGCGTCCAACCATCAAGTTTTTGGCGCTGTTGTCGGGGACTAGTTACGGAATTAGAATTTGGATTTCGGTTAGTCGAGATCCAGTCCTTTCCGAGTCTTTTGTTTGTTTTTGTTTTCGTCATTTTTTCTTTTATTTTGAGTCGATTACATCTCTTCCGAGCTAAGCCATTGTTTGTTGTTTTCCTACATGGAGATAACTCGGTGTATGTCTAGGAGTTCAAAAAGCAAAGAACTCCTCTTCGGTCCCAAAATTTAGAGGACCACCCGAGCGTTGACAAGACAGCGAAAAGCGAGATGTAGTGGTTCCAAGAGTCTGGAGGAAACAACAATTGAGCAAGAAACGGATACATCTAGTGAGGAAGAGATGGCTCAAGAGGAAGCACCGGAAACATATGGGGCGTACACAGCGCCTAAACATACATAGGTTCTCTCCTACATTCGAAGGCCCGAGATAGTCCGGAACAGATTTGAGTTGCAAGCGACCTTCATTCAGATGATAAGTCAATAGCCATTCAAGGGACGAGCTACGGAAGATCCGAACCAGCATCTCACTCAGTTTAAGATGTTGTGTTCAAACATGAAAGCATACCTCGTAATAGAAGATGAAGAGATTATTTTGCTTGCCTTCCCGTTCTCAATTAGGGAGAATGCACTCGAGTGGCTCTACACGCTACCACCGGATTCTATTCACACGTGGAGCCAGCTTCAAGAACACGTCATGATGCGATTCTTCTCACCTCACAGAATGCAGCTATGGAAGAACAAGATCAATTGGTTTACAAAAGAGGATAAAGAGAGTCTTCCAGAAGCGTGGCTACAATTTAAAGGGTATCAACGTGAATGACACACCACGAGATGGATAAAAGATACCTCATTGCCACTTTCATTGAGGGACTTCATTATGAAGTTTGTGAGTGGTTGAATGCCGCTTGTGGAGGTTCACTTCATGACCTCCCATTCACTACTAATGAGGCCAAGATTGAGAAGATGGCCGAGGGAAAAAATTCTATGTTGGGAGAGCTTTATCGACGGACACTAGCCAAGGGAGTTGACAGCGAGGTGTTTGCATTGTGAGCTGAGATTACCGAGATGAAGTTAAAATGGTAAACATGCACCAAGCGTCTCCCAATTCTCATGGATTCTAGGATGTTGCAGATGTGAATTACGTTGCCAACAACTCGTATTCCATGATAACACGTAATCCGATGTAGTTTTTATATCATTCTTAGGTCTAGTTTAGAGTAGATTATTTATATTTCATTCACTTATTGAGTATATTCGAAGACTTTATCTACATTTCGTGTTTTGCATAGGAAACGAAGACATGAGGAGAAACACGAGTGAATATGGCAATCTAACCCCGAAAACGAAGTTGAGTAACAAGATTCGACTTGTGCAAGGCCATGCACTGAAAGTGAACACTCAAACACCGAGCGAAGGGAGCGAAACAACATTTCAAGACATGCCCGCTCGGGCATTGGAAGTGTACACGATCGGGCTATTTGCTACCAATTACCCCCGTAGCTTTGCACGACTCGGACACTCAAGGTACACGACCAAGATGGAGTGCCCGCTCGGGTGGAATTGGAGTGCACGACCGAGCTAATTGCTGTCAATTACCCCTGTAGCTTTACACGACTCGGGCACTCAAGGTACACGACCAAAGATGGAGTGCCCGCTCGGGTGAAATTGGAGTGCCCGCTCGGGCCAGCTGATGCCAAGAAATCCCCGTAGGTTTGCACGACTCGGGCACAAGAATCACACGATCGGGCATGGTGCCCGCTCGGGCTGGAAGAAGAGCACACGGTCGGGCAAGTGGCCTGCACGAGCGGGTAGAGGACATGCCCGCTCGGGTCCTTGATTCTCAACAAACTTTCCTAAGATCTAGAACGACCAAATTAAAAGGGAAATCAGATCTGAAAGAGCAGGGTCGAACCAGATTGGATCAGTAGATTCTTTGCCATGGGTTAGAGAGATTTTCTATGTTGTAACGAAGTCTTACGCTTAATGAATGGTGGAACTTAATGCTTTCATTACCTGTACGCCACTTGAATGAATGAATTTGGTTTCTATCATGTTTTCAGATTTCATGGTTGTTCTTAATGCTTTCTCTACCTGTACGCCACTTGATTGAATGATCTTAGAAATCTAATAAACCAACGTCAGGGCATTAGACTTCGGAACTTAGCCATGATTTAGGGTTTAGCCGGTTTAGAATCTACGCCAGGTCAATCGGTTCAATCTAGGGATTAGGATAGCGGTCATAATGCGTCTATGCATGTAAGATGCGCAATGGATACATTGGCATATGCATGCTAGATAGTGGACAAGTCTACGCCAGTTAGTTCCTATAGGAGAGCTTGAATTCCCTGAACTCATGATAGTACCTTAGACCAATTATCCTTTTAGAACTTCGTTACTTCATTATGCAAACTCTTGATACCCATGGTGCTTAGCTATAATTTGATCTCATCGATTTAGTCTAGTCTAGCTCAATCACAATCCCAACTTTAGTCACCTCACACGTCTATTCAATTAGTTTAATAGCTCATTAGTCGCATCAATTCTTTGTGTTCGACCCTAGTTACTACACGATTCGTATTCTTGCGGAAGCGTTAGTCTAGGTTTTATCACTTGATAGAACGCACATCAAGTTATTGGCGCCGTTGCCGGGGAGTTGATTACGGCTTAGGAGTTAGGAAACTTTTAGATTAGACATTAGTTTTTTAGGAGTCTTGTTTGTTTCTTGCTTTTTCGTGTTTTTGTTTGTTTATTTGTTTAGAGTCAAGTTTGATTGCTTCTCGGATCTTACGTGATCTTTGTGTTATTCTTCTTTTTCTTGTGCAGGTAGTTTGGCATGAGAAATACCGGAAGTGCGGATCTAGTTTTCGACTACGACATTGATAAAGCGCTCAGAAAACTAAGAAAAGAAACGAGAGCTAGTGCAAGCAATTCAGTTGATAACACTCAAGCACATTTGGACTTCCAAACCGAGGAAGTAATTGAACAACCGTTTGTCGAAGAGCTAATGGCCGAACGTCGAGATATGAACGTTCAAAACGCGCAGCAAGTGCAACCGGCACTAACCTATGGATCATACACGGTCCCTAGGCACACACAGCTCTTATCATGTATTGCAAGGAGAAACGCTCGCGTGGAGCTTCAACCGGCATTCATTCAAATGCTCGGTAACGCGGCGTTTAGAGGGAGACCCGCCGAGGACCCAAACCAACATCTCACTGATTTTAAGATGCTATGTCGAACCATAAGAGCTGGAGACGGGGTATCGGATGAGGATGTTATGCTAGCTGCTTTCCCATTCTCGGTGAAGGACAAAGCACAAGATTGGTTGTATTCTCAACCAGCGAATTCTATCGCATCGTGGGAACAGCTAGAGGAGAAGTTCATGACAAGGTTCTTTCCTCAAAGCAAAGCTCATCTAGCCAAGAACAATATCAACACATTCGTTCAAGGGGCAGCCGAGAGCTTATATGAAGCGTGGGAGCGATTCAAGGGCTATCAACGCCTTTGCCCACATCACGGCATGGATCAAAGCTACCTCATACACAACTTTCTCCAAGGACTCATGGACAATACTAGGATCTTGATCGTAGCCACTGCTGGAGGTTCTTTGAGCAACCTCACCTTCCCACAAATAGAGGATCTTATAGATCGAATGGCTGACGAGGGTAATCACACCGCCGGAGAGTACAATCGCAACACTCCAGCAAGAGTAGCCAAAGTGGATAATTCGCATACCATATATGCCGAGTTAGCCGAGATGAGAGCCGAAATGAATGGTAAAATCAATGGCCTTTATGAATTGATGTCCGGAGCGAATCAACAGCAATATTATGAGCA
>CM071873.1:15852619-15874250 GCA_036759665.1 Gynandropsis gynandra
TGTTCAGTTCTTTTTATCCGCTCGTTTGAAATTGAGATCTAGGTTGTTGCGAATTACGCGGCCCGCTCGGGCACAGGTGTTGCCCGGTCGGGTATATGCTCGCCCGACCGTGTTGGTTCATGGAGCCCGATCGGGTGGACATCACCCGATCGCGTGGTTAAGCGGGCCCGTGTCGCGTAAACTCTCGGGGCAGATTGGATGACTAATAGCCCGAGCGGGTATTCTGCTTGCGCCTGCTTAGGGACAAGCAAACATTCAAGTCTGGGGGATTTTGATCATCTCGTTTTCATACGTATTTCTTGCACGATTTAGGAGACGTTTTTGATGCATATGTGATGTTTTACGTATGATTCCGTATCCGTTTTACTTGTTTTCGTGCTTTTCATGTTCTTACAGGTTTTTACGCGTATTTGGATCATTTTGGAGCTAAAGGAACATGCACGGAGCTAAGGAGCAACTTCGGGGATCATCACGGGATAAACGGGACGAGATTGAGCATGGAAAAGCCTCACCCGGTCGGGCACAACCCTTGCACGATCGGGCAAAACCTACGGGCAATTGTGTGGACACTTTTGCACGACTCGGGCATGTCTTGCCCGACCATTTGCCTTGTGCCCGAGTGGGCACACACACCATGCCCGATCGGGCATCATTCCAGCCACAAGACGCGCACGAGTTACCCTAGCCGTGCCCGAGCGGGCACACTCACTACCCGAGCGGGTCGCGGCCCATATCTGCATATTAAGTTAAGTAAACTTAACTTAAAACAAAGGGAAGTTGGTGGGGCAATTAAGGAACAATTGGACCGACTTAGGAGGCTTAAAAGGAGGCAAAAAGACGTCATTACAAGAAGCTTACATTGGAGAACAATTGAGGAGAAGATAGAGCATATTCCTGCGAGGAGATAAGCTCTTGCGAGGAGATAAGCAAGGAGCATTGGAGATCAAGCACCACCACCTCGGTTTTGTTTGGTTTTATGTTCCTCAGACTTTCTACTATGTTTATGTTTCTTTACAGACACATGAGCGAGTAGTTTGTTTGTTCTAGGAGAAGGGATTAGCCCTTGGCTATCCCGAAACCACTTTTGATCTATTTTGAATGCATCTTCCCGTTTTAGTTTATCTATTCTCTATCTGAGTGCTTAAATTTACTTGTGTTTGCGCTGATCACGTAGATACATGTGTTAGGGGTTAGGAGAAGGACCGAAAGGAGAATTCTAATCCTAGAAAATCAGGTTTAGGACAACCGAGGTTAGGCCACGAAAGTAGGGTAGCAACGGTTGAGGGTGAACGGATGAATCATAGAGCCTATGGGTTTAGTTCAAGGTGTCAGCCACGAAAGTAGGGGGCAGCTTGTCTAGATCACGTGTCTATGCCTTGAGAGAGGGTAGATATCATGTTAGGATCGTCCGCCTTAGGTAGCTCTAACTGGGATTGCATGATGGATAGGTTGATCGTCGGTTTCGGTAGTCTTGTGGTGAAACTGGATTCCTAGGACGTTTGTCTTATCGTTAGAACCCAAGTAGTTTATTTACTTTCAATATTTCATTCTTCATCCACATTCTTTCGTTAGCAAGTTTGATTCCTATTTCGAGTTTAGGTAGTGTTGCGTAGTCTCTGTGGGATCGACACCTAAAATACTACACATGTGTCGTGCACTTGCGGGTAGTTTAGGTTAATTATATTTAACTCTGATAACGCATCAGGCACATAATGCATAGGATTCATTTGTTTGCTGCCCGAGGTTGGATAAATGATATCTGCATCAAAACCTTTTATGGTGTCTTTTTCCGTGCATACATATTGAAGAACTGACTCTCCTACGCTTCTTTATGCGAGTGGGTAATTTTCTCATCTCATCTGCACTCAAGTTAGAATTCATAACAGCAGGATAGATTTTATTGCATTCAATGTACTCATACCAAAGAGAAGTAGGAAGATGTTCGAGCTCAAGTTCGGGTGCCTTCTCCACTGCGAAATCAGCATATGTTTCGTGTGGTATATCCTCACAAGCGGCGTCTCCTACTCCCTCAATGGCACTCATGAATGTCGTGCACAACTCAGCTTCTTTGTTGGTAAATCCTGAATCTTTGCAAACTAGTGTTAAGCATCGCACAAGAGGATCGGAAATACATACTTGATCAACCGTGTCATTCGCTAACTCGTCCAGCGAATCAACTCTAAAGAAAGACTCCTTGAAGGAAGGTCCGTTCATAGTGCTTGGCAAGTTGAACTCTATGTTCTCATCTCTAACACGTAAGGAGAGCTTTCCTTGCTGTACGTCTATCATGGCACTTGCTGTAGCTAAGAAAGGTCTACCAAGAATAATGGGCACCCTAGAATCTTCCTTTATGTCAAGTACAACAAAATCATTGGGAATGCAAAAATTCCCTACCTCAGTGGGAACTTTTTCAACAATTCCCACCGGATATCTTACCAAGCGATCCGCGACGCGTAGAGACATCTTTGTAGGTTTGAGATCTC
Organism: Gynandropsis gynandra; assembly: GCA_036759665.1. Taxonomy (NCBI): domain Eukaryota; kingdom Viridiplantae; phylum Streptophyta; class Magnoliopsida; order Brassicales; family Cleomaceae; genus Gynandropsis; species Gynandropsis gynandra. The sequence goes on from CM071873.1 coordinate 15,855,103, forward strand.
CGAAGTTCATCCGCTTGAAGACCGAGTGCGGCATGATGCTCACGCTTGCTCCAAAATCACACAAAGCATTGTAAATGTCAAAATTACCTATTGTGCATAGAATGGAGAAGCTTCTGGGATCCTTAAACTTGGGGGTAACTTGTTCTGAAGAACGGCGCTGCATTCCTCGGTGAGTCCTACCGTCTCACTCTCTTCGATACGCCGTTTGTTGGACAAAAGTTCTTTGAGAAATTTGGCGTACGTGGGCATTTTTTGGAGGGCTTCTATGAACGGTAGGTTGATGTGAAACTTCTTGAGAATCTCTACAAACCGTCCATACCTTACATCGTTCTTGCTGCTCTCCAATCGTTGAGGAAACGGTATTGGAGGTTTGTACGCCAGTGGAGCAACATACGGTTTTTCCAATTCAGGTTCTGCTCCTTCCTCATTCACAATGACCTTTCCTTTATCCACAGATTTTCCAGCAGCCTTCTCTTGCTCTTTTGGGGGTATATTCTCGATCATGTTACCGTTGCGCAAGGTGATGGCGTTCACGTGCTCTCTCGGGTTAATATCGGGTTTACCGAGAAGTTGTCCAGGATTCCGAAAAGATGATGGAGCGTGTTGCGCTATGGAGTTTTCTAACATCTTCACATGTGTTTTGAGCTCGTTGATCGCAGTCTCCATGTCCGCATTGATCTTAGCTTGGAGTGATTACTGCTACCTTTGCTCTTTGATGAATTCGAGTATCACCTGCCTCACGGTTTGACGAGGGAGCTTGATGAATTTGAGGAGCTTGCAGAACTTGCTGAGCTTACTGGAATTGCTGATTATTTTGCTTGTACGGCTTCTATGGACGCTGAAATCCCCAATACTTCATCGGTAGAGTCGTTCGGTATGAGAAGTTCGGGTGGTTCCTCCAATTTGGGTTGTAGTTATGCCCGAGTTGTGTGTTTTCTTGCTGCTGAGTGTAGTTCATCTGTTCGAAGTCTTCATGCACTGTGCATTAATACGCCACGTGTTCTATATCTCCACAATTCATGCAGTACATAGCGTTTGCTGCATTGCACGTCGATCTGCACTGATTTGGATCATATATGCCTCGAGTTCTGTTAGGCATACCTCTCGGTGTGGACCACATAGTGTGGTTCATGACGAGGTTATCAATCAGCTCGTATGCCTCTTCCACACTCAGATCCATAAACAATCCTTTAGCAGCGTTATCCAACGTCGTTCGGTGTTCGTCTGAAATTCCATTGTAAAAGATTTGGATAACATACCACGGCTTGAGACCATGGTGTAGACACATCTATAGAAGATCCTTAAATCTTCCCCATGCTTCGAACAATGTTTCTCCTTCTCTGCATCTACACGTCGTGATTTCTCCCCTGACCTGAATCGTCTTGCTCAGAGGAAAGAATCGTGATAGGAACAGTGTGCAGAGCTGGTCCCAAGGAGTGATTGAACAAGTGGTAAGCGATTGCAGCCAAGTTTTCGCTCGTCGCCCAATTAAGAAGGGGAAGAGACATAGTAAGATCGCGTCCTCTGAGACTCCGTGTATCTTGAACATACCGAAAAGCTCTAGGAAGTGGCGATGGGGATCCTCGTGATTTCCACCCATTAATTGCTTCTGATAAATCAGGTTGATCATCTCCGGCTTAATTTCAAATTGTTCTCTAGCAACAGTAGGCATCCTAATGGTTGTTTGTACGTTGTTCATATTCGGATCCACGTAATCTCTTAGAAGACATGGTGGAGGAGCCTGTGGTTCTCGTGGTTGAGGTGCGAGTTGTTGTTGCTGCAAATGACTAAAATTACCGATAGGTAATTAAGGCTGTCCATGGTAGTTCTGATTATCCCTTTCCGAGTTTTCTATAACTTCGCTCGATCTCGGGGTTGATTAGGAAAAGACTCGAAGCACCTTGAGATCTGGTCATAAACCAACAAAGAACAAATAAATGGAATTAAGTAGAAAGAAAGAAAAAGAAAAAACACCAAAAGAAAAACAAGACAAGAACGATTCTAGGCACGAATCTAAGACGTGTTGACAATAGTCCCCCGCAATGGCGCCAAACTTGATGCATTCCAAATTAAACAGATATTGCCTAAACTACCCACAAGTGCACGACACGTGTGTAGTACTCTAGGTGTCGATCCCACAGGGACTGTGCAACACAACCAAAACTCAAACTACGAATCAAACTTGCAAAAGAACAAAAATTGGTTTTAGAAATGAAATACTAAAAACAATAAACTAACGAGTTCTTAACACTGAGACAAACGTTCTAGGAATCTGGTTTCACCATAAGACTACTGAAACCAACATTCAACCTATCTAATAATGCAATCCCAATAAAGTTATCTAAGGCACACGATCCTAATATGATATCTACCCTCTCTGAAGGCATAGACATGTGATCTAGTCAAGGTATCCCCTAATTTTGTGGCTGACACCTTGAACTAAACCCATAAGTTCTATGATTCATCTTTTTTACCCTCAACCGTTGCTATCCTACTTTCGTGGCCTAACCTCGGTTGTTCTAAACCTGATTATCCGAAATTAAAATTCTCCTTTTGGTTCTTCTTTTAATTTCCTAAAACATGCATCTACGTGGCATTCACAAACACAAGTCAATTAACCACTCACACAACGAATAGATAAACGAAAATAGGAGATATCATTCAAAGATAGATCGAAAGAGGTTCCAGGATATCCATGGGGTAATCCCTTCTCCTAGAATAAAACGACTACTCGCTCATGCGTCCGAAAACAAACAACATAATCGAAATAGATAGTTTAAGGAATATAAAAACCAAACGAAACCGAAGTTCCGAATTGATCTCCAATGCCCTTGAATGTCTCTGTCCAGAACTCACGAACAGTGTTTTCTTCTCTGCAACCTTCTCTGCAGTTCTGTTCTGTAACGTGTGTCTAATGTCTGTTCCGTAAAATTGATTGAATATACGTCTGTCCTATTCTATTCTCTTTCCTTTTCTTATTCTTTCCCCTTTGGTCGTGCTTTTCCATTCTTCTTTCGCGATCTTCCTTTTCTTCTCCACGAATTTAATCTTTCCTTTTCTGTGTTGCAGGTCTGTATGTCTCCATGGCCGGCCGTACGAATGCTAAACCCGATCGGGCATGTCCTTTGAAGAGTGCCCGACTGTGCTGAAGTAAGAGCTCGGTCGTGCTTGTTTGTTTCTTCATGAGCTCGGTCGTGCAACACATGGACCTCGACCATGCATGACATTGGGTGATCGATCGGGCTGATGTCCTTGAAGTGCGGCTCGACCATTCAAGAAGTTAAGCCCGATCGTGCTGAAGTTCCTTGATGAGTGATAACATGTTATCCGTCGTAGTATTTACGTCATTCTTAGGTTTACTTTTTATTAGATTTCTTGGACTTTACTAATTTATTGAGCATATTCGAGGATTTTATCTACATTGTGTGCCCGAGCGGGTGCATTGTGTGCCCGAGCGGGTCCACCTTTTTGTCAAAAACTTTCCTTTAATTTTGAACGGCCTGCATTTATAAGGAATAGAAGGGGAAAGCCAAGATCAGTCTGGAAAAGGCAAGAGAACATGGGGAGCGAACCAGGCAAAGGAGAACAGAGAGAGAGCACGGCCGAAGATGGAGACTTCTGGGAACCGAGGATTCGTCGGAGGTCACGCTCGGGATGATAGGGGAGTCGAACACTTACTTTGTTTTTGTTTGCTTCTCTATGTATTCTGAGTAGTTTTCATTGCCATGGGTTAGGGATGCCATTGTACAGGATTGTTTGAGTTATTAATGTTTGATTTCGGTTTTGTTCAATTGAATGGTTCGATTTGTGCGTAATGCCTTCATACGTTGTTGATTTCATGATTGAATAAGACTAGATCTATTCTACTGAGATTATGCATGTTTGAGGGAGATTAGAGATTCGTCTAGGCTTGGGAGAGTCAGATTTGAGTCTCGTTAATGAACTTTCGAATGAATTAGGTCAACGAGAATTTGGCCAATCGGTTGATCTATTTAAGAACGGTAATAATTGAGGTAGAATTCCCATTGTTCTTAATGCATCTAGAAGTTCCGCGCTACATAGGGATATGAGTGTCGTTGATTTCCTAAATAGAGGATTTATGCTTACGCCAAGTCATTTCCGTTTATAGAGGTCGAATTCCCATCCGACATTAGAGGTTGAATTCCCCATCGCTCTTCATGCATCTAGAAGTTCTGCACTACATAGGGATATGGGTGACGTTGATTTCCTAAGTAGTAGATTTAGGCTTACGCCAAGTCATTTCTAGCATTAGGGGTAGAGTTCCTACTGTTCTTCATGTATCTAGACGTTCCGCACTGCATCGGAAGATGAGCGATATTGATTTCCTAGGTAGAGGATTAGATATTAGTTCCCCATCGATTGATACAAACCGACTTCATGATCCTTAGAAACATCCATTGCATGTTCCGGTATTCCCGAAGCCAATGGTACTCTATCTTGTTGAGTCTAACTTCTTCATCCTTTATTATATTTACTTTCCCGTTTCACAATCTTATATTGATCGATCTTCTTCTCGTGAATTGTTAGTTCTAACGCTGCACTCAGTCCCCAGAGTTTGACCCTTGTACTACACGAACCGTATACTTGCGGTACAGTGGTCTTGGAATAATTAAAACCTCTGATCCCACACATCAATGAGCGTGATCGTGCTTCACCTCTGCCTAGGTCATGCTGAACATTCGGGGTTGGTTTCTGTTTCAAGAGCCCAGTCGGGCTAGGATTGGTGCACGGTCATGCATTGCATGCCTCTTATTGAGCACGGTTGGGCTGATGTTGATGCATGGCCAGGCATTTGTTTGTTTGTTGAGCTTGGTTGTGCTATGCATTGTGCTTGGCCGTGCAGGTTATTGTCTTGCCGCCGTTTCTCGTCCCTTTTGCTCCGTTACGATACTCGATATTATTGGCTGAACATCCAGCAGCATTTCCCCAATTCGTGCTCACCTTCAACACACATGGGTTGAGCTTCATGAGGAGCCTGTGCGGGGTGCTCTCCTTAGCCCATGTGGGGTGGTGTTCCAAAAGTAGTTGCCTAAGTTATGCTAGTCCTTAACATGCACAGGTCATGGAGAAAATGAGTAGCTCGAGCGGGTTGCCACCATAGCCCGTGCGGGGCATGCCTATAACAACTTCGCTAGAATGTCTCCAACGGGGAATTTGTATAAAAAGGGACCCCAAATTGAGTTCTGAAGGAATCAAACACAGAGGAGAACTCTAGGAGGGTACACAACATCCATCATTCTAATCAAGAGCCCTCTTTGACTGGAGACACAACAAGGACTTGGGAATTAATTCGGGATCGCACTCGTTTCATATTTCTATGCTCATTACTCAAATGATTTCCTTTATGTTGTTTAGACTCATGATCAAGTAGTAGATTTGTTCTAGGAGAAGGGATTAGCCCATGGCTATCCCGGAAACTTCTCCATCCCATGCACCATAGGAGACATTGACATCGACAAAGCTTTGTGCGATTTCGGAGCAAGCATGAGCCTAATTCCAAATTTAGTCTATAAACAGGTAAACTTCGGGAATCTCAAAGCTATGAAGATGTGTCTTCGGCTAGCTGATCGTTTGGTAAGATATCCGGTGGGAATTGTTGAAAACATTCCCACCAAGGTAGGTAGTATTTGCATTCCCACTGATTTTGGTGTACCTGATATTGAGGAAGATGCTAACGTACCTATAATTCTTGGAAGACCATTATTAGCTACTCAGGTGCGAATATAGATGTACAACAAGGGAAGCTCTCTCTACGTCTCGATGATGAGAAGATTGAATTCCATTTGTCCAGCCCCAAGGAGTCATGCTATAGAGTTGATGTGCTGGACAAGTCGGCGAATTACACGTTTGATCGCGTAAGTATTTCTGATCCTTTTGAGAGAGGTCTAACGAGAGTTTGCAATGTTGTAGAACTTACCAATAAAGGAGCCAAGGTCTATACGAAATTCATGATTTCCATTGAGGCACTGCAAGTCGCCCACATGAGAAGACGCCGCACGAAACGCGCACTGATTTTGCGGTAAAAGATGTGTCTAGGCTTTAGTTCGAACATCTTCGTTCCTCTATTTGGCATGAGACGCGAAAGCCACCAATTCATCTCAAGAAGCATAGGAGAGTGATCCCTTCAACATTTATGTGCTGGATGCCTAAACAGGACAGCCGCGAACTCTCAATCGACGGTCAAATGAGGCTGCACCAATGTTTGGAAGCAAAAGGAGTAATGATGGCAATGCGAAATGAGAAAGGCGACCGTGCTGAAAGATGGCACGATAAAAAGACCATATCTCATGACTTTCGGTGAGGTGATTTTGTTCTACTTCTTGACTCTCGTTTTAATTCCTTTCCGGGCAGATTACATTCTCATTGGGTTTGTCCATTTAAGGTACGAGAAGTCTTCACACATGGAGAAGTAGAATTATGGAGCGATTCGAACGGAACCTTCACATCAAATGGGCAGGACCTTAAGCTACATCAAGCTGCTACATCGATCGAAAATGGAAACTCCATCTCCCTATTCGATCCACCTATTGTGCACACATGAAGCATGGAGACGTCAAGCTTACGACGTTAAACAAGTGCTTTCTGGGAGGCAACCCAGCATTTGTTTACTTTTTCTTTCGTATTTCGGACTTGGTATATTTGAAAATCATAAAACATAAAAAAAAAATTCATAAAAGAGAGGGACACGAAGACCTACAACCGCGACTTCACATTCCTATCCTCCATCGAAGCTTCAGGTCGAGGATGCCGTTGAATTCAAGTCTAGGGGGAGTAGCTCACATTTGTCAGGTGCTTTCTTTTGTTTTTCTTAGGTTAGTTTTTTTCTCTGAGTTAGAGTCATCCCAGGCACTTGCCTGGTGCCACGTTTTGAGATGAACCTTGAACCTATGATGCTTAAGAAGTTGGCCTTTTACGTGGTATCTTGCATGTTAGAGCTTATTAGTTGGTTGAGGAACGAGTGGGTCGTAAGTCTTTGGGAATCCTAGTGCTATTTATGGGAAGCTTAGACGAGTTTGCTATGTTAGTTTCTTGTTCAATCTCTCTATCCAAATGATTATACTTCATATAAACGTTGCTTTATTTCTTTTTTCATGGGGATTGACTGCATGAGTTGAGCTTGTTTTGCAGAAAATAAGAGCGCACACTAACACTCCGTTATCGATAGAAATAATGCCTAAAAACATGATCCTAAATAGATATGGGTGCATCGACCTTGATACATTTGTGATGGTTTGGGTCTAAGTGGTGGGTTGGCGATCATCTTTCTACGTCCTAAGAGCAAGGTGCATAAAAACGCCATCTACTCCGATGTACTCTTGAATGAGATGCAAGAGTATACCGTCATCGGTAGCTTGGGTCTAAGTAGAAGTTGAATACCTTAAAATCCGACGTGCTAGAAGCCTAGTGTGTTTGCAAAATCAGTAAAAGAAGAATAAAGAAAGAAAGAAATAAAGGAAAAAAATGGAATGAAAGAATAAAGAAGCTCGAGAATAAAACAAGTATCCTCTTTGATTATGTGATTAGCATTTGATTGAACTCTCGTTTGGTAGAGAGAGTTGCAGTTTCTCACTTAGCTGGTCTTTGATTTATGATAACACTGAAAGTGTATCAATATTAGGATAGGTTTTTACACCATTTTCGCATGAATCTTACATTGAGTCTTACTTATTTGATATGATTTCGAGCTTCACACACCCGTTTTGTTGGTTTTCAGGTTTTTAGGCGACAAGGCCTAAATGAGCTCAATATGAAGAATTTCTGATCAAAACCACATGAATAGAAGACATATCTACTCAGAGCTCCAGAACCCAAGGGAACACCCGAGCAAAAAAGGGAAATATCAAGGACACAAGGGTGCCCGGTCGGGCACTATTCCTCCACCCGCTCGGGTAAAACCTACGGGGTTTTATCCACACATTTAGCACGACCCGGGAAAATGAGCAATGAGATCGGGTAGCCTTACCCGATTGGGCGCAAGCAGAATACCCGCTCGGGCTATTAGTCATCCAATCTGCCCCGAGAGTTTACGTGACTCGGGCCCGCTTAACCACGCGATCGGGTTATGTCCACCCGATCGGGCACCATGAACCGACACGATCGGGCGAGCTTATACCCGACCGGGCTACACCTGTGCCTGAGCAGGCCGCGTAATTCGCAACAACCTAGATCTCAATTTCAAACGAGCGGATAAAAAGAACTGAACAGATCTAGAGCAAGGGGGCGACGAACAGGGAAAGAAAAGACTAGAGAAACATCTGGAAAGGCTCAGGAGGCATCGGAGAAGAAGAGAAGCACCAATCCGTACACCGGTAATACAATAGGGAAGGTCGAGGCATCGAATTCTTTAGGGTTTATCATGTATAGGAGTTTGTTATCTTCTTCGTCTAATTATTCCATGAGTGAGTAGAGTCCCTACTGCGGGTAGGGATATCGGATTTGTATGTATGAACGATGTTTCGCGTTAATGCTTAGTTTTATGAAATTATTCTTGATTTACGGTTCTATGCTTAGCAATATCATTCTTACGTTAGTGTTGACCGCTCAACAACATAGGATCTCGAACCTTGCTGGGAGGTTAAGGAACGAATCCGGTTCGCTAAGTTGTAGATTAAGATCGACTAATGAGAATCTGACCGGTCGGTTAGTGATCTTAGGGATAGTGATTGCGGTCATAAAGCTGCCATGGTATATGTTAATCACTGCTGGAAGGTAGGGTTGCATGTATCCATGGTTAGGAGTTTTAGGCTCGGAAGAATCACTCCTCACCGTAGAGCATGAATTTCCCGTTGTCAAGAATAGGTTATAGAACTATGATCCTTAGTCGTTCATCTATGCAATTCCCGGTATCCCGTACACCCGTAGTATTCACCATATCTAGTCTCATCCTTAACCTAGTTTTGTTGTCACCATTAGGATAGTTTTAGGAAATTTAGGATCATATCCTATTCTATCTTCTTTCGGTCTTAGTTTGTTTTGTTCTTAGTTTAGCCACTTTAGTCCCTAGAGATCGACCCTGGTACTACACGATCCGTATACTTGCGGTGAAGTGGACTAGGAAAATTATAACTCGTGTTTCCACACGTCAAGTTTTTGGCGCCGTTGCCGGGGACCTAAAACGGCTTAGACTAGGAATAGCTAGATTAAGATCTAGTCCTTTCCGGAGTCTTTCTTTGTTTTGTTTTATTTTTGTTTTTGTTTGTGTTTGTGTTTGTTTGTTTTTCGTTTTTATCGAGTCTTTTCTATCTACCACAGATTTACGCTAGGTGTTTTGTTTCTTGTTGTGCAGGAGACTTGCATGAGAAGCTCTACACAGAAACTTCTCATCTACGATCCCGAAGTCGAACGCACACTTAGAAGCCTGCGCAAGAAAAGGAGAATCGGAATAGTTGATTCCGAATCTGAGGTAGAGGAAACGAGCTACCACGAGCAACACGCCTCTGAGGAGGAAGATACGAATAGTGCAAGCAGCGGAGAAAACGCAAGTATTCCCGATATGGCTGCTGCAGACGAGACTTATGGAGCATACACCGCTCCTAAGCACACCCAGCTACTTTCGCGCATGGCCCGCACGATTGATACGCAAGTTGAGCTACAACCAGCGTTTATTCAGATGCTCAACAACTCGGCTTTTCGTGGAATGGAGAACGAAGATCAGAACTCCCACCTTACGGACTTTAAGATGCTGTGCAGCACGACTAAGGTTGGAACGGGAGTCACTCGAGAGGATCTATATCTGATGGCATTCCCATTCTCACTCAAAGATGCGGCACAACATTGGCTCTTCAACTTGCCGGCTGCATCTATCACGTCATGGGATGATATGGAACAAAGGTTCATGCAGCAATTCTTCCCGGACCACAGAACACTTCTCGCCAAGAGCCGTATAAATTATTTCCTTCAAGAAAGAGGCGAGACGGGGAGGTCAATCGCAACTACCCATCGAAGGCTAAAGTAAATGAGCTTGGTACCGCAAACCCGGTGGTAACGTGCTTAAAACAACAAGTTGGTGGGATTCACCGGATGATTGCTGGACTACATGTAGATCGACTTGACTCATCCGTTGGCCAAGGGATAGAAGAAGTGAATTATGTCTCCAATCGGGGATATCAACAAGGCTACATCAAGAGCCACCCCAACCTCTCATACGGTAACACGCACAACGTGGCAAATCCGCAAGACTTTCAGCCACGGATAATGACGAGAAATCCTAATCAAGGGTTCCAACCGAGAGCTAATGGCCAAGATTATGGGTACCAGCAACGTGCACAATCCTCGCAAGATTCCGACATTTTATCGTTGCTCCAAACGATGCACCAAGAGCAAAAGAGTGGACTTGGAGGGATTAGAGCTGAGCAAGAGGACATGAAGAAGAGGATGGATGGTTTTCAAACGGATTTGAGACTTCTAGAGACGCAAGTCGCACAATTGGCCAAAGGTTCAAATCGACAACCCGGACAGCTTCCCGGGAAGCCCCAAACTAACCCCCGCGAGCAAGTGAACGCCATTTTCCTAAGGAGCGGGAACACAGTGGGACAATCTATGCCACCCACGGCTGAGAGAGATGAGTCTAAGAGCGATGACATCGAACAACCAATCGCTCCAGCCATGGAAGAGAAGGCAACCGACGAGGAGAAGGAGTTACCCTACGTAACACCTCCCCCGAGAGTTCCACCATTGCCTTTCCCTCAGCGTCAACTCCAAAAGAAGCAAAGTGACGAGACACAATTCTCTCAATTCGTAGACCTCTTGAGGAAGCTACAAGTCACAATTCCCTTCTATGACGCTCTCACGAAGATTCCTTCATATGCCAAGTACCTCAAGGACATCATCACGAGGAAGAGGACCGTGGACAAGGAGATGGTAATGGTTACAAACTCTCTCATTCAACCTCCTACCACGGTCAAGAAGATGCCCGATCCAGGTAACTTCGTCATACCATGTAAGATCTACGATTATGATATTGAGCATGCCCTAATTGACATTGGAGCCAGTGTGAGCTTGCTACCATTATCCCTTGTTAAAAAGCTCAATAGGGTAGCAGATCTTCAACCCACGAGGATGCAAATCACATTAGCTGATCAATCCGTCCGTACTCCCGTGGGTGTCTTGACGAATGTTGCAGTCCAAGTAGGGGAATTTTGGTTCCCCGCGGACTTTGTTGTTGTTGACATGGAGATCAATCCAAAGATCCCCGTCATATTGGGACGACCATTCCTCAACACAACAAAGATGGTCATCTACTGTGCTGAATGAAGATTGGTGATGAAGTTCGGAGACGAGTCTATCGAGTTCAAACTCGATGAGGCATTGAACAAGCTCTTCATGACCGAACCTGCAATGAACGTCAACGCGACAAATGCATCAATGGAGGAGCCTAGACAAGCGTATGAGAACACTCATCTGAAGGACACACAGTTGTCCCAGTGCACAGAGGTAAAGTATCACCTACAGGTAAGATCGGATGATTTCACACGGATAGAGGGGAAGCCGAATATCATTCGGCAGGGAACCCACCCGATCGGGCAGTACACTACACCCGATCAGGGAGACCGACTATTTGGCGACCCGATCGCGCAACATCAGCGCCCGAGTCGTGCATTATCTACAGGGGTAAGTCCTCAACCTAATCACCCGACCGGGTGGTTGCGTGACCCCGATTGGGCAGGTAAGGTGATTGACGACCCGCACGGGCAGACCCACAGCCCGACTCGTGTACACCCTACGGGGGTAAGTTGTGCAGGAATTACCCGATCGGGCGTTCTCAGAGCACCCGACCGGGCATCTATAGGGAACCAATCGTCGCACATTTCAAGCAATGCTTCGACGCGGGGAACGGTTCCTAAGTTACGCGCGTCATCTCCGATGTCTTCAGTGGCACGCATACACACTTCCCCAGCCTGGAACACTGAAGAAACACTCAAACTCAACCGGTTTAGTAGGAGATGCGGGAAAGGCACGAGTTCGAGGGATACGGATCGAGGATTGCACCTAGGAAGTTCACCCGGTTTCGAATCCAAGCTCATCGCTCATAGAGAAGACGGAAGAGGCATACCTCCTTTATCTGTGTCCACTAGCGTATGAAGATGCCATGGCCGAGCTAAAGACCTTAAACAAGCGCTTCTCGGGAGGCAACCCGAGCATATCCTTTTGTGTTTTTAATTTTCGGACTCATTTTTATTTTTTTTTTATTTTTCTTTAGTTTTGGACAATTTTTTTTAGGAATTAGGAAGTTAGAGATTTATGGTTATTGCTGTATTGTTTTACATTTATTGATACGATACGGATGCACACTTAGAGCGACTTGATTAGATTTAGGATTAGGTTTAGAAATAAGATGGATCTAGTGAAATTTTTTCGAAATTAGTCATATTTTTGCGACTTTGTTGAATCGTGGATAATGGTCTAGGTTTGCTTAGAAGTCTTATAGATACCGATTAGTCGAGTAGTTATGTTTGAAACCCTATGTCTAGTTGAATTCACCCTTTAGATCTCGATACCAAGTAGACATATCTCCGTATATACCATTTAGCTTAGCCTAATTGATATGTTTAGCGTTCTAGAATTAGACCACACGCTTATACTCCGCTGTCATCTAGGATAAGTTCTACGCTTTTCCGAGCTAAGAATGACATGAGTACATCGATATTCGATGGTTCGGGTCTAAGTGGAGGGTAGAGAAGCTATTCTACGTCCGAAGGCTTAGAGTGTTGCGTAATCAAGAAAAAAAAATAGAAGAGAAAAGAAAATAAAAGAATAAAGATTCAAAAACGCACCTCTTCACTCCTCTAAGGTCGCGCAACCTTATGAGTGTGCCATAGGCAGCCTGGATCTAAGTAGAAAGCGACCCTCTTCGACTTCGACGTCCTAGGAACAAAGCGTGGATCTAAGTGCTGAAAAAAATGCATAAGAATTAGAAGAAAAGATCCAAATGATATCAAAAGCTTAGAGAAATCGGTATGGAGATCGCTTGGACGTTATCTAGGGTTGTGAAATAGGCTTAGATTTTAGGAAAGATTTCATGGCTCAGCACTTTCGGTAGACATAGGACTATACTCGGTACGCTTAGGCTCTTATCCATGTGACGCGCTGATATGCAAAGATGACTAACACTTCGAAATTTTTGAGCTAGTATCCATCGTTATTAGATTCTTCTTAGGCTATACTTTAGTTTTGTTTGAGGACAAACAAAAGTCTAGGTCTGGGGGAGTTTGATAACACTGAAAGTGTATCAATATTAGGATAGGTTTTTACACCATTTTCGCATGAATCTTACATTGAGTCTTACTTATCCGATATGATTACGAGCTTCACACACCCGTTTTGTTGGTTTTGCGGTTTTTAGGCGACAAGGCCTAAATGAGCTCAATATGAAGAATTTCTGATCAAAACCACATGAATAGAAGACATATCTACTCAGAGCTCCAGAACCCAAGCGAACACCCGAGCAACGAGCGGAAATGAGAAATATCAAGGACACAAGGGTGCCCGGTCGAGCACTATTCCTCCACCCGCTCGGGTAAAACCTACGGGGTTTTATCCACACATTTAGCACGACCCGGGCACATGAGCAATGAGATCGGGTAGCCTTACCCGATCGGGCGCAAGCATAATACCCGCTCGGGCTATTAGTCATCCAATCGGCCCCGAGAGTTTACGCGACTCGGGCCCGCTTAACCACGCGATCGGGTGATGTCCACCCGATCGGGCACCATGAACCAACACGGTCAGACAACCTATACCCGACCGGGCAACACTTGTGCCCGAGCGGGCCGCGTAATTCGCAACAACCTAGATCTCAATTTCAAACGAGCGGATAAAAAGAACTGAATAGATCTAGAGCAAGGGGGCGATGAACATGGAAAGAAAAGACTGGAGAAACATCTGGAAAGGCTTAGGAGGCATCGGAGAAGAAGAGAAGCACCAATCCGTACATCGGTAATACAATAGGGAAGGTCGAGGCATCGAATTCCTTAGGGTTTATCATGTATAGGACTTTGTTATCTTCTTCGTCTGATTATTCCATGAGTGAGTAGAGTCCCTACTGCGGGTAGGGATATCGGATTTGTATGTATGAACGATGTTTCGCGTTAATGCTTAGTTTTATGAAATTATTCTTGATTTACGGTTCTATGCTTAGCAATATCATTCTTACGTTAGTGCTGACCGCTCAACAACATAGGATCTCAACCCTTGCTGGAAGGTTAAGGAACGAATTCGGTTCGCTAAGTTGTAGATTAAGATCGACTAATGAGAATCTGACCGGTCGTTTAGTCATCTTAGGGATAGTGATTGCAGTCATAATGCTGCCATGGTATATGTTAATCAGTGCTGGAAGGTAGGGTTGCATATATCCATGGTTAGGAGGTTTAGGCTCGGAAGAATCACTCCTCACCGTAGAGCATGAATTTCCCGTTGTCAAGAATAGGTTATAGAACTATGATCCTTAGTCGTTCATCTATGCAATTCCCGGTATCCCGTACACCCGTAGTATTCACCATATCTAGTCTTATCTTTAACCTAGTTTCGTTGTCACCCTTAGGATAGTTTTAGGAAATTTAGGTCCATATCCCATTCTATCTTCTTTCGTCTTAGTTTAGTTTCGTTCTTAGTTTAGCCACTTTAGTCCCTAGAGATCGACCCTGGTACTACACGATCCGTATACTTGCGGTGAAGTGGACTAGGAAAATTATAACTCGTGTTTCCACACGTCAATTTACTTTCTTATAGGCATCCATGGTGAATCTAAAATGAAGACTGAAAGTTCTTAGGCCAAAATTTGCTCTCACTTGTTTGATGATCGATTAGGTTTACTTTAGCAGTGTTTCTAGGGAAAAAGGGAATTCTCGACTTTTATATCTCCCACGTGTTCCACGTTTACGTTTGCTTAGGGACAGGCAAACATTCAAGTCTGGGGGATTTTGATCATCTCATTTTTGTACACGATACTCGCATCGTTTTAGATATGTTTATGACGATAGTTGCGATGTTTACATGTGATTTTGTATCTATTTTACTTGTTTCCTTGGTTTCATGTTCCTATAGGTTTTAATGCGTACTTGGTTCGTTTCGGAGCTAAAGAACATACACGAGACAAAGTACAAGCATTGGAGATCATAACGGAACAAACGGAATGTGAAATGGGGAAGGAATACGAAACGACATGAGGAGACAACCCCCCCCCCCACGGGGTGGTTTCCTTAGCCCGCTTGGGCTGAACATCCAGCAGCATTTGCCCAAGTCGTGCTCACCTTCAACACACATGGAACATGGGTTAAACTTCATGAGGAGCCCACACGGGGTTCTCTCCTTAGCCCGCGTGGGGTGGTGTTCCAGAAGTTGTTGCCCAAGTCGTGCTAGCCCTTCACACGTGCGGGTCATGGAGAAAAATGAAGAGCCGTGTGGGTTGCCTCCCTAGCCCACGTGGGGCATGCCTATAACAAAATCCCTAGAATGTCTACAACGGGGAATTTGTATAAAAAGGGACCCCAAATTGAGTTCAGAAGGAAGCAAACACAGAGGAGAACCCTAGGAGGGTACATAACATCCATCATTCCATTCAAGAGCCCTCTTTGATACGAGACACAACAAGTAGCCGGGAATTTATTCGGGATATGATAACACGTAATCCGTCGTAGTATTTACATGATTTTTAGGTCTAGTTTTGATTAGATTTCTTAGATTTCACTGATTTATCGAGTTTATTCGAGGACTTCATCTACATTTCGTGTTTTGTAAAGGAACCAAAGACATGAAGTGAAACACGAGTGATTACGGCAATTCAACCCCGATCGGGCTGCAATTTGAACCAGAAATTCGCCGAGAGATAGCCCGACTCGGGCTCAAAGGATGCACGCTCGGGCAAGCCAGCCCGACCAGGTTGAAAGTCATGCACGCACGGGCTAATGGACTGCACGAGCGGGTGGAGGTTGTGCCCGCTCGGGCCCACCTTTTTCTCAACAAACTCCTTGAATTTTGAAAGGCCAATTAAGGAAATAAGAAGCCTAGTAGGGCTAGGATACGAAGGAGGACATTAGAGGACACATTCAGAGAGATAGAGAAAGAGGGAGAAGGGCAGAACGAGGAATCGGGAGCATGGAGGAGCTATTGAAGACGTCGGTATATGAATAGGGAGGGATCTCATTCTTTATCAATGTTGAATATAGTTATCTTTTGTGTTTCGCTTTCTGAGTTCATGTCCGAGTAGATCTACAGCAATGGGTTAGAGAGTTTTGCCGATTTGTAATGAAGTCTTGTTCTTAATGATTGGTGGTACTTAATACTTTTGTTCTTGTACGCCACTTGAATGAATGAATTCGGTATTTGATCGTTTTCAGATTGATTGGTTGTTTTTAATGCTTTCATTCATGTACGCCACTTGAATGGATGATTATAATCTACGCCAGGGGATTAGACTTTGGAATCTAGCAATGATTTAGGATTTAATCGGTTTAGAATCTACGCCAGGTTGATCGATTGAATCTAGCGATTAGGATAGCGGTCTTAATGCGCCTAGTAGGTGAGATATGCAATCGAGAGATTGGTATACGCATGCTAGATAGTGGACAAGTCTACGCCAGTCAGATCCTATATTAGAGCTTGAATTCCTTGAACTCGTGATAGTATCTAAGACCAATGATCTTGTTAGAACTTTGTTGCATCGTTGTGCAACTCTCGATACCTATGGTGTTTCGTCCTTAAGTCATTGTGTTCATTAGTTTAGTTTAGTTGCATTCGCATTCCCATTCACTCATTGATTTCACACGTCTTATTCATTACTCTAATAACTTTAGAGTTGCATGAGTTCCTTGTGTTCGACCCTGGTACTATACGATCCGTATTCTTGCGGAAGCGTTAGTCTAGGTAAATTATTACTTGAGATTAACCGACATCAAGTTTTTGGCGCTGTTACCGGGGAATTGATTACGGCTTTAGAGTTAGGATACTTTTAGATTAAGACATAGTCCTTTCCAGAGTCTTTATCTGTTTTTCGTATTTTTTGTTTTTGTTTTCTTTCTTATTAAGTCAATTTTTTACCTCTCGGAGCTTAATCGAATTTTGTGTTCTTTATTTTGCAAAGTAACATGAATAACATCAACTCTTTGTATGCCGATATAGATGAAATAAAAGATCAACTTTCGGAACTTCGTCATATGCTGTCAAACTCATACCATCCACATTACTCGGAGCAATCATGGGAACAAGAAGTTTGGGGTATGAAGAAGAGATCTACGAGAGTTACAATCAGCCTTTCAGGAATACATACAATCACGGATGGAGCGATCACACAAATTTCCCGTATAGGAACACCGATGGTATGCTGAATGCACAACATCAATAGGGGAACTTTCAGCCATGGACACAACCCCAAACTCAAAACTATCAGTCATATGTGCCTCAGCCACAACCAAACCAATCCGAAGCAGCCCCCGACTTTGCCGCCATGTTCGCCTGCCTCCTTGAAGTATATGAGAGTCAAAACGACTTGTTGATGGGACTGAAAGCGGAACAAGAAAGCGCCAATGAGCGGATGGATGGTTTTCGTAGACAATTGGACACGAAATGATGCGTTCTCAAAGTTAAATAAAATAACCTAAACTACCCGCAAGTGCACGGCACGTGTGTAGTATTTTAGGTGTCGATCCCACAGAGACTACGCAACACTATCTAAACTCGAACTATAAATCAAACTTTCTAACGAACGAATAGGGATGAAGAATGAAATACTGAACGTAAATAAACGACTTGGTTTCTAACGATAAGACAAACGTTCTAGGAATCCAGTTTCACCACAAGACTACAGAAACCAACGATCAATCTATCTATCATGCAATCCCAATTTAAGCTATCTAAGGCAGACAATCCTGTCATGATATCTACCCTCTCTCGAGGCATAGACACGTGATCTAGACAAGTTACCCCCTACTTTCGTGGCTGACACCTTGAACTAAACCCATAAGAACTATGATTCATCCGTTTTACCCTCAACCGTTGCTACCCTACTTTCGTGGCCTAACCTCGGTTGTTCTAAACCTAATCTTCTAGGACTAGAATTCTCCTTTCGGTCCTTCTCCTAACTCCTAACACATGCATCTACGTGGCCATCGCAAACACAAGTAAATTCAAGCACTCAGATAAAGAATAGATAAACTAAAACGGGAAAATGCATTCAAAATAGATCAAAAGTGGTTCTGGGATAGCCAAGGACTAATCCCTTCTCCTAGAACAAACAAACTACTCACTCATGCGTCTGTAAACAAACATAAGCAAAGTAGAAAGTCTAAGGAATATGAAAACCAAACGAAACTGAAGTGTCGGGGCTTGATCTCCAATGCTCCTCGCTTGCCTCCTCGCAAGAAACTCCTCAATCACGAACTGAATGTAAGTGTCTTCTAATGTCGGCTTCTGGCCTCTTTTTTGTCTCTTAAGTCGGTCCAAGTGTTGCCTTAATTCCCTCCACGAGCTTCCTTTTATTTTAAGTTAATTTTACTTAACTTAGCTTGTAACTCGGGTCGCGACCCGCTCGGGCGCTCAATGTGCCCGCTCAGGTGCGGCTAGGTCAGGTCGCACAGGTCGTGGTCTGTAAGGGACGCCCGATCGGGCATGATTCGGGTGTAAGGCATCTGGTCGGGCATTTCCTTGCCCGACTCGTGCGTGACTGTGCACCAAAATTTGCCATAGCCTTTGCCCGATCATGCATGAGTTGTGCCCGATCGGGTGGTGGCTCCTCTTGCTAAATCTCGTCTTGTTTGTCCCGTGATGATCCTCGAAATTGGTCCTTAGCTCCGTGCATGTTCTTTAGCTCCGAAATGATCCAAATACACGTTAAAACCTGTAAGAACATGAAAACACGAAAACAAATAAATGGATACAGAATCATGCGTAAAGCATCACATATATATCATAAACATCCCTAAAATCGTACAATAAATACGTATGAAAACGAGATGATCAAAATCCCCCAGACTTGAATGTTTGCTTGTCCCTAAGCAAACGTAAACGTGGAACACATGGGGTGTAAAAACACGAGAATTCCCCTTCTCCTAGAAATACCGCTAAAGCGAACCTAACCGATCAACTAGCATGTCAAGAGCAAATTCGACCTAATCGAGTTTTCAGTCTTAATCCTA
>CM071873.1:15874427-15887144 GCA_036759665.1 Gynandropsis gynandra
AACTTCTTTTTCTTTTGTTTCCCTTTTTTATTCTTCTGTTTTTTTTTTCTTTTTTCTTTGCATACACACTAGGTTTCTAGAACGTCGGATTTGAAGGGATCCAGCCTCTACTTAGACCTAGACTACCGATGACGGTATACTCATGCATCTCGTTTAAGAGTGCAGCGGAGTAGGCGGCTTTTTGTGCCATGCCCTTAGGACGTAGAAAGATGATCGCCAACCCACCACTTAGACCCGAGCCACCAAAGGAGTAACAAGGTCGATGCACTCATATCGATTTTTTATCATGCTTTTTAGGCATTATTTCTATTGACAGCGGAGTGTTAGTGTGCGCTTTTAATCTGCAAAATAAGCTCGATTTTATATGATCCAATAATCCTCAATAAAAACAGAAGTGAAGCATCGTCTACACGAAGTATGACCATCTGGGTAGAGAGAATAAACGATAAACTAGCCCAGCAACCTCGTCTAAACCTCCCCACAAGCAACACTAGGATTCCCAAGAACTACGACCTATTGTTTTTCAGCCGACTAATAAGCTCTAACGCTTAGGGAAAACCTAGCTCAATCATGCAAAATCTCACGGAAAGGGTCAACTTCTTAAGCATCCTAAGTTCCGGGTTCATCTCAAAACGTGGCACCGAACAAGTGCCTTGGGACGATTCTGACTCACGAAAACAAAAACAAACGAAAACTACAAAAATAACCTAAAAACTACAAAGTCAAAAGAAAATGAAACGAAATCACCTGACAAACGTGAGCTGCTCCCCCAGACTTGAATTGAACGGCGTCCTCGACGTGAAGCTTCGATGGAGGATAAAGGAAGTGAAGCACGTTTGTGGTGGTTTTTTTTTTGAACTAACACGAAAGTGAATAACCGAGTCATAAGCAGAAAGATAAAAACAAACAGCTGGGTTGCCTCCCAAAAAGCGCTTATTTAACGTCTTTAAGCTTTGACGTCTCTATTCCTCACATGTGTGCGACGGGTGGATCGGAAATGGAAATGGAGTTTCCACTTTCGACCGGTTGAGCGGCTTGGTAGAGCTTTAGCCGCTGTCCATTAGCTTTGAATGCGCCACTCATCTCGCTCCAAAGTTCTACTGCTCCAGCGGGAATACTTCTCGTGTCTGAAAAGGACCAGACCAACGGGACCGTAGTTTTCCCGGAAAAAGCTTAAGACGAGAATTAAATAGTAGAACCAAGTCACCTGGCTGAAAATCATGAGGTAGGATCTTCTTGTCATGCCATCTCTTGGCATGCTCCTTGTAGATCTGAGTTCTCGTAGGCATCAAGACGGAGCTCGTCCAGCTCGTTAATCTGTAAAGTCGTTTTTCACCTACACTCTTAAGATCAAAGTTAAGGAGCTTTGTCGCCCAATAGGCGCGGTGCTCTAGCTCGACAGGTAGGTGGCAAGACTTGCCATAAACAAGCTGAAAAGGAGTCATGCCAATGGGAGTTTTAAACGCTGTCCTATAGGCCCATAATGCATCATCTAATTTCATCGACAAATCTCGATGGGACCTAGACACGGTTTCCTCTAGTATGCTCTTAGTTTCCCTATTCGAAACCTCTACCTGTCCGCTGGGTTGTGGGTGGTATGGTGTAGCTATCATATGTCTCACGCCATAATGCTTAAGGAGGGATTCAAATTGTCGTGCAATGAAGTGTGAACCTCCGTCACTAATGACTAACCTAGGAACTCCAAAACGAGGGAATATGATCTTCTTAAAGAATTTCATTACTACCCTAGCATCATTAGTTGGCGTTGCTATGGCTTCTACCCACTTAGACACATAATCTACACCTACCAATATGTATTGGTTGCCACATGATGATGGGAAAGGTCCCATGAAATCTACACCCCAAACATCAAACAATTCTACCTCGAGGATGTAGTTCTGTGGATCTACACCTACCAAAATGTATTGGTTGCCACATGATGATGGGAAAGGTCCCATGAAATCTACACCCCAAACATCAAACAATTCTACCTCTAGGATAAAGTTTTGTGGCATCTCGTTCCTTTTACCTATATTTCCCGTTCTTTGACATCTATCACAAGAGGAAACGTACCTATGGGTATCCTTGAAGAGTTTCAGCCAATAAAAACCTGCTTGTAGCACCTTTGAAGCGGTCTTGGACTTGCTGAAGTGGCCTCCATAATCCGATCCATGACAATGGAATAGGAGGCTCTCTACCTTTTCCTCGGGGATGCATCTACTAAAGACTCCGTCCCCACATCTCTTGTACAGATTTGGGTCGTCCCAATGGTAGTGTTTGACATCCGCAAAGAACTTCCTGCGCTCATGAAAAGAAAGATCGGGGCGTAGTATACCGCTCACAAGAAAATTAACAAAATCAGCATACCAAGGAGCGGGTTTACCCGAATCTATTACGCATATGCTGTCGTCTTTCAAGGAGTCATTGATAGGTCTCGCATCCTCTACAACAATGCATATGATGTCGTCTCTCAAGGAGTCGTCGATAGGTCTTGCATCCTCTACAACGATGCGAGAGAGGTGATCTGCAACGATGTTCTCGGACCCCTTCCTATCTCTTATCTCGAGATCAAACTCTTGTAAGAGAAGGATCCACCGGATGAGACGTGGTTTCGCGTCCTTCTTCCCTAGAAGATATTTAGGTGCTGCATGGTCAGTATAAACGATTACCTTTGACCCTACGAGATAGGACTTGAACTTGTCAAAGGCGAAGATGATGGCAAGGAGCTCCTTCTCGGTTGTGGCATAGTTGATTTGGGCGTCATCTAGTGTCTTGCTAGCGTAGGAGATGACATGAGAGACCTTGTCCCTTCGCTGCCCTAGGACAGCGCCTACAGCGTAGTCGCTAGCGTCACACATAATCTCGAATGGAAGGCTCCAATCGGGTGGCTGAATGATGGGTGTCGAAACCAGTGTTGTCTTGATGGTGTTGAAGGCGTTGTGACACTCTTGAGAGAAGTTGAATGTAGCGTCTTTGGCCAGCAGCTCCGTCAATGGTTTTGTGATCTTTGAGAAGTCTTTGATGAACCTCCAATAAAAACCTGCATGCCCTAGGAAACTACGAATTTGCTTAACTGAAAAAAGGGGAGGAAGTTTTTCGATTACCTCAATCTCGGCTTTGTCGACTTCTATGCCCCTTGATGAGATCATATGTCCAAGTACGATACCTTCCTTCACCATAAAGTGACACTTTTCCCAATTAAGAACAAGATTCGCTTCCTCACATCGATGTAACACTCTAGAAAGGTTAACAAGACAATCATCAAATGTAGAACCATAAACTGAAAAATCATCCATAAACACTTCCATGATATGTTCGATCAAATCGAAAAAATTTCCATCATACAACGCTGCAAAGCAGCCGGAGCGTTGCAGAGACCAAAAGGCATACGACGGTAAGCGAATGTCCCATAAAGACATGTGAAGGTCGTCTTCTCTTGGCCTTGAGGGTGAATGGGAATCTGAAAGAAACCAGAATATCCATCCAAATAACAAAAATAGGCATTATTCGCTAATCGTTCTAACATTTGGTCGATGGATGGGAGAGGGAAGTGATCTTTCCTCGTCGCTTTGTTGAGCTTGCGGTAGTCTATGCACATCCTCCACCCTGTGACGGTTCTTATTGGAATCAGCTCGTTGTTATCATTGCGCACTACCGTCATTCCTCCTTTCTTTGGCACGACATGCACGGGGCTCACCCATTCGCTGTCCGAGATAGGATATATGATACCTGCATCCAAAAGTTTCAATATCTCCTTTTTCACTACCTCTTTTAAGTTGGGGTTCAGCCGCCTTTGCGCTTCAATCGATGGTTTATGCCCGTCCTCCATGAGAATCCGATGCATGCATAACGAAGGGCTTAGTCCCTTGATATCCTCGATGGTATATCCGATCACTTTCCTATGCTTTCTTAAGCATTCAAGCAGCCTTTGAGTCTCATTTGCACTCAAGTCAGCATTAAGAAAAACGGAATATGTATCATTAAGTCCGAGGTACTCATACTGAAGAGAAGAGGGCAGCGGCTTCAACTCGATTTTGGGCGCCTTCTCCACTGCGAAGTCAGCTTGTACTTCGTGTGTTATCTCCTCACGTGGGGCATCTCTTAGTGCTTCAACAGCACTCATGAATTCCGCGTACGCCTCAGCTTCTTCATCGGTAAGACCTGCATCTTTGCAAACTTGAGTCAAACATCTAAGAGAGGATCGGAAATACTTACTTGATCATATGTGTCGTTCGTTAACTCGTCCAGCAAGTCTATTCAAAAGCAAGACTCCTTGATGGACGGTCCGTTCATGGATTTGGACAAGTTGAATTCAATCGTTTCGTCTCTGACACGTAGGTAAAGTTTCCCTTGTTGTACGTCTATCATCGCACCTGCAGTAGCTAAGAATGGCCTACCGAGTATAATAGGTATCCTAGCATCCACTTCAATATCGAGTACAACAAAGTCAGCGGGTATACATAAATTACCTACCTTGGTGGGAATGTTCTCAACAATTTCCACCGGATATCTTACCGAACAATCAGCGAGTTTGAGAGACATCTTGGTAGGTTTGAGATCGCCGAAGTTCATCCGCTTGAAGACCGAATGTGGCATGAGGCTCACGCTTGCTCCTAAATCACACAATGCTTTATTGATATCGAGATTACCTAATGTGCATGGAATGGAGAAGCTTCCGGGGTCCTTCAACTTCGGGGGCAGCTTGTTTTGAAGAATGGCGCTGCATTCCTCGGTGAGTGCTACCGTCTCACTCTCTTCGATACGCCGTTTGTTGGATCGGGCTTACCGGGAAGCTGTCCGGGATTCCGAGAGGGTGAGGCAGCCTACTGCGCTATGGAGTTTTCCAACATCTTCATATGTGTGCTCAAAGACTCCATCTAAGATTTAAGCTCACTAATCGTTGTCCCCACATCCGCGTTGAATTTGGTTTGAATCGATTGTTGCTGATCCTGCTTCTTCATAAATTCGAGTAATACCGCCTCAAGTTTTCCGACACTTCATATGTGTGCTCAAAGACTCCATCTAAGATTTAAGCTCACTAATCGTTGTCCCCACATCCGCGCTTCAAAGTTCGATGAAGAGGCTTGAGGAGGTTGAGGGGCTTGCGGAACTTGATGAGCTTGCTGGAATTGCTGGTTGTTTTGCTGAAAATTATTCTGCCTTTGTGGAAACCCCGAATACTTTACAGGTTGAGTCGTTCGATACGAAAGATTCGGATGATTCCTCCAACTCGGGTTGTAAGAATTCCCGAATTGAGTGTTGCCTTGCTGCTGGGCATAACTCATCTGTTCGAGATCCTCATGTATCGTGCATTGATACGCTACATGTTCTGTATCTCCGCAATTCGCACAGTACATGGCTTTCGCTGCATTACCCATAGCTCTATTCTGATTAGGCTCATATAAACGACGGGTGCTATTAGGCATACCTCTCGGAGTTGACCACATGGTGTGGTTCATGGCGAGGCTATCAATCAGCTCGAATGCCTCCTCGACGCTCAGAACCATGAATGATCCTCTGGCAGCGTCAACATCGTACGGTGCTCATCTGAAATCCCGTTATAGAAAGTTTGATAACGTACCACTGCTCAAGACCATGGTGTGGACACAACTGTAGAAGATCCTTGAATCTACCCCACGCCTCAAACAAAGTCTCTGCATCTCTGCATCTGAATGTTGTGATTTCTCCCCTCATCTGAATCGTCTTGCTCGAAGGAAAGAAACGCGATAGGAAAAGTGTGCAGAGCTGATCCCAAGTGGTGATAGATCCAGCGGGGAGCGATTGCAACCAAGTTTTCGCTTGTCCCCCAATAGAGAAGGGGAAGAGACGCAACAAGATCACATCCTCTGAGACTCCGTGTATTTTGAAGATTTCCACCCATGAATAGCTTCTGATAAAGCATGTTGATCATCGCCGGCTTAATCTCAAACTGTTCTCTCACAACAGCAGGCATCCTTATGACTGTTTGCACGTTTTTCTTGTTCGGCACCACGTAACCCCTTAGACCACGTGGTGGAGGAGCCTGTGGTTCTCGCGGTTGAGGCGCGAGTGGTTGTTGCTGAATTTTCCCCGAATTACCGAGAGGTAACTGAGCATGTTCGCGGCCGTTCTGCTTATCCATATTTTGTTGATTTGACGGCTCTGTGTTATCTTCTTCCTTACCCTTTCTCAGTAGTCTGCAAGTTCGCTCGATCTGTGGGTCGATTCGGAGTAAACTAGAAGTGCCTTGAGACCTGGTCATAAACCGACAAAGAACGAACGAAAGGAATCAGGTAGAAAGAATCGAAAGTAAACAAAAGCAAAAATAATGACAAAGCAAGAAGGACTCTAGGTTCGAATCTAAGACGCGTTGACAATAGTCCCCGGCAACGGCGCCAAAAACTTGATGCGTTCTCAAAGTTAAATAAAATAACCTTAACTACCCGCAAGTGCACGGCACGTGTGTAGTATTTTAGGTGTTGATCCAACAGAGACTATGCAACACCATCTAAACTCGAACTATAAATCAAACTTGCTAACGAACGAATAGGGATGAAGAATGAAATACTGAAAGTAAATAAACGACTTGGTTTATAACGATAAGACAAACGTTCTAGGAATCCAGTTTCACCACAAGACTACCGAAACCAACGATCAATCTATCTATCATGCAATCCCAATTTAAGCTATCTAAGGCAGACGATCCTAACATGATATCTACCCTCTCTCGAGGCATAGACACGTGATCTAGACAAGTTACCCCCTACTTTCGTGGCTGACACCTTGAACTAAACCCATAAGAACTATGATTCATCCGTTTTACCCTCAAGCGGTGCTACCCTACTTTCCTGGCCTAACCTCGGTTGTTCTAAACCTGATCTTCTAGGACTAGAATTCTCCTTTCGGTCCTTCTCCTAACCCCTAACACATGCATCTACGTGGCCATCGCAAACACAAGTAAATTCAAGCACTCAGATAAAGAATAGATAAACTAAAATGGGCAGATGCATTTAAAATAGATCAAAAGTGGTTCTGGGATAGTCAAGGGCTAATCCCTTCTCCTAAAACAAACAAACTACTCACTCATGCGTCTCTGAAAAAACATAAGCAAAGTAGAAAGTCTAAGGAACATGAAAACCAAACGAAACTGAAGTGTTGGGGCTTGATCTCCAATGCTCCTCGATTGCCTCCTCGCAAGAATCTCCTCAATCACGAACTGAATGTAAGTGTCTTCTAATGTCGTCCTCTGGCCTCTTTTTTGTCTCTTAAGTCGGTCCAAGTGTTGCCTTAATTCCCCCCACGAGCTTCCTTTTATTTTAAGTTAATTTTACTTAACTTAGCTTGTAACTCGGGTCGCGACCCGCTCGGGCACTCAATGTGCCCGCTCGGGTGCGGCTAGGTCAGGTCGCACAGGTTGTGGTCCGTAAGGGATGCCCGATCGGGCATGATGTCCGCCCGCTCGGGTGTTAGGCATCTGGTCGGGCATTTCCTTGTCCGAGTCGTGCGTGAATGCGCACCAAAATTTGCCGTAGCCTTTGCCCGATCGTGCATGAGTTGTGCCCGATCGGGTGGTGGCTCCTCTTGCTAAATCTCGTCCTGTTTGTCCCGTGATGATCCTCGAAGTTGGTCCTTAGCTCCGTGCATGTCCTTTAGCTCCGAAATGATCCAAATACACGTAAAAACCTGTAAGAACATGAAAACACGAAAACAAGTAAAACGGATACGGAATCATACGTAAAGCATCACATATATATCATAAACATCTCTCAAGAAATACGTATGAAAATGAGATGATCACGCAACCTGCAGAACTTGCACAAGAGGCATCACGACCACAAGAGGTTCTATCGGGATGTTCAGAAACAGATCCTCATGAGCATGTTAGCGAAATTTGCCTAAGAGATTGTGAGAAGGTGGATCAGCCTACTTCAATGTCTGAAAGGAGTGAAGCATCTATCACATTAGCGGAATTGGCTGTCAACGAGCTTAAGGAGAAGCTTGAGGAGGAAGAGGAGCCAAAGTACGTAAAACCAGATCCGAGGCCACCTCCATTGCCATTCCCACAACGTCAATGCGTGAAGACGGTAGATCAGCCGAATCCCTCTATGTTTGAAAAAGGAGATGAATCTAACACGGCAGTGGATAAGGCTACAAACATTGATAAGCATATGAAGAAACCCGAGATGGAAGTAGAGTTCAACTTAATGGACACACTTGAGCAACCGTGCACTATCGATTTTGTGTTCCCCGGCGGCATCTTTGAGAATTTAGCCGAGGAAGTTTGTGAGGAATTTCAGAATACAGATTCCTTAGATATGAATCTCATAGCAATTGGAGAAGGATATTACAAAGTACCAAATGAGCTGCTTGACAACGAAAAGAAGGAGGAATCCCCCGACCGAGACTTCAGCACAACCCGAGCTAAATGCGGTGCAAATAAGTACATAAACGATCCCGAGATGCCGTGGAGCTACACCAAACGTCCACCACACAATTGGGACATTGACGAGGCACCCAAGGTGAAGATGAAGCCTTCACCACAAAGGCTCACGCACCAAAAAATTCTGGAGACGCTGAAGGAAACAAGCGACGAACGCCTAACCGGTTTCATGGAGTACACAACTGGACTTATGGACAGCTCGACCAGAATTTTTGGACAGCACGATCTAGCCCCCAACTTAGAGAACATCATGACCAATCTTAAGGAAGATATGACTGATCGTGCAAGGAACTCAACTGATCCGCGTGCTACGCCTTATCGAGCACATATTGCACGCGAGACGCTACGCACACAACGATGTCGAGGACATCCACCTAATGAGTAGCATTCAGTCAAGCTCGCGACCTTAAACAAGCACTTATCGGGAGGCAACCCGACTTTTGCATTTTCTTTTTATTTCGTTTTCGGACCTATTCTTTTCTTTTCACATTGATGTACTCGGTGGATAGGATTCCTTCTTTTGGATTGTGTGATTCTTTTTCACCGGTTTTTTCAACGTTGATATCATCCTTGAGGAGGAGACGCATACAACGTTCGGCCGCATCACCAACTCGGCCGCATCACAAGGTGCACACGTTCCAACCATTATTTTCCCGTTGTTTGGTGTGCGAGATTCTGTTAGGTCTTGAACACCGGGACGGTGTTTCATTCAAGTCTAGGGGGAGTACTCGTCGAGTATCATGCATGTGATTAGGATTAGATGATTAGGATTAGATGTTGATTTTTTTTATTTTTAGGAATAAACGGATGGATACCTAGCATGAATTTTCGAGCTTTAGTCATTATTATGTGACTTTGTCGAATCGTGAACAATAGTCCAGGTTTGCTTAGAAGTCTTTTTTATACCGATTAGTTGAGTAGTTGTGCTTGAAACCATGATCTATAGTTACATTCACCTCCTAGGTTTCAGTACCAAGTAACCATATCTCCGTGTATACCAATTGATCTTTGCTTTGTTTGATATATCTTACCGTTCATGAGTTATTAGATTCCACACGTTTATACTCCGCTGTCATCTTGGAAAAGCTATTCTCTTTACTATTTCAGGTTTATATTGACGTGAGTACATCGAGATCGATGGTTCGGGTCTAAGTGGTGGGTTGAGGCGCTATTCTACGTCCTAAGGGTTAGAGTGATGCGTATTCTTTGGTAAAAAAATATAAAAAGAGAAAAATATTCTTCAATGACGCACCTCTTCACTCCGCTAAGGTTACGGGACCTTATGAGTGTGCCATAGGCAGCCTGGGTCTAAGTAGAAAGCCGTCCCTCTTCGACTTCGACGTCCTAGGAACCAAGCGTGGATCTATAAAAATGAAAGAAAAAGAAAAGAAAGAAAAGAGAATAAGAACGAGAATACGAGTTTAATGATATCTCAAGCTTAGGAGAATTGGTATGGAGATCGCTTGGATGTTGTCGAGGGGTATGAATTAGACTTAGGTTATTCGTAGGATTGCATGGTTCGTGACTTTCGGTTGATAGAAGTCTGAACTAGGTGCGCTTAGTCTTGCGTTCATGTGACGCGTTGTTTTGCATGATGGCTAACCCTTCGAAGTTTTTCGTGCTAGATTTGCTCTTCTTGTACTCGACTCTAGATTTGCTCGAGGACGAGCAAAGGTTAAGTCTGGGGGGGAGTTTGATAACACGTAATCCGTCGTAGTATTTACATGATTCTTAGGTCTAGTTTTGATNTCTAGTACTCGACTCTAGATTTGCTCGAGGACGAGCAAAAGGTTAAGTCTGGGGGAGTTTGATAACACGTAATCCGTTGTAGTATTTACGTGGTTCTTAGGTTTAGTTTTGAGTAGATTACTTAGATTTCACCCATTTATCGAGTTTATTCGACGACTTCATCTACATTTCGTGTTTTGTATAGGAAACGAAGACATGAAACGAAACACAAGTGACTACGGCAATTCAACCCCGAAAATGTGATTGAATGACAAGGTACAACTTGTGCAAGGCCATCGAAGCAAATCAAACACTCAAGCATCAAGCGAAAGAAGTGGAAACAGCATTTGATAGTGTACATGCTCGGGCGTCAAGTGTGCCCGCTCGGGCTGTGTATGTGCACCCGATCGGGCTGCAATTTGAACCAGAAATTCGCCGAGAGATAGCTCGACTCAGGCTCAAAGGATGCACGCTCGGGCAAGCCAGCCCGACCAGGTTGAAAGTCATGCATGCACGGGATAATTGACTGCACGAGCAGGTGGAGGTTGTGCCCGCTCGGGTCCACCTTTTTCACAGCAAACTCCTTGAATTTTGAGCAGCCAATTAAGGAAATAAGAAGCCTCGTAGGGCTAGGATACGAAGGGGGACATTAGAGGACACATTCAGAGAGATAGAGAAAAAGGGAGATGGACGGAACGAGGAATCCGGAGCATGGAGGAGCTATTGAAGACGTCGGTATATGAATAGGGAGGGATCTCATTCTTTATCAATGTTGAATATAGTCATCTTTTGTGTTTCGTTTTCTCAGTTCATGTCCGAGTAGATCTACAGCCATGGGTTAGAGAGTTTTGCCGATTTGTAATGAAGTCTTGTTCTTAATGCTTGGTGGTACTTAATGCTTTTGTTCTTGTACGCCACTTGAATGAATGAATTCGGTATTTGATCGTTTTCAGATTGATTGGTTGCTTTAAATGCTTTCATTCCTGTACGCCACTTGAATGGATGATTATAGAAGTCTAATGAATCTATGCCAGGGGATTAGACTTAGGAATCTAGCCATGATTTAGAATTTAATCGGCTTAGAATCTACGCCAGGTCAATCGATTGAATCTAGGGATTAGGATAGTGGTCTTAATGCGTCTAGTAGGTAAGATATGCAATCGAGAGATTGGTATACGCATGCTAGGTAGTGGACAAGTCTATGCCAGTCAGATCCTATATTAGAGCTTGAATTCCTTGAACTCGTGATAGTATCTAAGACCAATGATCTTGTTAGAACTTCGTTGCATCATTGTGCAACTCTCGATACCTATGGTGTTTAGTCCTTGAGTCATTCCGTTCATTAGTTTAGTTTAGTTGCATTCGCATTCCCATTCACTCATTGATTTCACATGTCTTATTCATTAGTCTAATAACTTTAGAGTTGCATAAATTCCTTGTGTTCGACCATGGTACTATATGATCCGTATTCTTGCGGAAGCGTTAGTCTAGGTACATTATTACTTGAGATTAACCGACATCAGGATCGAACTCGTTTCATATATCTATGCTCCTGACTCTATTGATTTCGTTTATGTTGTTTAGACTCATGATCGAGTAGTAGATTTGTTCTAGGAGAAGGGATTAGCCCATGGCCATCCCAAAACCATCTTTGATTTGTTTATGAATGCATTTCCCCATTTCATTTATCTATTCTTTGTCTGAGCGCTTAATGACTTGCGTTTACGAATGGCCACATATATGCATGTGTTAGGGATTAGGAGAAGGACTGAAAGGTTAATTCTAGTCCTAGAAGATCAGGCTTAGATCAACCGAGACTAGGTCGCGGAAGTAGGGTAGTAATGATTGAGGGTTGAATCAGGCGAATCAAGAATCGTAATGGGGTTTAGTTGGGGTGTTAGCCACGAAAGTAGGGGATGTGATACAAGCACCGAAGCTTTAGCCGCAAGTATGGACTGGTTTGAGTCGGTAGAAGGCCTAGGGGCACTCTCTAGTCGAGGATCGATGATAGTGAAGGCGGACGAAGGGGAACAGGCCAAAAGGGGCGCTCGTTCGGTCCTTCAAAGGAGTGGTGGATGACTGGTGGATCGCGGGACACCACGAAGGCTGCGGATGGGACCTTCGATACAGTCACACGTTCGGCTTGGACTCCCGGAGCACAAGACGAACTAGGGTGCGAAAACTCGCGAGGATGAAGAAAACTCAGCAATTTTTATTTCGAATTCAAAGATTGTCTTCAACAAACAATAAGCCTCGGTTTAAAACATGACCATGACCGAGAAGAATGGAAACACAATATGGCCATTGGGACCTTAATTAGAACAAGGCAAAGAAGGCAAGTGGATCTTGGGTGAAAAAGGAAAGGGCCGTTGGTCGGCTCCATCAGGGCAAGTTGCTGCGCCGGTCTAGATATGGCAAGTCATTGCTTGTGTTGTTGCTTTTGTTCACGAAGCCACTTGATGGAGATGGAGGGGCTTCATTGATGACGAAGAGGGACTTGGCTTTTGGGAAATTGTTGCTGATGTCTCCCTCTTCGTTGTTGAACTCCTGACGGTTGTTGAGAAGCACTT
>CM071873.1:15915464-15928258 GCA_036759665.1 Gynandropsis gynandra
GACCGTGTTGATTCGTGAACCCGATCGGGTGAATGTCACCCGATCGCGTGACTAAGCGGACCCGAGTCGCGTAAACTTACGGGGCTGATAGATGGTTAACTGCCCGAGCGGGTATTCAGATTTCGCCCGATCGGGTGGTGATCACCCGATCCTCTTTGCTCATGTGCCCGGGTCGTGTCAAATGCGTGGAGAAACCCCGTAGGTTCTACCCGAGCGGGTGAAGGAATAGTGCCCGATCGGGCACCCTTGTATCCTTGAAATCTCTCTTTTCCGCTCGTTGCCCGGGCGTTCCTTTGGGTTCTGGAGCTCTGAGTAGATATGTCTTCAAATCTTATGGTTTTTGCCGGGAATCCTTCATATTGAGCTCATTTAGGCCTTGTCGCCTAAAAACCTGAAAACCAAGAAAACGGGGATGTAAAGTTCGAAACCGTATCGGATAAGTATGACTCGATGTAAGAAATATGCGAAAATGGTGTAAAAACCTATCCTAATAATGATACACTTTCAGTGTTATCACACCTCGTTGTCCGCTCCCTTGGCTGGCATCGAACGATTAAACTCTCCCGACATAGTATTTCTTCCCATCTTCTCAATCTTGGCCTCAATAGCGGTGAATGGGATGTCATGAAGAGAACCTCCACAAGCAGCATTTAACCAATCTCGTACTTCATCACGAAGACCCTCAATGAAAGTGGTAATGAGGGATCTTTTATCCATCCCGTAGTGTGGGCATTCACGTTGATATCCTTTAAATCTTAGCCACGCTTCCGGAAGACTCTCTTTATCTTCTTGCGTAATGAATTAATCTTGTTCTTCCATTGGTGAGAAGAATCGCATCATGAAGCGTTCTTCGATCTAGCTCCACGTGTAAAAAGAATCCGGTGGTAGTGTGTACAGCCACTCGAGTGCATGCTTCCTGACTAAAAAACGGGAAGGCAAGCAACATAATCGCTTCATCATCTATTCTGAGGTATGCTTTCATGTTCAAACATAGCATCTTGAACTGAGTGAGATGTTGGTTAAGATCTTCCCTAGCTCGTCCCCTGAATGGCGATTAACTCAACATCTGAATGAAGGTCGGTTGAAACTCAAATCTGTTTCGCTCTATCTCAGGCCTAGGATACAGAAGAGAAGTTGTGTATGTTTAGGCGCTATGTACGACCCATATGTTTCTGGTGCTTCCTCCTAAGCCATCTCCTCTTCACTAGATAAATCTGTTTCTCGCTCTATTGGCATTTCCTCAACTCTCAAAACCACTAAATCCACTACCTGAGAACTCAACGTACTCTCACGATGCAGCAAATCGAATATCTATATGCATTAAGATTAGTGGGGAACTCAACCTCAATAGGGAATTTCAACCTCAACCTGGATTATCACGATTCCTAAATAGATTAACCGATCGGTCAAGGTTCTCATTAATCTAATTTATTCTAGGGTTAATTCCAAGACTTAAATCTGACTTCCCAACCTAGAAAAACCTCTAAACTCATTCAAACAAGTGCTCAACAAGGATGAAAGCGTTAAGAACAACCCATCAAACCAATTGAGAGAACAAATCCGACATCAAGCATTAAGATCCAAAAAAATCGAGTACAATAATGCAATGAAGTGCTATTGAAGATCATGGTTATAGATATTATCAAAAATTCAGGGAATTCAAACTCTTTCCTAGGGAATGGCTCTTCTGAGGCCTAATCCTACTATCTAGCATGCTTACTACCAATCTCGCAATTGCGCAATAAACATACTAAACGCATTAAGACTGCTATCCTAATCCCTAAGTTCAATCGACCGACCGGACAAAGTTCTAAATCTATAAAGAACCCAAACCATTGCTAGGTTCCAAAATCCAATCCACCTTTCAATGCAATCAAAATTTTCAAAATCGTTCATTCAAGTGATTAGCAAGAATAAAAGCATTAGGAGCAACACATCAATCTGAAAATGATCAAATACTATAACCAAGCATTAAGCACTAGCCTTCATTACATATGGGCAAAACACTAACCCTTGGCTCTGAATCTATTGGTACATGGGTTCATAAAACAAAATAAGAATGAAATCTATCTTAGTCATAGGTAAAGAAAGTGATGCCTCCCTATTCTAACTTTCTTAGCCTTGTCCTTTATTCGTCCATCCGTGAGTGTGTCTTGCTTGGCCTCCCGGTCCAGAAACTTGTCTCTCCTTTTTCTCTTCATGCTTGGTTTCCTCTTCCTCTCCAGCAGCTACACACATTTCCTTTTTTCCCCTTTTTTCCTTTTCGTCTGGCTTCCTTTTTTTCCGTGCATTTCCATTTCGTTTAGCAACCTGTGTATTCCTTTTTTTGTTCCAGTGGTTGTTTCCAGTTCTTGTGTAGGCCGTGCGTTTCCATTTCTTGTCTCCAATCGTGCTTCCTTTTATGTCCAACGCGGCAAGCATTTCCATTTCTTGTGAGCAATGGTTGTTTCCATTTTGTGTATGTAGCCATGTTTTTTCTATTTTCTTTCTCGTTTTCATGTTGTGTCCAACAGCCGTGTATTTCCATTTATGGTTTTAGGAATCTTGGATGTTGACCGTGCACAACTGGACAGAGAGTGCTTTTGCTTAGTTTTTGGGGCATTTTCTCGTGTTTCTATCTCGATATTTTCATTTCCTGCAAAACATGAGAAAACGATAGAAGAAACCTAGATAATGCTTAATAACTTGGTAAAATCCAAAATCACAATGAAACTAACTATAGAAATAAATGAAAATATTAGGACAAATTAGACGTTATCAGTAGCCCCTGAATCTATCAAGATTATGACCTTCTAGGCTCCAATCAATCCCTTTATCCGTAATGTTCTTAGGTTCCTTAGACCAACCATTGAATTAAGAAAGAGTTCAATGAGTTCCTTACCCTCATCCATCCATCACCTCATTTTCCAGTTCTTGTTTTTCATCTTCTAAATTGTCTGTTTCTTCTTTATCTTCCACCACCAATAGTTTGAGTTCTTTACACTTGCATTTGTGTCATGGATGCCACTTTTCTGCACATAAAGCATAGACCTTTCCCTCTTCTTGCTACTATCTCAAAAGCTAAGAAATCAAGTAAACCAGCAGTAAATCTTGTCACTGGTCTGTGTACATTGCTGTGAAAGTGTCTAGTATTTGAGGTAAGTCCATCGGCTCTAGAGGTATAAGCTTTGTAACGAGATTATCTAGCCATGGTTGCAAGATCGGTAATTTCATCAAAACCAAGGGGTTTGTATCTCAATACTTTATCATGAATACTAACCTTAAGTCCATTCAAGAAAGCATCTTCTAAAACATCATCTGTCAGTTGGGATACGACTATTGCAAATTCTTCAACCCTTGGCAATATTCCTCTACTAATCCAGTCTGCTTCATCCTCATCATATGCCTCAATAATAAACCATCCACCGTTCTTTTGAATCTCTTACAAATTTTGAACTTAAAGTCTGATCAACCTCTCAATATATGGCGATCTTAAATCCATCCTAACCAAGTGAGAGCCTTTCCCTCCATGTGAGCCAAGGATATTTCCGCTTTCTCCCATTCTAGAGTGTCACTTAACCCAAAGAACTTCTCAGCCTGGTATATCCAATCATTTGGATGTTCACCAGAGGACATTGGAATTTTATCTTTCTTGACTGCATTTTGCAGGTTGTTCAGCAATCTTTTTTTCTAAAATGGTGCCTCGACTGGTCTGTCCTTCTTCAAAAGCAACTGTATTCCCACATCATGTCTACTTTCACTCCATAAACTCGCCATCTTTATTACTTGATGTGTGCAAACTATCAAGCAAATAAAATACCTAATATTCACTTATCGCAAGGATACGGATTGGTTAATACAAGGGTCTAACTCTAGGAACTAATGCAACCTAACCTAAGAATGTAACTAAACTAAGATGGATGAACGTAATGGTGTTGTGGGGTAAAATCTGAGAATACTAAATTGAAATATGGCAGCAATAAGGAAACACGATAGACTTGATAATTAAGAACACTATGGGCTTCTGGTTACCGGAATTGCAAGGGTGAAACAATCAAACTTTCTTGATAATGGGGAATTCATGCTCGTAAGCAGAGAATGATTCTCTCGACACCTAAACTCCCTAATTACAATCACATACAATCCTACCTCCCAGCAGCAATTAACACATAAGCATGCAATCCTAATTCCTGAGTTAATTAACTGAAGAGTCAGATTCTCATTAATCAACTCAATCAACAATCAATATTTCTGGATTCATAATCTAACCTCCAGCTAAACATGAAATCCTAAGTAACTAAGCGACTAGCACAAGTATAGAACGTTCATAGCATTGATTGTAGAGCCGAAATACAAGAAACTTTGAAAGATCTAAGCATTAATGCATAAACATAAGCATCCCTTACAAAACCGGTGTCCCTAACCTATAGCTAAAGGCTTACTCACTCATGGAGTTTGCTGTAAAACAAGAGAAAACAACAATAGACATGATAAAGAGCAAGAATATGATGCCATGGACTTCCCTATCTCGTTACCCACGTTCCGATGTTGTTTCCTTGATTCCAACTCCTCCTGAGCTCTCCTTTGTGTCTTTTTCGTCCTCCTCTTTGTTCTAAATGGCTGGTTCCCTTTATTGGCGATGCCTTTTTATTTTCCATCGTTTTAAACTTTTTTAGGTTTAATGTCCCACCATGCAATCCGTGCGGGCTAGGTAGCCGCCCCGCGTAGGCTCCTCATGGCTACTAATCTGAGCGGGCTTGGTTGCAGTCCGAGTCATGTTGATTCTGTTGGATGGTGCAGCCCCCGTGGGCTTAAGGGACCACCCCACGTCGGTTTATGTTCTTTTAATGGGGCATGGCCGTGTTTTCTCCTTTTGCTTGATGCTTGGGTATTCAGTGCGATTTTTTGCCTAAATTTGCTCTGACTAGTTTGTAGCTCCAAGTATGTGCAGTTGACTCCAAGAATCAACATCCTTAAGTTCGATTATGTCTTGTCGCCTTAAAACCTGAAAATCAACAAAAGAACTACATAGAGGACATTTATGTTGGTTTTGTAACTCGTGTTATGCAAACTGCGCAAAAATGAACTAAATGCGTAGTTTAAAACTAACCCACACTACATGTTATCATTACTGCCCCCAAAGTCTCCTTCATTGAAGCCATCTCACTGAGCAAAGTTGTGATTGCTCATTGGTTATTGTCGATGGTGCTATCACTACTTCCTCTGCCGCTGCTCTTTAAGCATTTCTCTCTCTTCAAGTCATTTTTGCATCCGTAGGCTCTGGTATCAATTTGATAAGAACCGATTGATAAAGGACAGAGAATTAGATTTGAAAAGAGAAAAGCAAGTGTTTGAATGTGTTTGGTGTATTCCAGATCACCAATCTCCAAAGGTTTTACCAAGAAATTTCCTATCTTCATTATGAAGATTCACAAGGGTTTTATAGTCGTACCACCAAGATTCAATACTATCATCTTGTTATAATATTAAAAAACTAATTTCAAGAACATAGAACACTTCAATGGTCATTCCTTTCATGTTTTGTTTTGTCCTTCACTTTAGCATTTCCTTCTGGTTTGTTCAGCTTAAATCTTGTTTCTTATCATCTTGTATTGACTCCTAGTTCTAGGACGTGGTATGGCAATGTGGAACCTATCACAATATTCTACTGAATCCTACAAACCAACCCAATATCTCCATTCCAAACACAAATCAGAGCATATTGTTCATAAAGAATATGCGATTTGTCAAAATATACATACACGCCAGGTGAACAACGCTGAGTTGCCTATGGTATGTTGCAATAAATGGCTATAGAGGGTCATGAGTGTGCTGCCTGAGAAAGGACAAATTCAACACAAATGAAAATGGACAATAAATTCAAAAAAACATATGAAATCTAGAAGAAAGTAAGAGAATCTTACAGAATCAATGAATGTGCAACCTAAGAAGGTTCTTGCAAGGATTAAATGTCAATGTAAGGGATCATTCTTCAAAATGTGAGAGTAACCTAAGAACGATAAAATTCTAAACCAATAAAATAAATCTGCATCACTTCGTTAAGCAAAACTTGGACCAAATCAATCATATTAAACCCAAAATAAGTATGCATGCGTCGTTATCAAGTCTCTCATCAGCTGAGATAGTTCCCTGCGAGTATGCAATTGATGAGTGGTAAGGCGAGGGAAAATTTTGCAAATCATGAGAGTGTGCAATTTAGACAATGCATAAAGGTGTCAAGGAAAGAAGAACACAAAAACACAAAATGCATACCAGTGATTCGTTTATATTTTCTTGTTTGGCGAATATGGCATTAGGGTTCATCGGAAGGGAAGACCATGGAAGATGCAAATGAGATTTTGATATCACCCTCTTCTTTTTCCACTCTTTTCCTATTGGATGGCGACCTAACCTCTTCTCCCTCTGGAGCGCTCTCGCTTGACGACGTTCCACCCACCGAGAATTAGCGCGTTTGTGTCTTTTTGTCCCATTACCCTCATGATGCGATTCAAATTTAAACAAATATTAACCTAAACTACCCGCAAGTGCACGACATGTGTGTAGTACTTTAGGTGTCGATCCCACAAGGACTACACAACACAACCTAAACCCAAACTACGAATCAAACATGCAAATGAACAAAATATCGATTTTAGGAATGAAATACTAAAAACAATAAACTAACGAGTTCTTAACAGTGAGACAAACGTTGTAGGAATCCCCTTTCGCCACAAGACTGCCGAAACCAACAATCAACCTATCTAATCATGCAATCCCGATCAAGTTATCTAAGGCAGACGATCCTAATATGATATCTACCCTCTCTCAAGGCAAAGACACATGATCTAGTCAAGTTATCCCCTACTGTTGTGGCTGACACCTTAAGCTAAACCCATACGATCTGTGACTCATCCGTTTACCCTCAACCATTGTTACCCTACTTTCGTGGCCTAACTTCGGTTGATCTAAACCTGATTATGTGGAATTAGAATTCTCCTTTTGGTCCTTCTCCTAAGTTCCTAAAACATGCATCTATATGGCCATCGCAAATACAAGTAAATAAAGCACTCAGATAAAGAATAGATAAATGAAAACAAGAAATTGCATTCAAAGATATATCAAAGTGGTTCCGGGATAGCCAAGGGCTAATCCCTTCTCCTAGAACAAAACGACTACTCGCTCATGCGTTCAAAAGCAAACAACATAATCGAAGTAGAAAGTCTAAAGAACATAAAAACCAAACGAAACTGAAGTCTTGAATTGATCTCCAATGCCCCTTGAATGTCTCCTCCGCAAGAACTCTCTCGAACATCTCCTCTCTCTCTAACGTTGTTTTGGCAACTCCTTCTGCAACTCTCTCCCTCTCCTTCTCTCTAACGGTTGTTTTTGCTCTCCCAACTTAAGTGAACGAACCCTAGCCTTCCTCCTTGTCTTTCCTCTTTTCTTTCTTTCCTTTTTTCCTCCTTTTCCACTTTGGCTATTCACTTCCTTTCCTCTTCTTTCCTCTTTGCTACAGCTTGCTGTTTTTTTGTAAGTTTTTCATTCTTGTTTGCATTGATTTCTATTCTTTAGTAAGGGCACGTTTCCATTCAATTTTCCAGCCATATAACTCATATTCCTCTTCTCTAACAATGTTTCCTTTTTGTGTAGGCAACTAACCACTTTGTTTTCCTCTTTCCCGCAAGTTTCCTTTTCTTGTTTCTGCAGGTGACAGACGTGACCCGCGCGGGCTGGAGTATGTGCCCTCGCGGGCTCCCTTGCTGTGTTGTGTTCGCTGGGACTAGGCCCTGCGCGGGCTGAGGTGTGCCCTGCGCAGGCTGATGTTGGCCATGAAGACCCGCACGTGCTGATGACTTCCCGACCCGTGCTGAGTTTGCTGGAGGTTGTAGCCCGCACGGGCTAGGTGAATGCTCTGTTATGATCCTCGAGGAAGTAAATTGAAGGCAAACTAAACAAGCCACCGTAACCCTCTCCACCAAATGAGACTTCAGAAAAATGCTAATCGTAGAACAATTGAGGATACTTGTTTCTTTTCTGAGCTTCTTTCTTTCTTTTTTCTTTTTTTTCTTTTTCTTCTTTTTTTATGTCTTCTTTTTCTTTTCTTTTTTATGTTATGCTGACACACTAGACTTCTAGGACGTCGGATTTGAAGGGATCCAGCCTCTACTTAGACCTAGACTACAGATGACGGTATACTCATGCATCTCGTTCAAGAGTGCAGCGGAGTAGGCGGTGTTTGTGCCATGCCCTTAGGACGTATATAGATGATCGCCAACCCACCACTTAGCCCGAACCATTGAAAGAGTATCAAGGTCGATGCCTCATCGATTTTAGATAATGCTTTTAGGCATTATTTCTATCGGCAACGGAGTGTTAGTGTGCTCTCTTAATCTGCAACATAAGCCTAATTTCTGATCATCTAGTTTTTATACGTATTTCTCGCATGATTTAAGAGATGTTTATGATATAGATACGATGATTACATATGATTTTGTATCTGTTTTACTCGTTTTCGTGTTTTCGTGTCCTTACAGGTTGTAATGCAAATTCGATACATTTTGGAGCTAAAAGACATACACGAGACAAAGTACTAACATCGAGGATCATCACTGCACAAACGGACGAGAATAGGTGAGGAATAACACAGCCCACGTGGGGCATTCACCTAGCCCACGTGGGGCTTGACCCCCACCAACTTCAGCATGAGTTGGGGAGGTCCTCGGCACGCACGGGTCTTCAAGACAAGCTTCAGCCTGCGCGGGGCACTCCTTAGCCCGCGTGGGGGGCTTTTGGTTCAGCATTTGGTCCAGCAGAATGAGCACGGGTCGGGCAAGCCATTAGCACGCACGGGCTTCACTATGAGCATTAGCCTGCACGGGCCACTACTTAGCCCGTGTAGGGGGGCCTTGTTTCCAGCGAACATGATAACACGTAATTTGTTATAGTTTTTATATCATTCTTAGGTCTAGTTTAGAGTAGATTACAACACGCCGCAGCCCGTGCGGGGTACACACTTCAACGCGCGCGGGTCGCGTCCGTCACCTGCAAAAACAAGAAAAGGAAATCTGTCTAAACATGAAAAGGAACATGTTAATACTTATACAAAAAGGAAAACGACGTTAGAGAAGAGGAATAAGAGATATTTTGCTGGAGAAAAGAATGGAAATAATGCCCAACTTAATCAAGAATAAAAAACACACGAAAAAGGTAAAACGTTCGCTGCTACGACAAAGAGGAAAGAAGTGAACGGCCAAAAGGAAAAACCAGGAGAAAGGGAAAGAAAAGAAGAAGGAAAGACAAGGAGGAGAGATAGGGTCCGTGGACAGGAGGGAGGGAGGAAAAAAACACACCCGTTGAGAGGGAGTTGAAGAGAGAGAGTAGAGGGAGAATTGGAGAAGAAGGAGACTCTTGCAAAGGAGACATTCAAGGGGCATTGGAGATCAATTCAAGACTTCTGTTTCGTTTGGTTTTTATGTTCTTTAGACTTTCTACTTCGATTATGTTGTTTGCTTTGAAACGCATGAGCGAGTAATTGTTTTGTTCTAGGAGAAGGGATTAGCCCATGGCTATCCCAGAACCACCTTCATTTATATTTGAATGCAATGTCTCGTTTTCGTTTATCTATTCTTTATCTGAGTACTTCATTGACTTGTGTTTGCGATGAACACGTAGATGCAAGTTTTAGGAACTTAGGAGAAGCAAGGGTTGAGGGTAGAACGGATAAATCACAGATCTTATGGGTTTAGCTTAAGGTGTCAGCCACGAAAGTAGGGGATAACTTGACTAGATCACGTGTCTATGCCTTGAGAGAGGGTAGATATCATATAAGGACCGTCTGACTTAGATAACTTGATCGGGATTGCATGATTAAATAGGTTGATTGTTGGTTTCGGTAGTCTTGTGGTGAAACCGGATTCCTAGAACGTTTGTCTCATTGTTAAGAACTCGTAGTTTATTTGTTTTTAGTGTTTCAATATTAAAACTCAATATTTGTTTGTTTGCAAGTTTGATTCATAGTTTGAATTTAGTTTATGTTGCGTAGTCCCTGTGGGATCGACACCTAAAGTACTACACACGTGCCATGCACTTGCGGGTAGTTTAAATTATTTGTTTAACTTTGAATACGCATCAAGTTTTTGGCGCCGTTGTCGGTGACTATTGTCAACACGTCTTAGATTCGAGCCTAGAGTCATTCTTGTTTTGTTTTTCTTTTTGTTTTCTTTTCTTTCGTTCTTTCTACCTAATTCTGTTTGTTTGTCCTTTGTTGGTTTATGACCAGAACTCAAGGTGCTTCCAGTCTACTCCAAATCGACCCCAAGATCGTGCGCACTTGCAGACAACTGAGAAAGGGCAAGGAAGAAGGTAACACAGAGTCATCAGATCAACGAGATATGGATAATCAGAATGGCCATGGACAGCCACAATTACCTATCGGTAATTTGGGGCATATGTAGTAACAGCAACTCGCGCCTCAACCGCGAGAACCACAGGCTCCTCCACCACGTCGCCACAGAGATTACGTGGTGCTGAACATGAACAACATGCAAATATCCATAAGGATGCCTGCTGTTGCTAGAGAACAGTTTGAAATTAAGCCGGCGATGATCAAAATGCTTTATCAGAAGCAATTCATGGTGGGAATCACGAGGATCCCCATCAGCATATCAGAGACTTCCTTGAGCTTACCGGTACGTTCAAAATACACGGAGTCTCGGAGGACGCGATCTTACTGTGTCTCTTCCCTTTCTCAATTGGGGGACGAGCAAAAACATGGCTGCAACCGCTTGCCGCTGGTTCGATCACGACTTAGGACCAGCTTTGCACATTGTTCCTCTCACGATTCTTTCCTCTGAGCAAGACGACTCAGATGAGGGGGGAAATCACAACGTTTAGATGCAGAGATGGAGAAATGTTGTTCGAAACATGGGGCAGATTTAAGAATCTTCTAAAGATGTGTCCACACCATGGTCTCGAGCAGTGGTATGTTATCCAAACTTTTTACAAGGAATTTCAGATGAACACCGAACGATGTTGGATAACGCTGCTAGAGGATCGTTTATGGATCTGAGTGTGGAGGAGGCATGATGTGCATTAACTCAAGTAATAAATTACCTAGATCTAACGCTTCTGCAAGAATACGGATCGTGTAGTAACTAGGGTCGAACACAAGGAATTGATGCAACTCTAAAGCTATTAGACTAACGAATAAGACGTGTGAAATCAATAATGGGTGGAATGCAAATGCAAACTAAACTAAACTAATGATAGGAATGACTCAACGACTAAACACCATAGGTATCGAGAGTCGCACAATGATGCAACGAAGTTCTAACAAGATCATTGGTCTTAGATACTATCACCAGTTCAGGGAATTCAAGCTCTCCTATAGGAACTGACTGGCG
This sequence comes from Gynandropsis gynandra, assembly GCA_036759665.1. NCBI lineage: Eukaryota > Viridiplantae > Streptophyta > Magnoliopsida > Brassicales > Cleomaceae > Gynandropsis > Gynandropsis gynandra. The sequence goes on from CM071873.1 coordinate 15,926,846, forward strand.
TAGACTTGTCCACTATCTAGCATGCGTATACCAATATATCTATTGCGCATCTCACATACATAGACGCATTACGACCGCTATCCTAATCCCTAGATTCAATCGATTGACCTGGCGTAGATTCTAAACCGATTAAACCCTAAATCATGGCTAAGTTCCAAAGTCTAATGCCCTGGCGTAGATTTATTAGACTTCTAATATCATCATTCAAGTGGCGTACAGGAATGAAGCATTAAGATCAACCAATCAATCTGAAAACATGATCAAATACCAAATTCATTCATATCGAGTGGCGTACAAGTATGAAAGCATTAAGATCCACCATTCATTAAGCACAAGACTTCATTACATATTGGCAATACTCTCTAACCTATGGCAATAGATCTACTTGGACATGAACTCAAAAAACGAAACATAAAAGAATACTAAATTCGACATAGAAAGAGAATAAGAATGCTTCCTATTCATCAACTGATGTCTTCAATAGATCCTCCATGCTTCGGATCCCTCGTTCCATCCTTCTCGATCTCTCCAAATCTGTCCTCTAATGTCTCTGAATCGTTCCCCCTTTCAATCTGGTTCGAATCTCCTTTTTGTAGATCTAATTTCTCATTATTTGGCCGTTCTAAAACTTAGCAGATGGTTGAGAAAAACATGGACCCGAGCGGGCACAGCTTCTTCCCGCTCGTGCAGGCCTTATGCCCGATCGTGTACACTCTTTTATGCCTGAACGGGCACTCATGCCCGAGCATGTGGCTCTTTAGCCCGAGTGGGGAAGACTTGCGGTGAATTTTGGCCACAATTAGCCCGAGCGGGCACTCCATTTCCACCCGAGTGGGCACACCCTTCATGATCGTGTTCCTTGAGCGCCCGAGTCGTGCAAAGCTATGGGGGATCTTGTGCCTTAATGCCCGAGCGGGCACACTTTCTATGCCCGAGCGTGCAGGTCTTGCTTTGTTACTTCCGCTCCTTTTTGCTCGGTGTTTGAGTGTTCACTTCAATCCATGGCCTTGCACAAGTTGATCCTTGACATTCAGCTACGTTTTCGGGGTTAAATCGCCATAATCTCTCGTGTTTCTCCTCATGTCTTCGTTTCCTATACAAAACACGAAATGTAGATGAAGTCTTCGAATAAACTCGATAAATGTATGAAAACTAAGTAATCTACGCAAAACTAAACCTAAGAATGATATAAAAACTACAACGGATTACGTGTTATCAAATTCCCCCAGACTTAACCTTTTGCTCGTCCTCGAGCAAACCTAGAGTCGAGTACTAGAAGAGCTAAACAACAATGGATACTAGCACAAATACATCAAAGGATTAGCCATCATGCAAAACAACGCGTCACATGAACGCAAGCCTAAGCGTACCAAGTTCAGACTTCTATCAACCGAAAGTCTCGAACCATGCAAT
>CM071873.1:15938933-15952784 GCA_036759665.1 Gynandropsis gynandra
ATTGTACTTGGACACATGATCTCATCGAGGGGCATAGAAGTCGACAAAGCCAAAATTGAGGTAATCGAAAAACTTCCTCCACCTATTTCAGTTAACGAAATTCATAGCTTCCTAGGGCATGCAGGTTTTTATCAGAGGTTCATCAAAGACTTCTCAAAGATTACAAAAAGGGTCAAAGGTAATCGTTTATACTGATCATGCAGCACTTAAATATCTTCCAGGGAAGAAGGACGCGAAACCACACCTTATCCGATGGATCCTTCTCTTACAAGAGTTTGATCTCGAAATAAGAGATAGGAAGGGGTCCGAGAACGTCGTTGCAGATCACCTCTCTCATATCATTGTTGATGATGAGAGAGCTATCGACGATTCCTTGAGAGACGACATCATATGCGCACTTACTTCAGGTAACCCCGCTCCTTGGTATGCTGATTTTGTTAATTTTCTTGTGAGCGGTATACTACACCCCGACCTTTCTTTCCATGAGCGCAGGAAATTCTATGCGGACGTCAAACATTACCATTGGGACGATCCAATTCTCTACAAGAGATGCGCAGACGGGGTCTTTAGGAGATGCATCCGTGAAGAAGAGGTAGAGAGCATCCTTTTCTATTGCATGGATCGGATTATGGAGATCACTTCAGCAAGTCCAAAACCGCTTCAAAGGTGCTACAAGCGGGTTTTTATTGGCCGAACCTCTTCAAGGATGCCCATAGGTACGTTTCCTCTTGTGATAGATGTCAAAGAACGGGAAATATAGGTAAGAGGAACGAGATGCCACAGAACTACATCCTTGAGGTAGAATTGTTTGATGTTTGGGGTGTCGATTTCATGGGACCTTTTCCCTCGTCATGTGGCAACCAATATATTTTAGTAGGTGTAAATTATGTGTCTAAGTGGGTAGAGGCCATACCAACGCTGACTAATGACTCTAGGGTAGTGATGAAATTCTTTAAGAAGATCATATTCCCTCATTTTGGAGTTCCTAGATTAGTCATTAGTGATGGGGTTCACACTTTATTCCAAGACAATTCGAGTCCCTCCTTAAGTAGTATGGAGTGAAACACACGGTAGCTACATCGTACCACCCACAAACTAGCGGACAAGTAGAGGTTTCGAATATGGAGATTAAGAGTATACTAGAGAAAACCGTGTCTAGATCTCGTAGAGGTTGGTCGATGAAATTAGATAATGTGTTATGGGCCTATAGGACTGCGTTTAAAACTCCCACTGGCATGACTCCTTTTCAGCTTGTTTATGGGAATTCTTGCCACTTACCTGTCGAGCTAGAGCACCACGCCTATTGGGCGAAAAAACTCCTTAACTTTGATCTTTACAATACGGGTGAGAAACGACTTTTGCAGGTGAACGAGCTCGACGAGCTTCGTCTTGATGCATACGAGAACTCTAAGATCTACAAGGAGCGTGCTAAGAAATGGCATGATAAGAAGATCCTACCTCATGACTTTCAGCCAAGTGACTTGGTTCTACTATTTAATTCTCGACTTAAGCTTTTTCCGGGCAAACTACGGTCCCATTGGTATGGTCCTTTTTAGGTACGAGAGGTATTCCTACATGGAGCAGTAGAACTTTGGAGTGAGACAAGTGGGATATTCAAAGCTAATGGACAGCGACTATGTTTCCCTTTTCGATCCACCCATCGTGCACACATGAGGTATGGAGACGTCAAAGCTTAAAGACGTCAAATAAGCACTTTTTGTGAGGCGACCCAGCTGTTTGTTTTCTATTTTTTCTCTTAGTTTCTTGGTTTAAGACTCGGTTAATAAAAAAACACAAAAAAACACAAAAAAAAGTAAGTACCACCATAAACGTGACTTCACTTCCCTTACCCTCCATCGGAGATTCACGTCGAGGACGCCGTTCAATTCAAGTCTAGGTGAGTAGCTCAGGTTTGTCAGGTGATTTCCTTTAATTTTCTTTTATTTTCTCTTTGATTTCGTAGATTTTTAGTTTGTTTTTGCGTTCGTGAGTCAGAGTCGTCCTGGGCACTTGTCCGGTGCCACGTTTTGAAATAATGAACCCTGAACCTAGGCAGCTTAAGAAGATGGCCTATTCCGAGAGATTTTGCATGTTTGAGCTAGTTTTCCCTAAGCTTTAGAGCTTAATAGTCGACTGAAAAACAATAGGTCGCAATGCTTTGGGAATCCTAGTGTTGCTTGTGGGAGGTTTAGACGAGTTTGCTAGGCTAGTTTATCGTTTATTCTCTCTATCCTGATGTCATACTTCGTATAGACGATGCTTTACTTATTCTTTATGAGGATTATTAGATCGTATGAAATCGAGCTCATTTTACAGATTAAGAGCGCACACTAACACTCCGTTGTCGATAGAAATAATGCCTAAAAGCATGATCTGAAATCGATATGAGTGCATCGACCCTGATATTCTTTCAATGGTTCGGGTCTACGTGGTGGGTTGGGGATCATCTTTCTATATCCTAAGGGCATGGCACAATAAAAACGCCGCCTACTCCGCTGCACTCTTGAACGAGATGCATGAGTATACCGTCATCGGTAGTCTGGGTCTAAGTAGAGGCTGGATCCCTTCAAATCCGACGTCCTAGAAGCCTAGTGTGTATGCATAACAAAAAAACAAAAAAAAAGAAAATAAAAAGAAGACATAAAAACAAAAGAAAAGAAAAAGATTGGAAAAATAAAGAACGAAGCTCGGAAAAGAAACAAGTATCCTCGATTGTTCTAGGTTTAGCATTTGTCTGAAGTCTTGTTTGGTGGAGAGAGTTACGGTGGCTTTTTTAGTTTGCCTTCGATTTACTTTCTCGTGGGTAGCCTTGGTGAACCTAGGATGAAGACTGAAAATTTAATTAGGCCGAATTTGCTCTCGACTTGCTAATTGATCGGTTAGGTTCGCTTTAGCGATATTTCTAGGAGAAAGGGGAATTCTAGGATTTTGTATACCCCACGTGTTCCACATTTATGTTTGCTTAGGGACAAGCAAACATTCAAGTCTGGAGGATTTTGATCATCTCGTTTTTATACGTATTTCTCGCATGATTTAAGAGATGTTTATGATATAGATACGATGATTAGGTATGATTTTGTATCCGTTTTACTCGTTTTCATGTTTTCGTGTCCTTTACAGGTTGTAAAAAAAATTCGGTTCATTTTGGAGCTAAAAGACGTACACGAGACAAAGTACTAACATCGAGGATCATCAGGGAGCAAACGAGACGAGAATTGGCGAGGAATAACACAGCCCACGCGGGGCATTCACCTAGCCCGCGTGGGGCTTGACCCCCAGCAACTTCAGCACGAGTCGGGGAGGTCCTCAGCATGCACGGGTCTTCAAGACAAGCTTTAGGCCATGCGGGGCACTCCTTAGCCCATGTGGGGGGCTTTGGTTCAGCATTTGGTCCAGCAGAACGAGCACGGGTGGGGCAAGCCATCAGCACGCACGGGCTTCACTATGAGCATCAGCCCGCATGGGGCACTCCTTAGCCCGCACCGGGGGGCCTTGTTTCCACCGAACACAGCACGCTGCAGCCCGTGCGAGGCACAAACTCCAGCCCGCGCGGGTCGTGTCTGTCACCTGCAAAAACCAGAAAAGGAAATTTGTCTAAACACGAAAAGGAACTTGTTAGTTACTTATACAAAAAGGAAAAACGTTAGAGAAGAGGAATAAGAGATATTTTGGTGGAGAAAGGAATGGAAACGTTGCCTAACTTAATCAAGAATGGAAAACACACAAAAAAGGTAAAACGGTGGCTGCTACGACAAAGGGGAAAAAAGTGAACAGCCAAAAGGAAAAACCAGGAGAAAAGGAAAGAAAGAAGAAGGAAAGACAAGGAGGAGAGCTAGGGTTCGTGGACAGGAGGAGGGAGGGAGGAAACAAACACAACCGTTGAGAGGGAGTTGAAGAGGTAGAGAGAGAATCGGAGAAGAAGGAAACTCTTGCGAAGGAGACATTCAAGGGGCATTGGAGATCAATTCAAGACTTCGATTTCGTTTGGTTTTATGTTCTTTAGACTTTCTACTTCGATTATGTTGTTTGCTTTTGAATGCATGAGCGAGTAGTTGTTTTCTTCTAGGAGAAGGGATTAGCCCATGGCTATCCCGAAACCACCTTGATTTATCTTTGAATGCAATTTCTCGTTTTCGTTTATCTATTCTTTATCTGAGTACTTCATCGACTTGCGTTTGCGATGGCCACGTAGATGCATGTTTTAGGAACTTAAGAGAAGGACCGAAGGGAGAATTCTAATTCCGGAGAATCAGGTTTAGAACAACCGAGGTTAGGCCACGAAAGTAGGGTAGCAAAGGTTGAGGGTAAAACGGATGAATCAAAATTCTTATGGGTTTAGCTTAAGGTGTCAGCCACGAAAGTAGGGGATAAATTGACTAAATCACGTGTCTATGCCTTTAGAGAGGGTAGATATCATATTAGGATCGTCTGTCTTAGATAACTTGCTCGGGATTGCATGATTAGATAGGTTTGATTGTTGGTTTCGGTAGTCTTGTGGTGAAACCGGATTCCTAGAACGTTTGTCTCACTGTTAAGTACTCATAGTTTATTTGTTTTTAGTGTTTCAATCTTAAAACTCAATATTTGTTTATTTGCAAGTTTGATTCATAGTTTGAATTTATTTTGTGTTGCGTAGTCCCTATGGGATCGACACCTAAAGTACTACACATGTGTCGTGCACTTGCGGGTAGTTTAGGTTATTTGTTGCATCAATTTCATACAATCTAATAATCCTCATAAAAAGAAATAAAGCATCGTTTATACGAAGTATGACCATCTGGATAGAGAGAATAAACAATAAACTAGCCTAGCAGTCTCGTGTAAACCTCCCACAAGCAACACTAGGATTCCCAAAGAATTACGACCTATTGTTTTTCAGCTGACTAATAAGCTCTAATGCTTAGGAAAAACCTAGCTCAAACATGCAAAATCTCACGAAAAAGGCCAATTTCTTAAGTATCCTAGGTTCAGGATTCATCTCAAAACGTGGCACAGGACAAGTGTCTAGGATGACTCTGACTCATGAAAGCAAAAACAAACTAAATACTACGAAATCAAAGAGAAAATAAAAGAAAATGAAACGAAGTCACCTGACAAACGTGAGCTGCTCCCCAGACTTGAATTGAATGGCGTCCTCAACGTGAAGCTCCGATGGAGGGTAAGAGAAGTGAAGTCACGTTTGTGGTGGTATTTTTTGTGTTTTCTTTTTGTTTCTTTTTTTGTTTTTTGTTTAATTAATCGATTCTTAAACGAAACAACTAAGAAAAAATAGAAAACAAACAGTTGGATTGCCTCCCAGAAAGCACTGATTTAAAGTCTTTAAGCTTTGACGTCTCCATTCCTAATGTGTCTGTGACGGATAGATCGAAAAGGGAAATGGAGTTTCCACTTTCGATCAGTTGGTAGAGCTTTAGTCGTTGCCCATTAGCTTTGAACGTTCGGCTCGAATCGCTCCATAGTTCAACTTCTCCATGTGTGAAGACTTCTCGCACCTGGAAAGCACTAGACCAACGGAACCGTAGGTGTCCCGAGAAAAACTTAGGACGAGAATTAAAAAGTAGAACAAAGTCACCTAGTTGGAAGTCATGAGGTAAGGTCATTTTGTCGTGCCATCCCTTAGTCATTGCTTCTTTCTTTGGCACGTCATGCACGGGATTCACTCGTTTGCTGCCCGAGGTTGGATAAATGATATCTGTATCAAAACGTTTTAAGATGTATTTTTGCATTACCTCTTACAAGTGTGGGTGCGCCCTCTTCTGAGTTTCGGTGGAAGGTTCGTGGCTGTCTTCCGTATACGTTCCGTGCCTACACGTTGAAGAGCTGACTCTCCTACGCTTCTTTGCACCAGTTGGTTGTTTTCTCATCTCATCTGCACTCAAGTTAGCATTCATAACAGCATGATATATTTAATCGCATTCGACGTACTCATACCAAAAAGAAGATGGAGAAGGGTCGGGCACAAGTTCGGGTGTCTTCCCACTGCGAAACCAGTGTGCGTTTCGAGTAGTATCTGCTCACAAGGGGCGTCTCTTAGTGCTTCAATAGCACTCATGAATTTCGTGTACAGCTTGGCTCCTTCGTTCGTAAATCCTGCATCTACGCAAACTCGTGTTAAGCTTCGCATAAGAGGATCGAAAATACTTACTTGATCATGCGTGACTTTTGCTAACTCGTCCACCGAATCGACTGTAAGGCAGGACTCCTTGAAGGAAGGTTGATCATATCGTTTTCATACGTATTTCTTGCACGATTTTAGAGATGTTTATGATATATATGCGATGCTTTACGTATGATTCCGTATCCGTTTTACTTGTTTTCGTGTTTTCATGTTCTTACAGGTTTTTATGAGTATTCGGTTCATTTCGAGCTAAAGGACGTGCACGAAACAATGTACCAACAACGAGGATCATCACGGGACAAACGGGACAAGAATCAGCATGGAATAGTCACTACCCGCGCGGGTAACTCCCTAGCCCGAGCGGGCATTTGTTACGGCGATTTTGTCCAGCAAATTGATGCGTATCAGAGTTAAATAACCTAATCTACCCGCAAGTGCACGGCACGTGTGTAGTATTTTAGGTGTCGATCCCACAGAGACTACGCAACACTACCTAAACCCGAACTACGAATCAAACTTGCTAACGAAAGAATGGTGATGAGGAATGAAATACTAAATGTAAATAAACTACTTGGGTTCTAACGATAAGACAAACGTCCTAGGAATCCAGTTTCACCACAAGACTACCGAAACCGGCGATCAACCTATCTAAATTAAAGCTATCTAATGTGGACGATCCTAACCTAATATCTACCTTCTCTCAAGGCATAGACACGTGATCTAGACAAGCTGCCCCCTACTTTCGTGGCTGACACCATGAACTAAACCCATAAACTCTGTGTTTCGCCCGTTCTCCCTCAACCGTTGCTACCCTACTTTTGTGGCCTGACCTCGGTTGTTCTAAACCTGACTTTCTAGGACTAGAATTCTCCTTTCGGTCCTTCTCCTAACCCCTAACACATGCATCTACGTGATCAGCGCAAACACAAGTAAATTAAAGCACTCAGATAAAGAATAGATGAACTAAAACGGGAAGATGCATTCAAAATAGATCAAAAGCGATCTCGGGATAGCCAAGGGCTAATCCCTTCTCCTAGACAAACAAACTACTCGCTCATGCGTCTGTAAAGAAACATAAACATAGTAGAAAGTCTAAGGAACATAAAAACCAAACAAAACCGAAGTGGTAGTGCTCGATCTCCAATGCTCCTCGCTTATCTCCTCACAAGAATCTGCTCTATCTTCGCTGAATTCTTCTCATGGTCGGCCCGCTCGAGCTCATGGTCTGCCCGCTCGGGCTCATGTGCTACCCGCTCGGGCTCACGCCCCGGGCGTGGTGTTTCTCGCCCGAGTCGTGCTCAATTCGTTGGACAAAATCATCGTAACAAATGCCCGCTCGGGCTAGGGAGTTACCTGTGCGGGTAGTGGCTATTCCATGCCGATTCTTGTCCTGTTTGTCCCGTGATGATTCTCGATGTTGGTACTTTGTCTCTCGCACGTTCTTTAGCTCCAAAATGAACTGAATACGCATAAAAACCTGTAAGAACATTAAAACACGAAAACAAGTAAAACGGATACGGAATCCATACGTAGACATCACATATGTATCAAAAACGTCTCCTAAATCGTGCAAGAAATACGTATGAAAACGAGATGATCACAAATTGAGCACGAGTCGGGCAAGAAATACCCCGCCCGGGGCATGAGCACGAGCGGGCAGCACATGAGTCCGATCGGGCAGGCCTTGAGCCCGAGCGGGCAGCCTCCTTTTCATCACGTTCTTGTGCGATCTTCCGCGCCGTACCCGATCGGGTCACTTACCCTGCCCGCGCGGGTCGCGACCGTCACCTGCAACTTCAAATAAGTTAATTTGACTTAATACAAATGGAAATTTGTTGGGGACTTATACAATAAGGAAAACGACTTTAGAGAAGAGGAATAAGTGATATTTCGCTGGAGGAACTAATGGAAACGTCACCCAACTTATTCAATAATGGAAACTCATGAAAAGACAACAATCGGTGGCTGCTGCAACATAAGGAAGAACTGAACGTCCAGAAGGAAAGAGAGGGAGAAAAGGAAAGAAAAGAGGAAGAAAAGAAGAGGAGAGGAGTGAGAGGTCGAGCTCATTCACCAAGTTTCGAGTTCTCGATCGAGAGAGAGAGGAAGAAGGTTCTTGCGAAGGAGACTTACGAGGAGCATTGGAGATCAACTTCATCCTTCGGTTTCGTTTGGTTTTCATGTTCCTTAGACCTTCTATTTCTTTTATGATTGTTTACGGACGCATGAGCGAGTAGTTTGTTTGTTCTAGGAGAAGGGATTAGCCCTTGGCTTTCCCGGAACAACTTTTGATTTATCTTTGAATGCATCTTCCCGTTTTCATTTATCTATTCTTTATCTGAGTTCTTAAATGACTTGTGTTTACAAAGGTCACGTAGATGCATGTGTTAGAGGTTAGGAGAAGGACCGAAAGGAGAATTCTAGTCCTAGAAGATCAGGTTTAGAACAATCGAGGTTAGGCCACAAAAGTAGCGTAGCAGCGGTTGAGGGTAAAACGGATGAATCACAGATCTTATGGGTTTGGTTCAGGGTGTCAACCATGAAAGTAGGGGGCAACTTGACTAGATCACGTGTCTATGCCTCGAGAGAGGGTAGATATCATATTAGGATCGTCTGTCTTAGATAACTTGACTGGGATTGCATGATAGATAGATTGATTGTTGGTTTCGGTAGTCTTGTGGTGAAACCGGTTTCCTGGAACGTTTGTCTCATTTTTAAGAACTAGTTCGTTTATTTGCCTTTACTATTTCAGTCTTCAAACCATATTTCGTTCGTTAGCAATTTTGATTCACAGTTAGAGTTTAGGTTGTGTTGCATAGTCCCTGTGGGATCGACACCTGAAGTACTAGACACGTGTCGTGCACTTGCGGGTAGTTTATGCTATTTGTTTAACTTTGAGAACGCATCAAGTTTTTGGTGCCGTTGCCAGACTATTGTCAACACGGCTTAGATTCGAGCCTAGAGTCTTTCTTGTTTGTTTTTGTTTTTGTTTTCTTTTCTTTCGTCCTTTCTACGTAAATCATTCTTTATTTGTCCTTTGCAGAGCCTTCAGATCAACGAGAGATGGATAATCAGAACAGCAATGGACAGATGCAGCAACAGCAAATCGTGCCTCAACCGCAAGAACCACAGGTTCCTCCACCACGTCGTCTCAGAGATTACGTGGTGCTGAACATGAACAACGTGCAAAAAGCCATAAGGATGCCTGCTGTTGCTAGGGAACAGTTTGAGATTAAGCCAGCGATGATCAACATGCTTTATCAGAAGCAATTCATGGGTGGAAATCACGAGGATCCCCATCAGCACCTCAGAGACTTCCTTGAGCTTTCCAGTACATTCAAGATACACGGTGTCTCAGAGGACGCGATCTTATTGCGTCTCTTCCCCTTCTCAATTGGGGGAAGAGCGAAAACTTGGCTGCAATCGCTCCCCACTGGATCTATCACTACTTGGGATCAGCTCTGCACATTGTTCTTATCATGCTTCTTTCCTCCGAGCAAGACAATTTAGATGAGGGAGGAAATCACAATGTTTAGATGCAGAGATGGAGAAACGTTATTTGAAGCGTGGGGCAGATTTAAGGATCTTCTACAGATGTGTCCACACCATGGTCTTGAGGAGTGGTACGTTATCCAAACCTTTTACAACAGAATTTCAGATGAACACCGATCGATGTTGGATAACGCTGCCAGAGGATCTTTTATAGATCTGAGCGTCGAGGAGGCATACGTGCTGATCAATAATAACCTTGCCATGAACCACAACATGTGGTCAACACCGAGAGGTATGCCTAATAGCACTCGTCGCCTATATGAGCCGAATCAGAGCAGAGCAACGGGTAATGCAGCAAACGCCATGTACTGTGCGAATTATGGAGATACAGAATACGTGGCTTATCAATGCACGCTGCAAGAGAACGTGGAATACATGAATTATGCCCAGCAGCAAGGAAACACGCAATTCGGGAATACCTACAACCCGAATTGGAGGAATCACCCGAACTTGTCATACCGAACGACTCAACCGATGAAGTTTTGGGATTTCAGCAATTACAGCAGCCATACCAGCAAAATAACCAGAAAATTCAGCATGCTCAGCAAGTTCCGCAAGCTCCTCAACCTCCTCAAGCCCCTTCATCAAACCTTGAGGCGGTACTTCTCGAATTTATCAAGGAGCAAAGGCATCAAACATCAACACAAACCAAATTCAATGCGGATGTGGGGACAGCGATCAACGAGCTCAAAACTCAGATGGAATCCTTGAGCAACCATGTTAAGAGCTTAGAGAACTCCGTAGCACAGCAAGCTACCTCATCCTCTCGGAATCCCAGACAGCTCCCAGGTAAACCCGAATTGAACTCGAGAGAGTACATGAATGCTATTTCTGTGTGCAACGGTGATGAGGTTGAGAATTCCCCCTCTAAAGAGCAAGGGCAAGCTGCTGGAACGTCCATGAATAGAAGAAAAGGTAAGATTGCAATTATGGAAGGGGTTGAACCGGATTTAGACAAACCATATGTTGCTCCACCAGCGTACACCCCTCCAATACCGTTTCATCAATGGTTGGTAAGTAGTAAGAATGAAGAACGAGTGGGCAGATTCATAGAGGGTTTCAAGAAGCTTGACATCAACATCTCATTCGTGGAAGCCCTCTAAAAGATTCATAATCACGCCAAACTCATCAAAGGTACTTTCCAAAGAGAGGAATATCGAAGAGAACGAGACAGTAGCACTCACAGAGGAATGCAGTGTAGTTCTTCAGAACAAGCTGCCACAAAAGTTGAAGGACCCCGGAAGCTTCTCCATTCCATGCACAATAGGTAATATTGATATTGATAATGCTTTGTGCGATTTAGGGGCAAGTGTGAGCATCATGCCACACTCAGTTTTCAAGCGAATGGACTTCGCGAATCTCAAACCTACAAAGATGTCTCTACCCCTCGCGGATCGTTCGGTAAGACATCCGATGGGAATTGTTGAAAACGTTCCCACCATGGTAGGTACGCTTTGCATTCCCACTGATTTTGTTGTACTTGAAATAAAGGAAGATGCTAGGGTTCCTATTATTCTTGGTAGACCGTTCTTAGCTACTGTAGGTGCCTTGATAGACGTACAATAAGGAAAGCTTTTCTTACGTGTCGGAGATGAGACGATCGAATTCAACCTGTCCAACCCCATGAACGGACCCTTATCCAAGGAGTCTTGCCTTAGAGTTGATTCGCTGGACGAGTTATCAAAAGACACGCTTGATCAAGTGAGTATGCCCGATTCTCTTGTACGGTATTCAACACGAGTTTGCGATAATGCAGGATTTGCGGACGAAGGAGCTGAGATGTACACGAAATTCATGAGTGCTGTTGAAGCACTAGGAGACGCCTCATTTGAGGAGACACCACACGATATGCATGCTGGTTTCGCAGTGGAGAAGACGTCCAAACTCGAGCCCGAGCCACCTCCGTCTTCCTTTCGGTATGAATACGTTGATTCCAATAAAACATACCCTGTTGTTATGAATGCTAACATGAGTGCAGATGAGATGAGAAAGTCACCCACACGTGTAAAGAAACGTAGGAGAGTCAGCTCTTCAATGTGTATGCACGGAAATTATATGAAGGACAGCCACGAACCTCCCACCGACATTCAAAGGAGGCTGCACCCGCACTTGCAAGAGGTAATGGAAAAAGATGTCATAAAACTTTTCAATGCAGATACCATTTATCCAACCTCGGGCAGCGGACGAGTGAATCCCGTGCATGATGTGCCAACGAACGATGCAATGACTAGGGATGGCACGAGAAAAAGCTCCTACCTCATGACTACCAACCAGGTGATTCAGTTCTACTTTCCAATTCTCGTACTAAGCTTTTCTCGGGCAACCTACATTCTCGTTGGTTTGGTCCTTTTCAGGTACAAGAAGTCTTCACACATGGAGACGTGGAACTATGGAGCGATTCAAGTGGGACGTTCAAAGCTAATGGACAGCGGCTAGAGCTCTACCAAACCGCTCAACCGATCGAAAGTGGAAACTCCATTTCCCTTTTCAATCCACTCGTCGCGCACGCATGAGGAATGGAGACGTCAAAGCTTAAAGACGTTAAATAAGCGCTTTCTGGGCGGCAACCCTGCTGATTTCTTTTATTTTTCTTAGTTTTTAGTTTGAGACTAGGTTATTCGTTTTCGGTTAAAAAATAGAAAATAAAACAAAAAAAAACACAAAAACACAAAAAGTACCATCGCAAACATGCTTCACTTCCCTTACTCCATCGGAGCTTCACGTCGAGGACGTCGTTCAATTCAAGTCTGGGGGAGTAGCTCACGTTTGTCAGGTGATTTCGTTTCATTTTCTTTCATTTTCTCTTTGATTTCGTAGTTTTTAGGTTGTTTTTTATTTCGTGAGTCAGAGTCGTCCTAGGCACTTGTCCGGTGCCACGTTTTGAGATGAACCCTGAACCTAGGATACTTAAGAAGTTGGCCTTTTCCGTGAGATTTTGCATGTTTGAGCTAGGTTTTCCCTAAGCGTTAGAGCTTATTGGTCGGCTGAAAAACAATAGGTCATAGTTCTTTGGGAATCCTAGTGTTGCTTGGGGGGGGGGGATTAGACGAGGTTACTAGGCTAGTTTATCGTTTATTCTCTCTATCCAGATGGCCACACTTCGTGTAGACGATGCTTTACTTCACTTTTCTATGAAGATTACTATATCGTATGAGATCGAGCTTATTTGCAGATTAAGAGCGCACACTAACACTCCACTGTCGATAGAAATAATGCCTAAAACGCAAGATCTAAAATCGATATGAGTGCATCGACCTTGATACTCTTTCGATGGCTCGGGTCTAAGTGGTGGGTTGGCGATCATCTTTCTACGTCCTAATAGCATGGGACAATAAAACGCCGCCTACTCCGCTGCACTCTTGAACGAGATGCATGAGTATACCGTCATCGATAGTCTGGGTCTAAGTAGAGGCTGGATCCCTTCAAATCCGACGTCCTAGAAGCCTAGTGTGTATGCATAAAGAAAAAAGAAAAAGAAAAAAAAATAGAAAAAAAGGAAAAGGAAAAGAAAAAGAAGACAACAAATGAAAATAAAAAGAAAGAAATAAAATAAGAAAAAAAAAAGAAGAAAGAATAAAGAAATAAAGAGGCTCGGAAAAGAGACAAGTATCCTCGGTTGTTTTAGGTTTAGCATTATCTGAAGTCTTGTTTGGTGGAGAGAGTTACGGTGGCTTGTTTAGTTTTCCTTTGATTTACTTTCTCATGGGTAGCCTTGGTGAACCTAGGATGAAGACCGAAAACGTAATTAGGCCGAATTTGCTCTCGACGTGCTAGTTGATCGGTTAGGTTCGCTTTAGCGGTACTTCTAGGAGAAAGGGGGATTCTCGGATATTGTACACCCCACGTGTTCCACGTTTATGTTTGCTTAGAGACAAGCAAACATTCAAGTCTGGGGGATTTTGTTCATCTCGTTTTCATACGTATTTCTTGCATGATTTTAGTGATGTTTATGATATATATGCGATGCTTTACATATGATTCTGTATCCATTTTACTTGTTTTCGTGTTTTCATGTGCTTACAGGTTTTTATGCGTATTCGGTTCATTTTGGAGCTAAAGGACGTGCACGAAACAAAGTACCAACATCGAGGATCATCACGGGACAAACGAGACGAGAATCAGCATGGAATAGTCACTACCCACGTGGGTAACTCCCTAGCCCGAGCGGGCATTTGTTACGG
>CM071873.1:16006667-16021567 GCA_036759665.1 Gynandropsis gynandra
CCTCTACCCGCTCGTGCAGGCCTTGTGCCCGACCGTGTGCCCACATTTTAGCCCGAGCGGGCACCATGCCCGATCGTGTGATTCTTGAGCCCGAGTCGTGCAAACCTGCGGCGATTTCTTGGCATCAATTAGCCCGAGCGGGCACTCCAATTCCACCCGAGCGGGCACATGCTCCTGGTCGTATTTCTTGAGTGCCCGAGTCGTGCAAAGCTATGGGAGTGTCTTGGCAACAACTACCCGAGCGGGCACACTTCCAATGTCCGAGCGTGCATGTCTTGAGATGTTGTTTCCGCTCCCTTCGCTCGGTGTTTGAATGTTCACTTCAATCCATGGCCTTGCACAAGTTGAACCTTGTCACTCAACTACGTTTTCGGGGTTAGATTGCTATAATCTCTCGTGTTTCTCCTCATGTCTTCGTTTCCTATGCAAAACACGAAATGTAGATGAAGTCTTCGAATAAACTCGATAAATGAGTGAAGTCTAAGTAATCTACTTACAACTAGACCTAAGAATCACGTAAATACTATAACGGATTACGTGTTATCATTAAGTTAACCATGAAATTATTCAATGGGCATCAAATGAAAGTTTCAAAATTCCTACCAAATTTGTCATCGGAAGCCCATCGATAAATTTTTATAATTTTCAACGGATATCCGTTGATACTATCTACGACCAGTAACATATTTCAATAGAATAATATATTACAAAGTTTTCAAGATATTGATGCATGCTTGTTGTTATTGTCAACAAATGTCAATTGATATTCTCAACGATATGTGTTGATCATCTCAATAAATACGACTATGGATATTCGTTAAAATATTTCAATAGATATATCCATTAACATCCTTTGATTAGATATCAATGTATTTTGGTTGTTGCAATACCGTTGAAATTTTCAATAGATTGGTATTTTCAATGATTGATTATCAACATGTTAAAATTGGTTGAAAATCGGTTTTCAACCGAAGATTTGTCATTTTCAAGTTATTTAATTGTTGAAAAATGGTTGTTTGTTTTAGTGTGCATGATTTGCATGCACATTGTTAGATAATTTGAAAAGCTTGAGTTTTGTGCCATTGCTAATATTGACCAAGAACAATGCACGATTAGGTTCAATAGAGTTGAACACAATACTATGCTTTGTTGTTGGCATGGGGCCCGTGGAAGAATTGGGCGACATAATGAACGCCATAGAGGAAGTAATAACCTAGTTGTGGGCAAACGGAACTCGAAAGACAGTAGTGGTGCAAGAAAATAGACGATAGAGAGTCGCCAGTGACTAGGTTCACGTGTGACGATGATGGTACAAGCAAATTTTGTGACGGTCTACGGAGACAACAATGAAAGATACAATGGAGTGTCCAGAGTGAAGACCAGTGGGGCGTCGATACGTGGAAGGCTTAAGACGAAGATCGTCGTGAGAGCAGAATGGCATCCGATTTGATGGCAAAGTGAGATCCACGACTACAGACGAAGAAGAAAGATTCACGGTAGAGAAAAGACCCTCGCAATTCCAGCAGGCAAACCAAGAATGGGGGCTAGCAATAACATGATAGTGATCGCGACAAACGATGAAACTAAAGAGAATGACTGATGCGGTGGGCGGCAATAACATAATCCGTGGAATGAAAATAAAAATAACATTACTTTCATTCCACCTATTATATAAAAAATGAAAAAAATTAAATTTAAATATTTATTAATATAAAAATAGTATATATTTAACAAAGTATGAAAAAGCCAAGATGTGAAGTTTTAAAAAGAATGAAAAATTAAGGCAAATATTTAATTGTTATCGAAAAACGTATACATTATATATAATATATTGTTATTTTTTAGAATATTTAATTTTATATAATTATTTATCTTTTATTTTAATATATTTACTTGACAAATGAACAATGTCCATAGATTTCAAAAAACTATTGGTTGAATAAATATAATAAAGTTGTTTACAACATGTAAAATGAAGAAAAAAAGTAAGCAAACATTATTTTGATATCTATGATAGAATATTAATATATTTTCTAAGTATGTACTTATCATATATTATAACATATTTGTTTTCAGTATAAAATGTTAAAAATGATGGAAACTTGAAAAGTAAATATATTTTTTATTATGTATACATTTGAACAATTTATGAATTATAAAATACCCTCATTAAATATGTGTTATCTTAAATAAAAAAATTAACACTAAGATTTATAAATACGGTAAACATAAGATAACACAACTTTTGCAACAAGTAAATTCTTTTGATACAACGTAAAAAAAATAATATAATAAATATTTTGCTATATAGTATCATTCGAAATAACATTTTTAAAATACATATATAATAAAAATGGGTGATTATGAGTTAAAATTTATACCGACAAAATTGAATAGACAAAATTTGATTTGTTCTGAGATATTGTTATGTTTATGCAAATTCATTTTTACATAAAATGATGTATAAGTGTTTATTTTTAACCAACTATATAAAAATGTTTATCATTAAATTAGATTATACTCGCGCATCACGCAGTATTAATTTATATTTAAAAATATAATTGCATAATTATTTATTCAATAATAAAATATAATATAAAAAATAATTTGAGTTTTATTATAATAAAAGAAAAAGATGAGATGAAGAAATAAATTTCAGAATTTTTTCATAAAAATAAATGAAAATATTATAATAAAAAAATCAATTTAAAATTTTAAAAACAAAGATTATACAAATTAACAAAACATTGAAAAAAATACAAATTAATAAAATATAAAACATATTATAATTATATATAAAGATATAAAAAAATATCGCTTTGATTCCATATTTAACTTTTGATATTATAAAATATATTAATATTAACAAAAATATGAATCAAAGAAAAACGTAATATAATATAACTTCTAACGTTATAAAATAATTTTAATAATTATAATATGATATATAAACGTTTTGAAATATTTATATATCTATATATATATACTATTTTTAAATATATATATTAAAATTGTTATGGTTTTATCTTTTACGGGTTTTAGATGTTGGAATCTTTAAGGTCTAAAAGAACCAAAGGGCTGGTAGTAGTGGGGCCTATAAAAATAAAAATAACATGACAACCCCAGGCCGTTGACCTCCTCTCGCGTGTGTTTAACCCTACTTTCTTCTTCTTTTCTTTTTTTTTTCTTCGAATCCCACCACCTCCCTCCCCCTCCTCTCGCCACAGTTATCGCCGTGTCTTCCATTAGATAATGGTTTATACCAGTCCGAGTAAATCACGACTTCATCATCGAATTCTTACGCGAGCTCCCATTCTCTCTCTCTTTCTCTCTCTCCATTATTGTTCACTTTGTCTCTTTCACTTAGATAGTAGGAATCCTAATTTTTCTGCCCCAAATTGTCTGAACCAATACGCGATTTGACGTACTCACGAGTAGAAGACACTCGTTCTTCTAGAGCGCGAGTTTGATGGAGCATCATCAATTTGCGCATAATAATCTGTTCAACAGACGACCTATCCTTAGAGCCAAGGCTCCTGCTGCTAAATGGGTCAAGGAATGGTAAACGAAAACTAAATTTTTCGTAATTGACTTATTTTATGGTGGATTGACTAGACTAAAATCGGATAAAATGTAAAGAAGATAACTTCTCAGGTTGGATAAGACAAAAGAGAAGAAAAAAATTGAACAGTTGAGAAGAGTTCAAAATTGCAGAAAAAAATCTACGATTTAAAATCAAACAACACACATTAAAAAATCCAAAAGTTCACAATGAGACACGTAAAATTTTATACTATTCATCCAACCTTCTCTTTTATTAGTATTAATATTTAAATTAATTTTTAACCAATATTGTTCCTATAAATGACCATGTTACTTATAAATCTATCATATTGCCAAATAATATCTAAATAATAATCAAATAAAAATATAATATATAAATTTTATTAAATCAAATAATATCATGCCCTAATAAATACTTATTTATAAAGTTATTCCATGTTACTAAAATACAATAATTTTTAACAAATAATACTAAATGTATTAAACTAATAATAATTCGCGCATCGGCGCGAGGTTAGAACCTATAATATCATCTTCCACGTCACCTCGTCATGTTCCC
Source organism: Gynandropsis gynandra (assembly GCA_036759665.1). Lineage (NCBI taxonomy): Eukaryota > Viridiplantae > Streptophyta > Magnoliopsida > Brassicales > Cleomaceae > Gynandropsis > Gynandropsis gynandra. Next base: position 16,010,791 of record CM071873.1, read on the forward strand.
CAACTTTGACGTCATCGTCTTCGACCCAACCGTAATAAACTCTTGCTCATGTGTAGAACTTCTGCAGATCTAGAGCTCGAAAATTTTAAAGTTTTTTTTTATCTTCAGGATACACGATGATGAGAATTTTGAATTCACGATCGAGAAGGAAATCATCGACGATGTTTGTAGGGATGCGCCTGCCAACATGGTTGGAGGCTTCCAGGAGGAATGGAAATCTCTCATAGAGTGTTCGTCTAGGGATTTGTGGGGGAGTGGCTTGCGAGTCATTCTGTAAGGTTATTGTGAGAATAGCCTTAGGCTGTCATACATGTGTGTGTGAAGCTCGGGATTTAGAATTCGGGTTCAAGGCAGGTAGAGTCTCAGGGTGTGTCTGAGTCTGTATCCAGGTGTACCTGGTAGACCGATTGAATCAAATAGAAAATTCTTTGGAGTTTTAAAACTCCACCAAATGCATTGGCCATCTACTCTTTAATTTTTCAATTGGTATCAGAGCTGGAAAACGAAAAATCATTTTTGTTTTAGATCCGGTTTAAGAGTAAGATGGAAGGAACACGAGATTTATACTCATATTGCAAGCCCGTAATACTTAACGCTTCTAATTATGGGTATTGGAAGGTTAAGCTAAGAGCAAATATTCATGGTATAGAAGAAGACGCATGGGGAGCCGTGAAGTATGGTTGGAATCCTCCGATGATGATTGACGACAAAGGCAACGAGAAGGAAAAACCACTTGACCAATGGACGACGACCGAAAAGAGATCATCCACTTACAATGCAAAAGGGTTATCAGCAATATTTGCTTCGGTTGATATGGATGAATTTAAACAAATACAAGGTTGCGAATCTGCTAAAGAAGCTTGGGACACTTGAAACAATACACAAAGGAACTTCTAGTGTGAAGAGAATAAGATTGGACATTATTGAGCATCAATTTGAGAAGATTGAAATGGGAGAAAACAAAAGTGTAAAAGAGTTTAGTGGAAGATTAAATGCTTTGGCCAACGAAGCACATGTTCTTGGTTAACCCTATGAAGACAAGAAACTTGTCAAGAAACTTTTTCAGTGCTTACCCAAGAAGTTTTCTACGCAAAAGGCAGCAATGAACATGTCACTCAATACCGATACAACGAGCTTTAAGGAGATTGTGGGAATTTTTTCCGCGTATGAGATGGAGTTGCAATTGGAACACGGATCAGTAAGCAAAAGTGCATCTAAAGGAATAACACTAAAAGTTGAAGAAGATTCTTTAGAAGATGAGGGACTCATCGGAGACATATCCTTGTTAGCAAAGAAATTCAATAAATTCTTAAAAAGAAGGCCACGAGATACCCCAAGACACGCAAGGTATACCCGGAGAAAGAAGGGAATTCTAAAGTTCAATGCCATGAGTGTAAGGGATACAGACATATCAAGAATGAATGTCCTAGTGTTCAAAAGAGAGAAGCAACTTTGAAAGCCTTGGAGGAAACTAAATGCTTCAAGTGTCAAGGAATTGGACATATGGAGAGTGAATGTCTAAATATTCAAAAGGCAAACAAGTCTCTTATCACTCAGGAAGAATCTACTGATTCAGAGGAAGAAAGTGAAGAAGACGACATGATAAATTACATCTCTTTCTACGGTGTTATAGGAAGTGAAGATGAACAATCGAATGAAGAAAGTGATGATGATGATGAGATGACCATGAAAGAGTTATTCGAGAAATGTATTGAGATGGGACAACGAAATTTGAAAATCCTTAGAGAAAAGAATGTTGTGGAGTCACAATTAAAGGTTGTTACAGAACAACTTTTAAAAAAGGAGGAAGAGATAAATCAGGTTTCAAGTCAACTAGAGGAAACAAAGAAGAATTTAAGGATGTTGTCAAATGGAACTGAAAAGCTTGACTACTTGCTAACAATAGGAAAAAGAGATACGAATCACTATGCACTTGGATACACAAGAGAAAGTTCTCGCAACGAAGGAAAATTTTTCAAAAGTGAAGAGATAGTTACACCTTCAGATACGCCAAGTATACCTGCAGCGCCCATGAGTTCCAAATATATAGAACGAAGAAGATGTTACTACTATGGAAGAAAGAGGCATATTCAAGTGAATTGTTTTCAAATGAAACATCATGAATGGAGATCTCAAAGATCTTTCAATAAGAGGACAACACGGAAAAGATTGAATCACTTTTAATCACATTAGATCCAAGGTAAGTCACGAAGAACAAATCTATCACAGTTGTTTCGAGGTAAGTCGCGGCAATATCAAGGTAAATTTCCTTACTGGTCTACTCCTAATATTAGACAAATTTGGGTTAAAAAAGTGAAAGGTATACGAGAGTAAGAAAATCTACGATTAAACAAATCTGGGTTAGGAAATCGGATTTAAAATACAATGTTGTTTTTACTTCGATACAAAATGAGAAAGATTCTATGTGGTACATTGATAGTGGTTGTTCAAGGTATATGACAGGTAACCTTAGCTTGCTGTCAAATTTTAAAGAAAGTGCCAAAGGAGGAAGTGTAACTTTCGGTGATGGACGAAAAGGAAACATACAAGGAAAAGGAGACATTATGACAATGGGGCAACCGAAGCTGACTAATGTGCATTTTGTGCAGGGACATCAAGCAAACTTGATCAGTATTAGTCAACTTTATGATCAAGGATTACGTGTCTATTTCTCACATGAAAAATGTATTGCCACAGATGAGGATGGTAAGAATGTTTATGTAGGAAAAAGAGCACCTAACAACTGCTACATCTGGACAGAAGAAGTGAAGTGTCTTCATGTTTCACAAGATCCAATTCACCTATGGCATCAACGTTTAGGTCATGTAAATTACCGAACCATTGTTAAACTGTCTAATTCTGATTTGATTCGAGGTATGCCTAGGATGTCAAAGACAAAGGAAGTCACTTGCAAACCATGTCAACAAGGGAAACAAGTTCGAATACATCACAAAAAGATGTCACAGATCAAGACAACACACATACTAGATTTGCTCAACATGGATTTGATGGGACCGGTGCAAACTGAAAGCATAAGTGGAAAAAGGTATGTTTTTGTATGTGTTGATGATTTTTCAAGATATACGTGGGTTAGTGATGATCGAATATTCAAGTTATAATATTTCCTAGACCACTCTACCGCTAGTATATGGTTCGTGTAGTACCAGGGTCGAACTCTAGGGACTAATGCAGCATGTTCTAAGAATATAACTAAACTAAGACGGTGTGAAATAGATTGTGACGTGATGTAAAACTCTAAAACACTAAACTAAATAATGACACCGATGGAAGGATACAGAAGACTTGACGATTAAGAACACTACGGGTTTCGGGATACCGAGAATCGCAAGGATGTAACATCGAAGGATCATAAACCTATCAAACTATCTTGACAACGGGAAATTCATGCTCTAAGATGAGGAGTGATTCTGCCGAGCCTAAACCTCCTAACCATAATTACGTGCAATCCTACCTTCCAGCAGCGATTAACTCGTGACTACAGCAGCGTTAAGCGCACAATCCTAATTCCTAAGCCGATTAACCGACCGGTCATATTCTCATTAATCGAACTTAACCTACAATCAATAGTTCCGGATTCATATTTTAACCTTCCAGCAAAACACGAATTCCTAAATTACTGAATGGGCAGCACTAGTATGAGCGTTTACGATATTGATTATAGAACCGAATATCAAGAAAAGTACGATAGATCTAAGCATTAACGTATAGTTCGTACATCCATTACAAAACCGATATCCCTAGCCCATAGTTGGAAATCTACTCACTCATGGAATTTACTGTCAATGAAGATAACACAACCCTAAACATGATAAAACCTAGGAAATTCGATGCATCGATCTTCCCTATTATGTTACCGAAGTCTGGATCGATGCGTCTATCCTTCTCCAGCGTCTCCCGAGCCTTTCCTAATGATTTCCAAGCCTTTCCTTGCCCTAGCCGTCGCCCTCTCCTCTCTGGAACTGATCTCCTCTTCTATTTTGCTCGTTCAAACTCTAAAAGTAGGTTGTTGCGAGAAAGGCGGCCCGCTAGGGTACACGTTTCACCCGGTCGTGCAGAAGGCAGCCCGATCGTGTACATCGTCCAGTCCGATCGGGCATCGCTACCCGACCGCGTGGTCTACCAGCCCGAGTCGTGTAAACTCTCGGGGATTTTCATCTCTAATTGAAGCCTGAGCGGGTACCTTGTTGCAGCCCGAGCGGGTATGGTCACCCGATCATGTTGTCTTCGTACCCGGGTCGTGTAGATTGTTGTAATTATCCCCGTAGCTTTTGCCCGAGCGGGTAGCCTCAGTGCCCGAGTGGGAACTCTTCATTTCATGCCTTAGCTCTTTTCCGCTCGATTCTCGGGTGTTCCATTAAGTTCCGTGGCTTGAATTTGGCTCCGAGTGATTTGTATCTTCAATATGTGTGGGTTGATTCAGGAATTTGCATTTTAACGCTCGTTTAGGCCTTGTCGCCTTAAAACCTGAAAACAACAAAAAGGGCATATATAAAGAACAATCGTATCAGAATTGTAACTCGTGCTATGAAATCTATGCGAAAATGATGTAAATATCTAGCCTAAAAGTGATACATTCTTCGTGTTATCAAACTCCCCCAAACCTGAACCTTTGTTTGTCCTCAAACAAAACTAAGGCCAAGTGTAAGAAGAATCTAACAACGATTGATACTAGCACGAAAAATTCGAAGGGTTAGTCATTATGCAAAACAATGCGTCACATGAACGTAAGCCTAAGCGTACAGAGTTTAGACGTATATCAACCGAAAGTTCCAAGCCATGCAATCCTAGCAAAAATATAAGTCTATTTCACAACCCTAGACAACGTCCAAGCGATCTCCATACCAATTCCCCTAAACTTAAGATATCATTAAACACGTTTTCTCGTTCTTATTCATATTTTTTAAAGACTTAGATCCACGCTTGGTTCCTAGGACGTCGAAGTCGAAGAGGGATGGCTTTCTACTTAGACCCAAGCTGCCTATGGCACACTCATAAGGTCGTGTAACCTTAGCGGAGTGAAGAGGTGCGTTATTGAAGAACATTTTTTTTCGATAGATTACGCATCTCTCTAACCCTTAGGACGTAGAATAGCGCATCAACTCACCACTTAGACCCGAACCATCGATCTGGATGTACTCATGTCAATATAAATCTGAAATAGTTAGAAACTTTTCCAAGATGACAGCAGAGTATAAGCGTGTGGAATCTAATGACTTATGAACGGTAAAGATATATCAAACAAGCAAGGGATAAACGGTATACACGGAGATATGGATACTTGGTACTGAAACCTAGGAGGTGAATGCAACTATAGATCATGGTTTCAAGCACCACTACTTGACTAATCGGTATCCAAAAGACTTCTAAGCAAACCTAGACTATTGTTCACGATTCGACAAGGTCGCAAAGTAATGACTAAACTCGAAAATTCGTACTAGGTATCCATCTATTTATTCTTAATCCTAACCCTAATCGCAAATATGTCACTCATACAGAAAATAAAATGGTATCACTCAAAAGAGTACCCCCCCAGACCTGAACGGATCACAGTCTCAGAGTTTGAGATCTATGAGGGATACCCGCATGCCAAAAACTCGAGAAAATATAAGAAATAAGAACGAGTACACCTGGTGTATTTTGCTTTCTCGAAATTGTGATAATCCAAATTTGTGACACATCCGCACTGTGCCCGCGTGGGTCGCATGAAACAGTCCGATCGGGCATCTTTGAACTTGACCTAGCCTAAGCGGGTGATACCGTCTGCCCGATCGGGCATTTACTGCAAAATTGAAAAAAATACGAGGAAAACAATGCAGCAAAAATCATAAGGTACTAAAATCCTAAGTCCTAAAAAATTGTCCATGTCTTAATAAGAGTTCGAAAATAGAAATAAAATGAAGATGAGGAAAAAGGATATGGGGCTCAGGTTGCCTCCCGAGAAGCGCTTGTTTACGGTCTTTAGCTTGACCCTAACGTCTTCACACGTGTGTAATGTCGGAAAGAGGTAAGTTGCCTGTTCCGTCCTCTACTCTATCAGCACAATATGCCTTCACTCTCTGCACATTTGCCAAAAATGTTCCCCCAATTCCGTTGTTTAATTCCACGGCTTCATGCGGTGAAACTCCTTTTATCGTGAAAGGTCCCGACCATCGCGACTTGAGTTTTCCTAGAAATAACTTCAAGCAGGAATTGAATAGAAGCACCTGATCATCTGCTTTGAACGAGCGTTGGAGAATGTGCTTGTCATGCCTTTTCTTTGAACGCTCTTTGTAAATCTTTGTGTTCTCGTAGGCGTTTTGTCGCATATCCTCTAGATGGTGAATCTGGAGAACCCGTTTCTCCTCAGCTGTTTTGAGGTCGTAATTCAGCGTTTTTATAGCCCAATATGCCTTGTGTTCCAGTTCAACGGGGAGGTGACATGCTTTTCCATAGACGAGCTGAAACGGTGTCATACCAATCGGAGTCTTGAAAGCCGTTCTAAAAGCCCAAACTGCATCATCTAGCTTTAGTGCCCAATCTCGTCGGGATTTTGAGACGGTCTTTTCGAGGATGGACTTGATTTCTCGATTGGATACTTGTACTTGGCCACTTGTCTGAGGCTGATAGGGTGTGGCGATCTTGTGCTTCATTCCATATTTTGGCAATAGTGTCTCGATCACCCGATTGATGAAGTGCTTTCCTCCATCACTAATCACGACTCTTGGGACGCCAAATCTAGGAAAGATGATTCGTTTAAAGAGCTTGGTGACTGCCTTGGCATTGTTGGTCGGGCATGCTAGTGTTTCCACCCATTTCGTCCCATAATCCACAGCGACCAAGATGTATTGATTTCCGCAAGACGAAGGAAATGGTCCCATGAAGTCGATGCCTCATACATCAAATGGATCGACTTACAAGATATATTGCTGAGGTCCCTCCTGCCTTCTAGAGATGTTTCCCGCCCTTTGACATACGTCACAAGCTGAGACATACCTGTGAACGTCCCTGAAGAGCGTAGGCCAATAGAATCCAGCTTGGAGAACTTTTGCTACTGTTCTGGGGGCGGCAAAATGTCCTGCATAGTCAGAAGAACGACAGTGGAAAAGCACATCGGATACCTCTTCTTCTGGGATGCAACGCCTATATATACCGTCGGTCCCTCGCTTGAATAGGTAAGCCTCGTCCCAAAAGTAGGCTTTGACGTCGTGTATGAACTTTTTCCTTGCGTTGTGGTTTAGGCCTTGTGGGAGAATCTCACATACGAGATAGTTCACGAAATTTGCGTACCACGGAATAGGCGTTCCGTCTATGGCCATGACAACATCATCTCTAAGAGAGTCGTTTATAGGGATCCTATCGGAAATCTCAAGGCGAGACAAGTGGTCAGTAACGCTGTTTTCTGTCCCTTTTCTATCGCGTATCTCCAAATCGAATTCTTGAAGGACTAAGACCCACCGAATCAACCTTTAATTTTTTTACACCACTATATGATAATCGCTTCAAGACTATATGTCAGCGAGAAATTTTTATTGAGAGGGGTGTAAATGTCAATCATTTTAAGGAAATTGGATTGCTGCAGGACAGGGAATTACTGGGTACAATCTCGCATGTATCACAGTATAGTAAGGAATTGATCCTTGAGTTCTACTCAAATTTATCCCCTGCAATTGAACTCACAAGTAGCCCTATGTATCAAATGATATATCTTAGGGGGAGGATTTTTGAGTTTTCACCGTTGCACATCAATAGATTCTTAGGCACTCCGAATTCTCCTTCACTAGAGAAAAGGAGTTGGAATTAGAGTTGGACATAAATGTTGTTGCCCGTGTACTTACGGGTAAAGGTGATGCACGGTGGTCTGATAAAATAGGTCCAGCTAAGATGGTATTGTGTCAAAGCTGGTGTACCTATCAAGATGGGAAAAGTGATATTTGATCAGATTCTCACTCAAGCTTATTCGAATGGAACAAGATTTATTCTACCGTTCCCATGTCTTATTCAAGGAATTTTAAGACAACAATGCCCAGACATTGTTAAAGAAGCTGAGCCAAAGGAAAGGATTCCTCCTTGGATAAACTATGAAGAGAGATATGTGGATAAACGTGCTGCTCAAAATGACATCAGGTTTAACTCTAATGAAAGTATGATGGTGTCGCTTCAAAAACTGGAGAAGAAGATTACAGACATGATTACTGAACAACATGCGATCTTGAAGCATGTGAAGATGATGAATCGAACTTCTACTAGTATAGTTTTCTTATCCTTTCTCTTCTTATTTTTCTCTTAATATTATGAGTCTAAATTTTCTTATTTTTGATCTTATATTCACACAAACAGGGGAGAAAGTGGAACAGATGGTAGGTGTACCTGAAGAAAGCTGAATGTCAAAGACAATGTCCAGTAGTTGTTAAATTTTATGTTTTGATGTTTTTTTTGTTACAAGACTAATATCGATGATGATTTCTTTTGTCGGATCAGCTTAATATCGATAAGTAACAACTTTGCTAGACATAGGTCTTGATATATTTTTGAAATCTTATTGATGCATGATTATTGATGATGTGTTTGTTTAAGTACAAGAAAAAAAAGGGGGAGATTGTTAAAGTATTTTGATCTGAAAATTGTTTGCTGAAATGCTATTTTGAATAGGTCAAAAAACAACTAAGTCAAAGGCTAAAATATAGGAGAAAGTCAAGGAGCTAAAAATAAGGAAGTTGTTGGAGAAAATCAAGGAGCACAAATTGGAACAAACACATCATGCAAGTATATAAACAAGAGGAGTGCTGGCCGATTTCAGATCTAAGAGACTTCTCCATATATTTGAGAGTTCATCAATGTATAAGAGAGAAGTGGAGCCGAAAATCATAAATCTAAATTAGAATTTTTGTATACACTTTGCGAAGTGTTTTTGTTTACACAAATCATAGAGTGTTCATCTAGGGATTCAGAGGGGCGAACAACAAAGGCCAAAAGGAAACAGTAAAAACAGACATATTCAGTTATACATGCGTGTGTGAAGCTCGGGATTTAGAAATCGGATTCAAGGCGGGTAGAGTCTCAGGGTGTGTCTGAGTCTGTATCCAGGTGTATCTGGTAGACCGATTGAATCGAATAGAAAATTCTTTGGAGTTTTAAAACTCCACCAAATGTGTTGGCCATCTACTCTTTAATTTTTCACGCTTCTTGCCAAACTTTTGGCGGTAGGAGAGGAGCAGTGCGCAAGGTAGAGAAGCAGCACACAGGGTAGAAAAGCAGTGTACAGGGAAAATGAAAATAAAAAGATGATGATGATGATGATGATGAGCACTGTTCAATGGAGAAGAAGAAGAAGAAGACACAATGCTTGAGGAAGAAGAACAACCTAGCGACTAGGATATTGCATGCAATCTTGAGATGAAATTTAAGACATGAAATTCATGAATTAATATTATTTTGAACTCATTAAATTGTTCACAAAGTGAGAAACTCAAACATAAATACAGTTAAGAGCAAACCAACGGAATGTATATGTAGACCAAGACATGAGAACATATTTCTCTATAATGATCAGTGTTCTAAAAATTCCTCTAGGCGTCCGCCTCGGCGCTGGGCGCTCTCTGACCGCCCGCTTAATCTCTAGGCGATCTTTTTTTTTAAAAAAAGTGACGTCAATACAACGTCGTTTTGGTACTTAAAGAAAAAACTAACAATGACATCTAGCGTTTATCTTTCATCGACTTTGCCATCATCATTTCATTTATCTTCTTCTATGTATTCCATCGTTTATTGTCTTTATCTAATTCTTTTGTCCTCGCATTTGTATCTAATCCTCGTCTTTGCATTCATCCTTGTTTTCTTATCTTCTATCGTCTCTCGTATGTTGTTATCGTCTTCATCTTTTTTCATCGCCTTCGTCTATCATCTTCATCTTTGTTTCATCTCCACACTTGGCTTCATCTCTCGCATTCGTCATCGCCTCTCGCCTTTGCCCTTGTCTTGGTCTAACATCGTCCTTACTCGACGTCTATTTTTTATATTTTATTTGTTTTATGTTATTTGTCGTTGTATGTTTGATACTGTATATTTAATACTTATAAATATTTTTTATACTTTATTTATTTATACATGTTTTTATAAATTTAAAGATTTTATAATTATATTAAATAAAAATAAAATATATATATCCGCCTAATCCATTTAAAAACCGATTAAACTCTACCTAAGTGCTTTGGACACTAGGCGTTAGATGTCCGTCCGCCCAAGTACTAGGCGTTAGGTATGCCTAACCTTTCTTGAACCTTGATAATAATAATAATGATACAAATTGAAATCGTTCTGTTTTAAAATATGATCTTCAAAATTCTCCGATTTTGTTGTACAATTGAGACGCATGCAATGTAGAAAAAATGTCCCAAGTAACATTGATAACACTGAAAGTTTATCAATATTAGGATAGGTTTTTACACCATTTTCGCATGTATCTTACGTCGAGTCATACTTATCCGATACGATTTCGAGCTTTACACACCCGTTTTGTTGGTTTTAAGGTTTTTAGGCGACAAGGCCTAAATGAGCTCAATATGAAGGATTCCCTGCCAAAACCACAAGAATTGACGACATATCTACTCAGAGCTCCAGAACCCAAAGGAACACCCGAGCAACGAGCGGAAAAGAGAGATTTCAAGGACACAAGGGTGCCCGGTCGGGCACTATTCCTCCACCCGCTCGGGTAGAACCTACGGGGTTTATCCACGCAATTAGCACGACCCGGGCACATGAGCAATGAGGATCGGGTGAT
>CM071873.1:16088463-16104775 GCA_036759665.1 Gynandropsis gynandra
ACCGGGAATCGTATGGATGAAGCAACTAAAGATCATAAACCTATCGACTTATCTTGACAACGGTAAATTCATGCCCTAAGGTGAGGAGTGATTCTTCCGAGCCTAAACCTCCTAACCATGAGTACGTGCAACCTTACCTTCCAGCAGTGATTAACCCGTACCATGACAGCTTTATGAACGCAATCCTAATTCCTAAGTTGACTAACCGACCGGTCAGATTCTCATTAGCCGAACTTAACCTACAACTTAACAGGTTCGGATTCATCCGTTAACCTTCCAGCAAAGTCTAAATTCCTATGTTACTGAGCGGGCAGCACTTGTATAAGAATGATAATGTTAAGTGTAGAACCGAAAATCAAGATAAAATCAATAAATCTAAGCATTAACGCAAATCATTGTTCATCCGTCACAATTCGATATCCCTAACCCATAGTTGGGAACCTACTCACTCATGGAGAATACAGATAACGAAGATAACACAATCCTAAACATGATAGGCTCTAGGAAATTCGATGCCTCGACCTTCCCTATCGTGTTACCGATGTTAGGTTGATGCTTCTCTTCTTCTCCAACGTCTTCCGAGCATTTCCTGATGTTTCCAAGCTTTTCCTTGCCCTGTACGTCGCCCCCTTTGCTCTAGATCTCTTCTGGTCAATAAATTAGGTCGTTTGAATGCAAGATCTAAGTTGTTGCGAAATACGCGGCCCGCTCGGGCACCACTTTTGCCCGGTCATGCAGAGGCGCGCCCGGTCGTGTTCTTCTTCATGCCCGATCGGGCATCAGCATCCGATCATGTGGTTGAGTGGCCCGAGTCGTGCAAGGTGTGCAGATAACCCCGTAGGTTTTACCCGAGCGGGTGGACCATGGTGCCCGACCGGGCACCCTTGAAGTCTTGAATTTTCTCTTTTCCGCTCGTTGCTCGGGTGTTCCTTTGGGTTCTGAGGCTTGGTCTTGGCTCTGACTGGATTTATCTTCAAAGTGCGTGGTTTTGCTCAGGAATCCGTCTTTTTAAGCTCATTTAGGCCTTGTCGCCTAAAAACCTGAAAACCAACAAAACGGGCGTATGTAACGAATAACCGTATCGGATATGTAAATCTATCTATGAAATATATGCGAAAATGGCACTACAACCTAACCTAAAATTGATACACTTTCAGTGTTATCATAAATCTATTGTCAGAACAATTTTAGACGGTTCAAATAAAAGGTTGTGTGGCATTTGACTTGAAATTTGATTAGGAGATAGGTACAATACTCAAGGAGAGCCCGAGTTTATAACAAGGTATCCTCACATAGAATAGAGGTGTACTATGTGATCGTTGGATAATTAAATAAGAATTCATTTTAAAGTTGTGAGAACTCCACCAAAATATCATATTCATCTACTCTATAGCTTTTTCAGTTGGTTTCAAAATAGGAAACAAATCAAATAAACTAATCTTACATATCTGTTAGAGATCCAATGAGGAGAGAGATGTAAGGTTCACGAGACTTATTTTCGTATTGTAAACCCGTTATGCTTAAATCTTCTAATTATTGGTATTGGAAAGTTAAGATGAGAACCAACATTCGTAGAATACATGAAAAGGCATGGGGAGTAGTGAAGTATGGTTGAAATGAAAAAACAAATTTGTATAATTTGGAGCTTTCTACACGAAGTTATCGTATTTTAAAGCCTAACGTACAATTTAGGAAACAATCGTCAAATAATGGTGTTAATATACGATAATATAAAAAGGGGTGCAACACGAGAATATTTCAAAAGGATATGCAAGAGGCAAAAAGAAGTGCTTAACGTTAAGACAAAAAAATGTAACTTAAGAAAATCGAATGGGCATCTCACAGCTCCTAAAAATGCAACGTAGCTAAATAGTTGGTTTTGAGGATGAAGATGGGGTCAGGCTACCTAGTGCAACTCACAATGTCGTGAATCTGGAACAAAAAATACTTGGAATAAAAAAGGTTAATCTAGTCCAATACTTCTACACAAAGGTATCATATTTCAAAGTTAAACGTATAATTTAGAGAACAATGTTCCAATAACAGACAACACATAAAGAAAAAGAAAAAGGGGTGCAACATGAGGAATTTCCAAAAAGATATGCAAGAAGCAAAAGTAATCTAAGTTCAAAACGACGCGAAAAACATAGGTAACTTAGGAAACTCAAAGGGAGCATCTCGAAGCTCCTAAAAGTCCAATGTATCGAGCTATATAGTTGATTTTGAGGATGAAATTTGGATCAGGCACCTTAGGGCACCCGGGACGTCGTAGATCTAAAATAAACTTAAAATGGAGAAAATATTCTTCTAATTTCGAGCTTTCTACGCAATGTTATCATATTTAAAAGTGTAAAGTATAATATAGTTCACAATCATCTAATAAGAACAAAAACTTATAATAAAAAGAAAAAGGGGTGCAAAACGAGGACTTTCCAAGGGGATATACAAGAGGAAAGAATAAAAGAATAACTCAATTGCATAATGACAGGAGAAAACATACGTATCTTAAGAAACTTGGAAGGGAATCTAGTAGCTCCTAAAAGTCCAATGTAATTATCAAATTAGTTGATTCCGAGGATGAAACTTTTGTCGGTCACTATGTGCAACCCAAGACGTTGTAGATACTGAAAGATTACTCGTAATAAAAAAATTAATTTGTCTAACTCGAAGATTTATATGAAAAGTTATCGTTTTTGAAAACCTATCATATAATTCAGTGCACAAGGCCAACAATAGTGAAAACATAAAATAAAAGAAAAAAATGCAACACGAAGACTTTACAAAAGGATATGTATGAGGCAAAAGTAATTTAAGTGTATAATGATACAGAAAAACATACGTAACTTAAGAAACTCAAATAGAGCATCTCGTAGCTCCTAAAAGTCAATGAATTGATCTAAATAGTTGATTTCAAGGATGAAAATGGGGTTAGGCTATAGAGCACAACCTGTATCATCGTATATTTTGAAAAAAATAATTTGAATGAAAAACTTTTTTGTATAATTTGTAGCTTTATGTGCAGAGTTATTGTTTTTTAAAAAACCTAACGTATAATTTAGTTCATAATCGGTCAATAACGGGGAACAGTATAATGAAATTGAAAAAGGATGCAACATTAGGAAATTTCAAGAGGATATGCAAGAGGTAAAAGTAATTCTAATGCATAATTACGCGATATAACATACGTAGAAACTCGAATGGGCCATCTCTAACTTCTAAAAGTCCAATGTATTGAGCTAAATAGTTAATTTTTAGGATGAAAACAGGGTTGGGTTGCTAAGCACGGCCCGTAATGTCGTAGATATGGAAACAATAGTTGGAATGAAAAACATTCAAAGCTTTATTCACAAAGTTATCATATTTCAAAGCCTAATATATAATTTAATGCACAATAACCAATAACGATGAAAACATAAAATAAAAGGGAAAAAGGAACAACACGAGTTCTTTCCAAGAGGATATGCAAGAGGTAAAATTTAAGTCATGTGCATAACGATGCGATAAAACACGCGTAATTTAGGACACTTGAATAAGGCATCTCATAGGCTTTAAAAGTCAAATGTATTGAGCTAAATAGTTTATTTTGAGGATTAAAAATGGAGTCACAGTGGTAAGCGCAACCCACGACGTCGTAGAAATTAAATTAATTCTTGGAATAAAACAAATCATCTAATTCTTAGCTTTATACGCATAGTTATCGGATTTCAAAGCCTAAAGTATAATTTAGTGCATAACTGGCCAATAATGGTGAAAACATAAAATAAAAGGGAAAAAAGGTCCAACACGAGGACTTTCCAAGAGGAAAAAGTAATACAAATGCATATCGATCTGACAAAAGATGCGTAACTTAAGACACTTGAATAGGGAATCTCGTAGCTCATAAAAGTCCAATGTATTGAGCTAAATGTATTATTTTGAGGATTAACATAGGGTCAGACTGCTAAGTGAAACTCGCGATGTCGTAGATACCAAAAGAAAATATTTGGATTGAATAAAATCATATAATTCGGAGATTTATATACAAAGTTATTGTATTAAATGCTTAATGTATAATATACAATCAGCCAATAACGACAAAAACATATAATAAAATTTTAAAGGGTGCAACACATTGATTTTCCAAGAGGATATGCAAAAGGAAAAGTAACTCAAGTACATAACGACACGCCAAAATATACATGACGTAAGAAACTTAAATTTGACATCTTGGAGATGCTCTAATAATTCATTGCATTGAGCTAAATAGGTGAGTTTGAGGATAAAAATGGGGTCACGTTCCTAAAAGCAATCCGCAAAGTCATATATATGTAATTAATTCTTAAAATGTAAAAACAATCCATCTAATTCGGAGAATTATACACAAAATTATTGCATTTCAAATTCTAACGTGTAATTTAGTGCATAATCGGACAATAAAAGGGAAAACATATAATAAACTTGAGAAAAGGGTGCAACACGAGGACTTTCAATAGGATATGCAAGAGGCATAATGATGAGTTCCTCGCTGAATCGACACTCTAGAACAAAGGTAGTAACGTGATAATCTTTGCTGCCGCTGATCCGAGAGACTCCTGTACACAAGGCGTGTGGAATGATGGGTCGCACGAGAGTTACAGAAGGCTCTCGATATACCGAAGATCGTCTTCGTTGGATATGACACACCAACAAGAACGAACTGAGTTTGCTGGATATTACACACCAACAAGGTAGATTTCTCAAAGAGAAAAGTGTTTGAAAATTCAAATTGAAATATGATTGTTTACAGGGGGCGGCCGACCACAAGAAGAGAAGGAAGCCATGCAATACTTCAATGCCGTAATTAATTTTCAGCATGCATGTAAGCCATGCAAGACTTGTGGATTAAATAAATATAAACTTAAAATAAAATAAATGTAACGGTAATGTGCTTCGATACGATCGACATATAAAGTCTCAGATCAATTTAGGAAGATGTAAGTGATTCGTGGCCTCATTAAAAACCCACCGTTGGAGAACCACGTGGGATAAAACCAACGGTGGAAAAAGAGCACACATGAAACACTTGCCCTAATTGTTGATCGTTGTAAGATGATCTTCGATGTGAAGTACGACTCGAATGTTGACCTATTCTTGTGGAGTCGAGCACTCGTCATGAACCCGCACGGCTACAACTAGTCCTCCCATCGCATCCTTAAGCTTCTTAGCCTTAGCACGGGTCACGGGACCTTCTTGTATTGTTAGGGCGTCCTCTTCATGTTCGGGGTCCTTGAGCTTCCTAGCCTTAGCACGAGTCACGGGACCTTCTTGTATTGTTAGGGTGTGTCCTCCGATGGCGTCCTTGAGCTTCCTAGTGTTAGCACGGGTAACGAGACCTTCTTGTATTGTTAGGGCATCCTCTTCATGTTCAGGGTCCTTGAGCTTCCTAGCATTAGCACGGGTCATGGGACCTTCTTGTATTGTTAGGGCGTGTCCTCTGATGGCGTCCTTGAGCTTCCTAACCTTAGCACGGGTCACAGGACCTTCTTGTATTGTTAGGGAATCCTCTTCATGCTCGAATTCCTCGATGCTGTCCATGCTCGTATCATCCCTTCCCTCTTGAAAAGGATTTGTCCTCAAATCTATTTGATCTGCAACAAAAGGCATCAAATCAGTAACATTAAAACTGGAACTGACGTTATACTTACCTTGCAAGTCGAGTTGATAAGCGTTGTTGCTGATTCTCTTGATTACCCTTATGAAGGGTCTATCGATTCGAGCCATCAACTTTGATTTTCTCTTGTTGGGGAAACGATCCTTTCGCAAATGAATTCACACTTGGTCACAGGGTTCGAAAATCATTGGCTTTCGTCCCTTGTTTGCTTACTTTGCATAGAGTTTTGTTTTCGCCTTTATATTCTTCCTAGCCTTCTCGTGGATCTATTGTACCATTTTAGCTTTCTTTTCTCCATCCAAACTAACTTATTCACTCAAAGGTAATGACATTAGAGCCAATGGTGTGGTGGGGTTGAATCCGTAAACGATTTCAAACGGGGAAAACTTAGAAGTAGATAGTACAACATGATTATATGCAAATTCAGCATGCGATAAACATTCTTCCCATGTTCTGAAAATCTTCTTAACTAATGCACGCAAAAGAGTTCCTAAGGTTCGATTAAGTACCTCAGTTTGACCATCGGTTTGAGGATGACACGTCGTGGAAAACAATAACTTAGTGCATAGCATATATGATCATCTCGTTTTCATATGTATTTCTTGCACAATTTGAGAGATGTTTATGATATATAAGCGATGATTTACGTATGATTCCGTATCTCTTTTACTTATTTTCGTGTTTTCTTGTTCTTACAGGTTTTTATGCGTATTCGGTTCATTTGGGAGTTAAAGGACGTGCACGAGACAGAGTACCAACATCAAGGATCATCACAGGACAAACGGGACGAGAATCGGCATGGAATAGCCACTACCCGCACAGGTAACTCCCTAGCCCGAGCGGGCATTTGTTACGATGATTTTGTCCAACGAATTGAGCACGACTCGGGCGAGAAACACCACGCCCGGGGCGTGAGCCCGAGCGGGTAGCACATGAGCCCGAGCGGGCAGACCATGAGCTCGAGCGGGCAGACCATGAGCCCGAGCGGGCAGCCCTTGAGCCCAAGCGGGCAGCCTCTTTTCCATCACGTTCTTACTCGGCCTTCCGCGCCGTACCCGAGCGGGTCACTTACCCTGCCCGCGCGGGTCGCGTCCGTCACCTGCAACTCCAAATAAGTTAATTTGACTTAAAACAAATGGGAGTTTGTGGGGGACTTATACAATAAGGAAAACTACTTTAGAGAAGAGGAATAAGTGATGTTTCGCTGGAGAAACTAATGGAAACGTCACCCAACTTATTCAAGAATGGAAACTCATGAAAAGACAAAAATCGGTGGCTGCTGCAACATAAGGAAGAACTGAACGTCCAGAAGGAAAGAGAGGGAGAAAAGGAAAGAAAAGAGGAAGGAAAGAAGAGGAGAGGAGTGAGAGGTCGAGCTCATTCACTTAGTTTCAGTTGGGATCGAAGGAGAGAGAGTAGAGAGAAGAAAGAGGTTCTTGCAAAGGAGACTTGCAAGGAGCATTGGAGATCAACCCACACTTGGATTTCGTTTGGTTTTCATGTTCCTTAGACCTTCTATTTCTTTTATGTTTATTTACGGACGCATGAGCGAGTAGTTTGCTTGTTCTAGGAGAAGGGATTAGCCCATGGCTATCCCGGAACAACTTTTGATTTATCTTTGAATGCATCTTCCCATTTTCGTTTATCTATTCTTTATCTGAGTTCTTAATTTACTTATGTTTGCGATGGCCACGTAAAATGCATGTGTTAGGGGTTAGGAGAAGGACCGAAAGGAGAATTCTAGTCCTAGAAGATCAGGTTTAAAACAACCGAGGTTAGGCCACAAAAGTAGGGTAGCAGCGGTTGAGGGTAAAACGGATGAATCACAGATTTTATGGGTTTAATTCAAGGTGTCAGCCACAAAAGTAGGGGATAACTTGACTAGATCACGTGTCTATGCCTTGAGAGAGGGTAGATATCATATTAGGATCGTCTACCTTAGATAACTTGATTGGGATTGCATGATAGATAGGTTGATTGTTGGTTTCGGTAGTCTTGTGGTGAAACTGGTTTCCTGGAACGTTTGTATCATACTTAAGAACTAGTTTATTTATTTCATTCATTTAGTATTTCATTCTTAAAACCATATTCCGTTCGTTAGCAAGTTTGATTCATAGTTCGAGTTTATGTTGTGTTGCATAGTCTCTGTGGGATCGACACCTAAAGTACTACACACGTGCCGTGCACTTGCAGGTAGTTTAGGTTATTTGTTTAACATTGATAACGCATCAAGTTTTTGGCGCCGTTGCCGGGGACTATTGTCGACGCGTCTTAGATTCGAGCCTAGAGTCTTTCTTGCTTTGTTTTTGTTTTTGTTTTTGTTTTTGTTTTCTTTCGATTCTTTCTACCTAATTCCATTCGTTTGTCCTTTGTCGGTTTATGACCAGGTCTCAAGGTACTTCTAGTTGGCAAGGAAGAAGGTAACACAGAGCCATCAGATCAACGAGATATGGATAATCAGAACGGCCACAAACAGCTTCAGTTACCTCTCGGTTATTTGGGGCATATGCAGCAACAGCCACTCGGGCCTGAACCGCGAGAACCACAGGCTCCTCCACCACGTCGTCTCAGGGATTACGTGGTGCAGAACATGAACAACGTGCAAACAGCCATAAGGATGCCTGCTGTTGCGAGAGAACAGTTTGAGATTAAGCCAGTGATGATCAACATGCTTTATCAGAAGCAATTCATGGGAGGAAATCATGAGGATCCCCATCAGCACCTCAGAGACTTCCTTGAGCTTTCTGGTACGTTCAAAATACATAGAGTCTCAGAGGACGCGATCTTATTGCGTCTTTTCCCCTTCTCAATTGGGGGGAGAGCGAAAACTTGTCTGCAATCGCTCCACGCTGGATCTATCACTACTTGGGATCAGCTCTGCACATTTTTCTTATCGCGTTTCTTTCCTCCAAGCAAGATGATTCAGATGAGGGGGGAAATCACAATGTTCAGATTCAAAGATGGAGAAACTTTGTTTGAGGCGTGGGGCAGATTCAAGGATCTTCTACAGTTGTGTCCACACCATGGTCTTGAGCAGTGGTAAGTTATCCAAACCTTCTACAACGGAATTTCAGATGAGCACCGTACGACGTTGGATAATGCTGCGAGAGGATCATTGATGGATTTGAGCGTCGAGGAGGCATACGAGCTGATTGATAACCTTGCCATGAACCACACCATGTGGCCAACACCGAGAGGTATGCCTAACAACACTCGTTGTCTATATGAGCCGGATCAGAGCAGGGCAACGGGTAATGCAGCGAAAGCCGTGTGCTGTGTGAACTGTGGAGATAGGGAGCATGTAGCGTATCAATGCACGATACATGAGGATTTCGAACAAATGAATTATGCCCAGCAGCAAGGAAACACTCAATTCGGGAATACCTATAACCCGAATTGGAGAAATCACCCGAATCTTTCGTATCGAACGACTCATCCGGTAAAGTTTTCGGGGTTTCAGCAAAGGCAGCGAACTTTTCAGCAAAACAACCAGTAATTCCAGCAAGCTCAGAAAGTTCCGCAGGCTCCTCAACCTCCTCAAGCCTCTTCGTCAAACCTTGAAGGAGTGTTGTTCGAATTTATTAAGGAGCAGAGGTAGCAAACATCGACTCAAACCAAATTCAATGCGGATGTGGGGACAACGATTAGTGAGCTTAAATCTCATATGGAATCCTTGAGCACACATGTGAAGATGTTAGAAAATTCCATTGCACAACAGGCCGCTTCATCCTCTCGGAATCCCGGATAGCTTCCCGGTAAACCCGATCTTAACCCGAGAGAGCACGTGAACGCCATCACCTTGCGCAGCGGGAATGTGCCCCCCGAAAGAGCAAGAGAAGGTTGCTGGAAAATCAGTGCATAAAAGAAAAGGGCATTGTGAATGAGGATAGAACTAAATAAGAATTGGAGAAACCGTACGTTGCTCCACCGGCGTACAAACCTCCAATACCGTATCGTCAACGGTTGGTGAGCAGCAAGAACGAGGTAAGGTATGGACGGTTTGTAAAGATCCTTAAAAAGCTTCACATCAACATACCGTTCGTAGAGGCTCTCCAACAAATGCCCACGTATGCCAATGTCCTCAAAGAAATGCTGTCCAACAAACGGCGTATCAAAGAGAGTGAGACGGTAGCACTCACCGAGGAATGCAGCGCCATTCTTCAAAACAAGCTGCCCCCGAAGTTGAGGACCCTGGAAGCTTCTCCATTCTGTGCACAATAGGTAATCTTGATATTGATAAAGCGTTGTGTGATTTAGGACAAGCGTGAGGCCTCATGCCACATTCAGTCTTCAAGCGGATGAACTT
The DNA here is from genome assembly GCA_036759665.1 of Gynandropsis gynandra. Classification (NCBI taxonomy): domain Eukaryota; kingdom Viridiplantae; phylum Streptophyta; class Magnoliopsida; order Brassicales; family Cleomaceae; genus Gynandropsis; species Gynandropsis gynandra. The sequence goes on from CM071873.1 coordinate 16,098,399, forward strand.
CGGTGACCTCAAACCTACCAAGATGTCTCTCCAACTCGCTGACCGTTCGGTAAGATATCCGGTGGGGATTGTTGAAAACATTCCCACCAAGTTAGGTATTCTTTGTATACCCGCTGACTTTGTTGTACTTGATGTTGAAGAGGATGCTAGGATACCTATTATACTTGGTAGACCGTTCTTAGCTACTGCAGGTGCGATGATAGACGTACAACAAGGAAAACTTTTCCTACGTGTCGGAGACAAAACGATCGAATTCAACTTGTCGAAATCCATGAACGGACCCTCCATCAAGGAGTCTTGCTTTCGAATTGACTTGCTGGACGAGTTAATAAACGACACGTTTGATCAAGTAAGTATTTTCGATCCCCTCGTTCGATGCTTGACTTAAGTTTGCAAAGATGCAGGTTTTACCGACAAAGAAGCTGAGGCGTACGCAGAATTCATGAGTGCTATTGAAGCACTAAGATACGCCCCAAGTGAGGAGATACCACACGAAGCACAAGCTGATTTCACAGTGGAGAAGGCGCCCAAACTCGAGTTGAAGCCTCTTCCTTCTTCTCTTCGGTATGAATACCTCGGAGTTAATGATACATACCCCTCACTTTATGGTGAAGGAAGGTATTGTACTTGGACATATGATCTCATCGAGGGGTATAGAAGTCGACAAGGCCAAAATTGAGGTAATCGAAAAACTTCCTCGAACTGTTTCAGTTAAGGAAATTCGTAGCTTCCTAGGGCATGCAGGTTTTTATCGGAGGTTCATCAAAGATTTCTCAAAGATCACAAAACCGTTGACGGAGTTGCTGGCCAAAGACGCTACATTCGACTTCTCTCAAGAGTGCCATAACGTCTTCAACACCATCAAGACAACATTGGTTTCGGCGCCCATCATTCAGCCACCCGATCGGAACCTTCCATTCGAGATTATGTGTGACGCTAGCGACTACCCCGTAGGGGCTGTCCTAGGGCAGCGAAGAGACAAGGTCTCCCATGTCATCTCCTAGCTAGCAAGACACTAGATGACGCTAAAATCAACTATGCCACAACCGAGAAGGAGCTCCTTGCCATCATCTTCGCCTTTGACAAGTTCAAATCCTATCTCGTAGGATCAAAGGTAATCGTTTATACGGACCATGCAGCGCTTAAATATCTTCTAGGGAAGAAGGATGCGAAACCACGCCTCATCCGATGGATCCTTCTCTTACAAGAGTTTGATCTCGAAATACGAGATAGGAAGGGGTCTGAGAATGTCGTTGCAAATCATCTCTCATGCATCATTGTAGAGGATGAGAGACCTATCGATGATTCCTTGAGAGAAGACATCATATGCGCACTCACTTCAGGTAACCCCGCTCCTTGGTATGCTGATTTTGTTAATTTTCTTGTGAGCGATGTACTATGCCCCGCCCTTTCTTTTCATGAGCGCACGAAGTTCTTTGCAGACGTCAAACATTACCACTGGGACGATCCAATTCTGTACAAGAGATGCGCAGACGGGGTCTTTAGGAGATGCATCCCCGAGGAAGAGGTAGAGAGCATCCTATTCCATTGTCATGGTCCGGATTATGGGGGTCACTTCAGCAAGTCCAAAACCGCTTCAAAGGTGCTACAAGCAGGTTTTTATTGGCCGAACCTCTTTAAGGATGCCCATAGGTACGTTTCCTCTTGTGATAGATATCAAAGAACGGGAAATATAGGTAAGAGGAACGAGATGCCACAGAACTACATCCTTGAGGTAGAATTGTTTGATGTTTGTGGTGTAGATTTCATGGGACCTTTCCCATCATCGTGTGGCAACTAATATATTTTGGTAGGTGTAGATTATGTGTCTAAATGGGTAGAAGCCATAGCAACATCGACTAATGATGCTAGGGTAGTGATGAAATTCTTTAAGAAGATCATATTCCCTCATTTTGGAGTTCCTAGATTAGTCATTAGTGACGGAGGTTCACATTTCATTGCAAGAAAATTCGAGTCCCTCCTTAAGCATTATGGCATAAAACATAGGATAGCCACACCGTACCACCCACAAACTAGCGGACAAGTAGAGGTTTCGAATAGGGAGATTAAGAGCATACTAGAGAAAACCGTGTCTAGGTCCTGTAGAGATCGGTAGATGAAATTAGATGATGTGTTATGGGTCTATACGACTGCGTTTAAAACTCCCATTGGCATGACTCCTTTTCAGCTTGTTTATGGCAAGTCTTTCAACTTACCTGTCAAGCTAGAGCACCGCACCTATTGGGCGACAAAGCTCCTTAACTTTGATCTTAATAGTGAAGGTGAGAAACGAGTTTTGCAGGTGAACGAGCTCGACGAGCTTCGCCTTGATGCATACGAAAACTCTAAGATCTACAAGGAGCGCGCTAAGAGATGGCATGATAAGAAGATCCTACCTCATGACTTTCAGCTAGGTGACTTGGTTCTACTATTTAATTCTCGTCTTAAGCTTTTCCCGGGTAAACTACGGTCCTGTTGGTCTGGTCCTTTTCAGGTACGAGAGGTATTCTCACATGGAGCAGTAGAACTTTGGAGCGAGACGAGGGGGACATTCAAAGCTAATGGAGAGCGGCTAAAGCTCTACCAAGCCGCTCAACCGATTGAAAGTGAAAACTCCATTTCCCTTTCTGATCCACCCGTCGCACACGCATGAGGAATGGAGACGTCAAAGCTTAAAGACGTTAAATAAGCGCTTTCTGGAAGGCAACCCAACTGTTTGTTTGCTTTTATTTTTCTTAGTTTTTAGTTTGAGACTCGGTTATTCGTTTTCGATTAAAAAAACAGAAAAACACAAAAAAAAATACCACCGCAAACGTGCTTCACTTCCCTTACCCTCCATCGGAGCTTCACATCGAGGACGCCGTTCAATTCAAGTCTGGGGGAGCAGCTCACATTTGTCAGGTGATTTCGTTTCATTTTCCTTCATTTTCCCTTTGACTTTGTAGTTTCTAGGTTATTTTTGTAGTTTTGAGTTTGTTTTTGTTTTCGTGAGTCAGAGTCGTCCCAAGCACTTGTCTGGTGCCATGTTTTCAGATGAACCCTGAACCTAGGATGCTTAAGAAGTTGGCCTTTTCCGTGAGATTTTGCACGTTTGAGCTAGGTTTTTCCTAAGCGTTAGAGCTTATTAGTCGGCTGAAAAACAATAGGTCGTAGTTCTTTGGGAATCCTAGTGTTGCTTGTAGGGGGTTTAGACGAGGTTGCTAGGCTAGTTTATCGTTTATTCTCTCTATCCAGATGGCCATACTTCGTGTTGATGATGCTTTACTTCACTTTTCTATGAGGATTACTATATCATTTGAGATCGAGCTTATTTGCAGATTACGAGCGCACGCTAACACTCCGTTGTCGATAGAAATAAGCCTAAAACGCATGAACTAAAATCAATATGAGTGTATCGACCTTGATACTCTTTCGATGGCTCGGGTCTATGTGGTGGGTTGGCGATCATCTTTCTACATCATAAGGGCATGGCATAAATAAAACACCGCCTACTCTGCTGCACTCTTGAACGAGATGCATGAGTATACCATCATCGGTAGTCTAGGTCTAAGTAGAGGCTGGATCCCTTCAAATCCGACGTCCTAGAAGCCTAGTGTGTATGTGAAGAAAAAGAAAAAAAGAGAAGAAAAGAAAAAGAGGACATAAAAAGAAAATAAAAAGAAAGAAAAAAAGAGAAAGAAAAAGAAAAAAGGAATAAATAAAGAAAGAAGCTCGGAAGAGAAACAAGTATCCTCGGTTGTTCTAGGTCTTGTCTGGTGGAGAGAGTTACGGTGGCTTGTTTAGTTTTCCTTTGATTTACTTTCTCGTGGGTAGCCTTGCTGAAGCTAGGATGAAGACTAAAAACTTAATTAGGCCGAATTTCTCTCGACATGCTAGTTGATCGGTTAGGTTCGCTTTAATGGTGTTTCTAGGAGAAAGGTGAATTCTCGGATTTTTTACACCCCACGTGTTCCACGTTTACGTTTGCTTAGGGGCAAGCAAACATTCAAGTCTGGGGGATTTTGATCATCTCGTTTTCATACGTATTTCTTGCACGATTTTAGAGATGTTTATAATATATATGCGATGCTTTACGTATGATTCCGTATCCGTTTTACTTGTTTTCGTGTTTTCATGTTCTTACAGGTTTTTATGCGTATTCGGTTCATTTTGGAGCTAAAGGATGTGCACGAGACAAAGTACCAACATCGAGGATCATCACGGGACAAACGGAACGAGAATCAGCATGGAATAGCCACTACCCGCGCGGGTAACTCCCTAACCCGAGCGGGCATTTGTTACGGCGATTTTGTCCAGCGATTTGAGCACGAGTCGGGTGAGAAAGACCACGCTCGGGGCGTGAGCCCGAGCGGGCAGCACATGAGCCCGAGCGGGCAGCCCTTGAGCGCGAGCGGGCAGCCTCTTTTCCGTCGTGTTCTTGCGCGATCTTCCGCGCCGTACCCGGGCGGGTCACTTACCCTGCCCGCGCGGCTCGCGTCAGTCACCTGCAACTCCAAATAAGTTAATTTGACTTAAAACAAATGGGAGTTTGTGGGGGACTTATACAATAAGGAAAACGACTTTAGAGAAGAGGAATATGTGATATTTCGCTGGAGGAACTATTGGAAACGTCACCCAACTTATTCAAGAATGGAAACTCATGAAAAGAAAACAATCGGTGGCTGCTGCAACATAAGGAAGAACTGAACGTCCAGAGGGAAAGGGAGGGAGAAAAGGAAAGAAAAGAGGAAGGAAAGAAGAGAATAGGAGTGAGAGGTCGAGCTCATTCACTCAGTTTCAGTTGGGATCAAAGGAGAGAGAGTAGAGAGAAAAAGGAGGTTCTTGTGAAGGAGACTTGCAAGGAGTATTGGAGATCAACACACACTTCGGTTTCGTTTGTTTTTCATTTTCTTTAGACCTTTGATGCATATCAGAGTTAAATATAACCTAATCTACCCGCAAGTGCACGACACGTGTGTAGTATTTTAGGTGTCGATCCCACAGAGACTACGCAACACTACCTAAACCCGAACTACGAATCAAACTTGCTAACGAAATAAGGTGAATAAGGAATGAAATACTGAAAGTAACTAAACTACTTGGGTTCTAACGATGAGACAAACGTCCTAGGAAACCGGTTTCACCACAAGACTACCGAAACCGGCGATCAACCTATCTATCATGCAATCCCTGTTAAAGCTATCTAAGGCGGATGATCCTAACATGATATCTACCCTCTCTCAAGGCATAGACACGTGATCTAGACAAGCTGCCCCCTACTTTCGTGGCTGACACCTTGAACTAAACCCATAAGCTCTATGATTCGCCCGTTCACCCTCGACCGTTGCTACCCTACTTTCGTGGCCTAACCTCGGTTGTTCTAAACCTGATCTTCCAAGACTAGAATTCTCCTTTCGGTCCTTCTCCTAATCTCTAACACATGTATCTACGCGGCCGTTCGCAAATACAAGTAAATTAAGCACTCAGATAAAGAATAGATGAACTAAAACGGGAAGAGGCATTCAAAATAGATCAAAAGCGGTCTCGGGATAGCCAAAGGCTAATCCCTTCTCCTAGAATAAACAAACTACTCGCTCATGCATCTGTAGAGAAACATAAACATAGTATAAAGTCTAAGGAACATAAAAGCCAAACAAAACCGAAGTGGTGTTGCTTGATCTCCAATGCTCCTCGCTTATCTCCTCGCAAGAATATGCTCTATCTTCGCTGAATTGTTCTCCTCTGTAAGCTTGCTGTAATGACGTCTTTTTTGCCTCCTTTTAAGCCTCCTAAGTCGGTCCAATTGTTGCCCAAATTGCCCCACGAGTTCCCTTATGTTTTCAGTTAAGTTTACTTACGTTTTGAGTAGCTACGGGCCGCGACCCGCTCGGGTAGTGAGTGTGCCCGCTCGGGTGCGGCTAGGGCAGCTTGTGCAGATTGTGCTGCTGGAATGATGCCCGATCGGGCATGGCATGTGTGCCCGCTCGCACATATGTATCGAAAACGTCTCCTAAATCGTGCAAGAAATACGTATGAAAACGAGATGATCAAAATCCCCCAGACTTGAATGTTTGCTTGTCCCTAAGCAAACGTAAACGTGGAATACATGGGGTATGAAAATACGAGAATTCCCCTTCTCCTAGAAATACCGCTAAAGCGAACCTAACCGATCAACTAGCACGTCGAGAGCAAATTCGGCCTAATCGAGTTTTCAGCCTTAATCCTAGGTCCACCACGATTACCCACGAGAAAGTAAATCAAAGGAGACTAGACACGCTACCGTAACTCCCTCCACCAGACAAGACTTCAGACTATGCTAAACCTAGGTCAACCAAGGATACTTTTTTCTTTATTTCCAAGCTTCTTTCTTTCTTTTTCTTTTAGACACGCATGACCCT
>CM071873.1:16125684-16154564 GCA_036759665.1 Gynandropsis gynandra
TTTTTTCGAAATAGTCATATTTTTGCGACTTTGTTGAATCGTGGATAATAGTCTAGGTTTGCTTAGAAGTCTTATAGATACCGATTAGTCGAGTAGTTATGTTTGAAACCCTATGTCTAGTTGAATTCACTCCTTAGATCTCGATACCAAGTAGACATATCTCCTTATATACCATTTAGCTTAGCCTAATTGATATGTTTAGCGTTCTAGAATTAGACCACACGTTTATACTCCGCTGTCATCTAGGACAAGTTTTACGCTTTTCCGAGTTAAGAATTACATGAGTACATCGATATTCGATGGTTCGGGTCTAAGTGGTGGGTAGAGAAGCTATTCTACGTCCTAAGGGTTAGAGTGTTGCGTAATCAAGAAAAAAAAGAAAGAGAAAAGAAAATAAAAGAATAAAGATTCAAAATGCTGAAAAAAATGCATAAGAACGAGAAGAAAATATTCAAATGATATCAAAAGCTTAGAGAAATCGGTATGGAGATCGCTTGGACGTTATCTAGGGTTGTGAAGTAGACTTAGATTTTAGGAAGGATTTCATGGCTCAGCACTTTCGGTAGACATAGGACTATACTCGGTACGCTTAGGCTCTTTTCTATGTGACGCGCTGATATGCAAAGATGACTAACACTTCGAAATTTTTGAGTTATTATCCATCGGTATTAGATTCTTCTTTGGCTATACTTTAGTTTTGTTTGAGGACAAACAAAGGTTTAGGTCTGGGGGAGTTTGATAACACTGAAAGTGTATCAATAGTAGAAGAGGTTTTTACACCATTTTTGCATGAATCTTACATTGAGTCTTACTTATCCGATATGATTTCGAGCTTCACACACCCGTTTTGTTGGTTTTCAGGTTTTTAGGCGACAAGGCCTAAATGAGCTCAATATGAAGAATTTCTGATCAAAACCACATGAATAGAAAACATATCTACTCAGAGCTCCAGAACCCAAAGGAACACCCGAGCAACGAGCAACGAGTGGAAAAGAGAAGTATCAAGGACACAAGGGTGCCCGGTCGGGCACTATTCCTCCACCCGCTCGGGTAAAACCTACGGGGTTTTATCCACACATTCAGCACGACCCGGGCACATGAGCAATGAGATCGGGTAGCCTTACCCGCTCGGGCGCAAGAAGAATACCCGCTCGGGTTATTAGTCATCCAATTTACCCCGAGAGTTTATGCGACTCGGGCCCGCTTAACCACGCGATCGGGTGATGTCCACCCGATCGGGCATTATGAACCAACACGATCGGGCGAGCTTATACCCGACCGGGCTACACCTGTGCCTGAGCGGGCCGCGTAATTCGCAGCAACCTAGATCTCAATTTCAAACGAGCGGATAAAAAGAACTGAACAGATCTAGAGCAAGGGGGGCGACGAACAGGGCAAGAAAGGACTGGAAAAACATCTAGAAAGGCTCAGGAGGCATCGGAGAAGAAGAGAAGCACCAATCCGTACACGGTAACACAATAGGGGAAGGTCGAGGCATCGAATTCCTTAGGGTTTATCATGTATAGGACTTTGTTATCTTCTTCATCTGTTTATTCCATGAGTGAGTAGAGTTCCTACTGCGGGTAGGGATATCGGATTTGTATGTATGAATGATGTTTCGCGTTAATGCTTAGTTTTATGAATTTATTCTTGATTTACGGTTTTACGCTTAGCAATATCATTCTTACGTTAGTGCTGACCGCTCAACAACATAGGATCTCGAACCTTGCTGGAAGGTTAAGGAACGAATCCGGTTCGCTAAGTTGTAGATTAAGATTGACTAATGAGAATCTGACCGGTCGGTTAGTCATCTTAGGGATAGTGATTGCGGTCATAATGCTGCCATGGTATATGTTAATCACTGCTGGAAGGTAGGGTTGCATGTATCCATGGTTAGGAGGTTTAGGCTCGGAAGAATCACTCCTCACCGTAGAGCATGAATTTCCCGTTGTCAAGAATAGGTTATAGAACTATGATCCTTAGTCGTTCATCTATGCAATTCCCGGTATCCCGTACACCCGTAGTATTCACCATATCTAGTCTTATCTTTAACCTAGTTTCGTTGTCACCATTAGGATAGTTTTAGGAAATTTAGGACCATATCCCATTCTATCTTCTTTCGTCTTAGTTTAGTTTCGTTCTTAGTTTAGCCACTTTAGTCCCTAGAGATCGACCCTGGTACTACACGATCCGTATACTTGCGGTGAAGTGGACTAGGAAAATTATAACTCGTGTTTCCACACGTCAGCATCCATTGCTGCACGCCATCTAGGATCCTTTAAGGCTTGAGTGATATTGGCCGGTTCACTTTCTACCTGAGCAACAAGAGCAGATCGATTATTGTGCTTAGTGACATTACTTTTTCAACGCGTAACCATGGGCTGAGAATTGGTTCGGGGATGTTGTGGCGGCATGTCCAAGATGATGACCTCTGGAGACTGTGACGATGTTGGTGGCACAACATCAGATGGAGTCGGAGACCGAGAGACAATATCCGAGGGTTACAGCGGCGAAGGATCCGAGCTTAGGGGCTGAGTCGGCAATGGAGCAATGAGCGGCGACGAGAAGGATGGTATAGGGCTGACGCTAGGTTGAGGGGTGGCAACGGTGGTTGGCTTTTTGGTTTGTGGGAAGAATTTGGTAGGATCGGCAAAGGGATAGATAGACTCAAAGAATTGAACATGACGTCAGACAAAAATGCGCGACCTAAGAGGATTAAGACAAATGTATGCACTTTGGGTGGATGAGTACCCGAGGAAGACACATGGATCAGACTTGGGTTCTAATTTGTTGGCTGTATAAGGACGTAACCCTGGGTAACATAGACATCCAAAGACACGAAGCTTAGTGTAGTTTGGTGGTTGTTGGAAGAGACACTCGTAAGGGGAGGACATACTAAGAGTAGGGGTCGGGAGGCGGTTAATGAGATAGACCGCTGCACAAAATGCATAAGACCAATAGGATAAGGGCATGGAGGAATGCGTGAGAAGGGAAAGACCGGTTTCTACGATGTGCCTATGTCGTCTTTCAGAGATGCCATTGTGTTCGGGAGTATGTGGTGGAGATGTGAAGTGCGAAATGCCATTAGAGGAAAGAAAAGAACCTAAGGCAATGAATTCACCCCCATTATCGGAATAAAGTGTTGAAATGCGTTTGTCGAATTTGTTTTCAACAAGTGATTTGAATTGAATGAATGTGTCACGAACTTGGGATTTGGTTTTGAGTGGATACAACCATGAATAACGTGTATAGTGATCTACGAATAGGACATATTGTTTAAAACCATCAATGTAATAAATAGGAGATGTCCAAACATCGGAAAAGATCACTTCAAGTGGACGAGAAGTGATAAGAGTAGAAGTTAAAAACGATAATTTGTGGCTTTTATTACGACAACAAGCATTGAAAAACACATGAGGTGAATCCCGAGACAACAGTAAATCAAAAGTTTTGATAACTTTATTCAAAATAAAAGACGACGGATGACCTAAACGGGAATGCCACTCGGACGAAGTGGTCTTGACACTATGAAATGCATGAAAAGGAGACGAGGTACTTGATGGGACAGGCCACTCATAAACTCCATCTTTAGCGCTTCCTTTCAGAAGTTGCGCCCCCGTGCTGAGATCCTACATCCGCAATCGGCTCTTACTCCTCGGGAAGACCATCAAGGATTGCATCGAGGAGATCTTAATGATCCAGCGGTTTCCCTAAGAGGGCAAGTTCATCAGCGGTGGTCGTGTTTAAACGGTCCCGTGAACCTTGGTGATAGCTTGTTCACTCAACTCCCACCTGATCTCCCTCGCCTCGCTTGAATTCGAAAATACACCATATCTCCGACATTAAACTCAACATCCTTCCTTTTTAGATACACAAGTATTCATCAATGGATTGAGATCCCTTGGAGCACCGTTTGATTTTGTCACGTAGTTGGAGGAGATGGTCACGAGACGCTTTGCCGTAGGTGTTGGCGAGCGTCTTATACGCCTCGTAGGTGGAAGGGGTGCGTGCAATAAGGGGCTGAAGGGAGGCCGATATGGCTCCAAAGAGGGCTGAGAAGAGGAGGCGGTCTTGTTGTTTCCATGGCTGGAAATTAGGGTTGTCAACGGACACACCATCGCGGTGGATCTTGGCCGGAGGAACAATGGAATTGTCCTCGATGAAGCATTGGAGATTGTAGCCTTCTAGGAGGGCTTGAATCTGAACATTCCATGTGAGGAAGTTGGTCGGCGTTAGCTTGGTAAATTTGGTCATGTTGACCGTGAGAAGAGTGTTTAGCGGATGTTGTGGATCAAAGGTTGGAGCCGCATCGGAGAGACGGGCTGTAGGGTTACTGGTTTGGCCGGCCATGGATTAGGGTATAGAGGCGGCTGAGCAAGAGATGTTAGATCTAGGGTTAGGTGATGCGGATCTAGGGTTAAAGTGATCGGAGGGCCGCGACGCGATAACAACGGGACACGGCGCGGGACGAGCAGTGAGAGGCGAGCCGGGACGCGAGAACAACGGGCAGGGCGGCACAAGTGGAGGACGAAAGCCAGGGATTCTGGGTTTTTTTTGGCTTTTCGTGCGTGGTGGTACGACGGCAAGGGAGGGAAAAAGAGGGTGAATGGGCGGAGGAGAAGTGAAAAGAGGGTCAGCGGCCGCAGAGAGGCGGCAGTTTGAGGGGGGAGGAGGGGTCGGCCGAGATATGAGGGAATTAGTTGCGTTAGACCTAAAGCTCTGATACCATGATAATTTGAAATCTGAATGAATCATTAAAATGAGCCTAAACGGCTATATGTACAAAATAGAACATTAGACCTAATTACAACATTAGACCTAATTACAAAACTTATGTTTCTACCCTTTTTACATGTATTTCCTTTACACTATATTGTTTTTGGAATTCATTTCCAGGTCTGGTTTATTATTTCTAGAATCTACAACAAACAAAAATTTTTTTGGTATTCCAGCAGCATGTCTTGATTCAATTATCTATTTTTGGTGATTATGGAAAGTTATTTCCATAAAATTATTCCGGATACTCTTACGGGCGATTATTATTTAATCTGGTCTAGTCTTGCTGAACTTACTTATCGTGGTTTGTGGAATCATATCACCAAAAAATATGTCAAAGTTGCCACCGAGGATGATGGAACTATTTCTCTTGGAGAATAGAGGAAATGGACTTCAAACGATTATATGGGGTTGGCAATCATCCAATGTTCGCAGAAACATACTATTCTATGATTGTATCATAAAATATCTTCTGCCGAAGAGCTATGGAACACCTTGCAACGTGTTTATGGCAATTGATGCAGCTTGAGTCGGGTTTTTGAAACTCACAATCAACAAGATAATGCAAATTCTAAGCATCATATTGGCCCCAACAAGGCATTGTGGACCGAGCTTGATGATCTTCGTTCTCTTACATCCGATTTAGAGGAATCGAAACAAGAAATGAAAAAGGTTATATTTCACCTACCTATCATCTCTTCACAGCTCATTCAATGACATTATCAACCATATTTTTCGAATGGATAAGCTTCCTTCTCGACGAAGTATTCTCAATGATTCAAAAAGAGGAAGGCTCCAATTGCCTGTTTCGAGGAACCATGGATGTTGCTCATTTCAGCAAGTTGAGTGTGGGATCTCCATCTAAAAAATCCACCTATTATATGAGCATTGGAAGAAGAAAGGGCACACACAAAAAGAAGAGGGATCCTGCATCACAACCTCATGAACAAGGGGAAAACCAACAAAGAAATTTCTCACCATGTTGCTTAAAACGAATTTGTCACCATGGAGGCTCTCACCAAAATTTTAAATCGGGTTATGGGTAAACCTGATATGCCAAATGCTGATCTAGGAAACCTATTAATATTTCTGAAACAACATTTAATTATTGATTCGAGGGCTACAAATAATATACTCTGAGATTGCGGGATGTTGTGATTATGATTGCACAAGGAATAGAATAGATCACAAATCTACTACTACGATGTGTCCGTTGATGTGGATTTCTACTCTTCTTCGTGATTCTTGGCAATCAGACTGATCATCCGACAATTTTATATTGTGACAACGTATGAAAGATTGAACTTGGCACAATATGAATAGCCACTTTGTTGTCAGAATATAATATATTTGGATGATCAATCTCAATTTCAAGATCACAAAGAAGATTACGAATGAAAATCAGCTCACACATGGTAGTAGCCTTGGAAAAATTTGTCTAGATAATGTCTCCTGTTTTTTTATTGGGAAAATTATCTTGTTTGGTTTAGTCTCGTGAAAGTCCATCTACCACAAAAAAGCATCCAAGAAGTGCAGTATAATTCCAGCGATGAAAGAAAATAGTGATGCCTTAGTGATCAAATGGTGGTCCATTTTCTTAAGCAATCGATGGAAGATTCAACCTGGAAGGAGTTCAACAATGTTTCTACAACCATGGAGCTATGAGATGCTCTTAGAAAGAGTTGGAAGAAATCTCCATGGTTTGCAGAACATTAGAACTAAAAATGCTACTCAACAAGCTCGAGGAAGAAGAGCTTGAAATCGTGTTGCCACCATGAAAGAAGAAAACTCTTCTACATGAATTAGGCATTCTACAACCAAACACAAAATTTTTTGAATTTTGTAAGCATAGGTGAGACCTATTTTAAAATCTCAAGCCCTCAGTGCAGAAGTTTATACGAAAGTGTTTGAAATATTGGAGAGAATCACATATTGAGAGAATGATAGAAAAATTGATCTTGTTTATTATGCAATGGGATTTGATACTGAAATGACATTCCACTGAGTGGCTACACCATTCATTTAAGCATTTGAGCCGAGTTTAGTTAAGTTGTCTTATTTTATAAGTTTTCATTATTATTTGGTCATTATAAATAGAGGATCTACTGTATGACATTATTACCTAAATTTTTATCAATAAATTGTCTTTTTCCTTTCCAATCTTTGAGACTTGGCTATCAAATTTTTTGAAAGATTTTGGGTCGTTCACTCGTTTATTAACACTAGATCACAAGTGTTGTAGCATAATTCGTGCCATTTGAGGTTCTCTAGCTGGGTTGTAGTCAGGGTTTAGGATGTCTTTTCTTCTGGAAGACAAGTTCTGGATTCTATTGTTAGGTTTCTAGTTGGTTTAATTCCAATTCTATCCTCCAAATAATAGAACGTCGATCTAGCATCATATCATGAAAACAACAACATCTAATAATCGTGGTCATGATCATCATTGTGGCCAAGGTCGTTGATGTGGGTATGGATGAGAAAGAGCAAAAATTGTTTCTATAATGATCAAAACTATAATGCAGAAGAAGAATCATGCAGCAACAATGATAGTGATATGACTAAAAACATCAAAGAGAGCATATGCCATTGATGGAGATTGCAAGGCCATTGGTTACGTGCATGTCATACTCCCAATTATTTTGTGAATCTTTATCAATATTCTTTGGAAGATAAAATAAAAAATGGGGAAACAAACTTTGACATCGACGAGTCTCGTAATTGATAACACGTAAAGTGTATCGATTTTAGGTTAGGTTTTAGTGTCATTTTCGCATACATTTCTTAGTTAGATTTACATTTCTGATACGAATATCCTTTACATACGAGTTTTCAAGTTTTTAGGCGACAAGGCCTAAACGAGCGTAAATAGACGAATTGCTGAGTAAGACCACTCATTTTGAAGATAATTTCACTCGGAGCCAAAATCAAGCCTATGAACTCAACGGAACACCCGAGCAACGAGCGGAAAAGAGCAAAAACATGGAATCATGAGTGCCCGCTCGGGCAAAACCTACGGGGTTTATTTGCACACCTTGCACGACCCTCGGGCGTTAATTCGTCCCAAAAATCCCCGAGAATTTACATGACTCGAGCCGTTCAACCACACGATCGGGTTCTAATGCCCGATCGGGCAAGACGAAGTGCACGACCGGGTGCGGCTCTACACGACCGGGTAAAACCACTACCCGAGCGGGCCACGTTTCTCACAACAAAGTAGATCTTGCATTCACACGAGCTAATTAATAGACCAGAACGGATCTAGATGCAAGGGGGCAACGCTTAGGGCAAGGAAAGGCTTGGAAAACATCAAGAAAGGCTTGGGAGACGCTGGAGAAGGAGAGAAGCATCAATCCACACATCGGTGACACAATAGGGAAGATCGAGGCATCGAGTTTCCTAGGGTTTATCATGTTTAGGGTTGTGTTATTTTCCTTGTATGTAATCTCCATGAGTGAGTAGGTTCCAAACTATGGGTTAGGGATATCGGATTGTAGCGGATGTTCAATTTTATGCATTAATGCTGAGATCTATTGCATTTAACTTGATATTCGGTTCTACAATCAACACCGTAAACGTCTTATACTAGTGCTGCCCGCTCAGTAACATAGGAATTCATACTTTGCTGGAAGGTTAAAGGATGAATCCGGAACTGTTGAGTTGTAGGTTAAGTTCGATTAATGAGAATTTGACCGGTCGGTTAATTGACTTAGGAATTAGGATTGCGTTCGTTAAGCTGCCATAGTACGGGTTAACTACTGCTGGAAGGTAGGGTTGCACGTACTCATGGTTAGGAGGTTTAGGCTCGGAAGAATCACTCCTCACCTTAGAGCATGAATTTCCCGTTATCAAGATAATTCGATAGGTTTATGATCTTTAGTTGTTACATCCATACGATTCCCGATATCCCGACACCCGTAGTGTTCGTCATATCCAAGTTTTCCCCAACCTTCTATCGTTGCCACCATTAGCTTAGTCTTTTAGATATTTCGCACCACGCTTTCATCTACTTCCCTTTTTCTTAGTTTAGTTATATTCTTAGGATAAGGCTGCATTAGTTACTAGAGATCGACCTTGGTACTACACGGTGAAGTAGTCTAGGAAATATATTACTTGAGGTTTCCGGTCATCAAGTTTTTGGTGCCGTTGCCGGGGACTAATAACGGCCTAGACTAGGAATTAGCTAGATTAAGATCCAGCCCTTCCCGGAGTCTTCTTTTGTTTTTCGCATTTTCTTTTCGTTTTGTTTTTATCGAGTCTATTCTATCTACCGCGGATCTACACTTTGGTGTTTTGTTTCTTGTTGTGCAGGAGCCTTGTATGAAGCTCTACTCAGAAGCTCCTCATTTACGTTCCCGAGGTCGAATGCACTTTAAGGAGCCTGCGCAAGAAGAGAAGGATTGCAATAGTGGATTCCGAGTCCGAGGTAGAAAGAACGAGCAATCACGAGACATACGCCTCTGAGGAGGAAGAAACCGATAGTGCAAGCAGCGGAGAGGACAACACAAGTAACCCCGACATGGCTGCTTCCGATGAGACTTACGGAGCCTACACTGATCTGAAGCACACGCATTTACTTTCGTGCATGGCCCGCACGATCGATAACCAGGTTGAACTACAACCGGCCTTCATACAAATGCTCAACAACTCGACCTTTAGAGGAATGGAGAACGAAGATCCGAACTCCCACCTTACGGACTTCAAGATGCTTTGCAGCACTACCAAGGTTAGAACGGGAGTTACTTGGGAGGATCTCTACATGATGGCGTTCCCTTTCTCACTTAAAGATGCGGCACAACGTTGGATGTTCAACTGTCCGGCTGCATCAATCACGTCGTGGGATGATTTGGAGCAACGGTTCATGCAACAATTCTTCCCGGATCATAGAACGCTTCTCGCCAAGAGTCGCATTAATTCTTTCCTACAAGAAAGAGGCGAGATGTTACACGACGCATGGGAGCGATTTAAGAACTACCAGCGGATATGCCCACACCACGGAATGGATAAGAAGTATCTTATCACGAGTTTTATCCAAGGTCTCCAAGAAACCACCCGATTCATGATCGTGGCAGCGGGTGGTGCTTCCCTCAGCAACCTTACGTTCAATCATATCGAGAACTTAATCGAGAGCATGGCGAGGGAAGGAGGCAAGAAGGTAGGAGAATACAATCGCGACTATCCATCTAAAGGTGCAGTGAACGAGCTTGGCATCGCCAACCCGGAATTAACGGACTTGAAGCAGCAAGTTGGCGAGATTCATCGGATGATAGCTGGACTTCATGTGGGCCAACATGATGCATCCGTAGGCCAAGGGATGGAGGAAGTGAACTACGTTAGCAATCGGGGCTACTAACAAAATTATGTCAAGAGCCATCCCAACCTCTCATATGGCAACATAAACAATGTAGCGAATCCGCAAGACTTCCAACCGCGGATAATGGCAAGAAACCAGAATCAAGGCTTCCAACCGTGAGGAAGCGGCCAAGATTATGGATATCAACCACGCGCACAATCCTCAGGTGATTCAGAGATTCTTTCTATGCTTCAATTGATGCATTAATAGCAGAAAAGTGCGCTTGGAGGGACTAGGGCTGAGCAAGAGGATATGAAGAAGAGAATGGACGGATTTCAGACGCATTTGAAACTCCTCGAAATGCAAGTGGCGCAACTAGCCCAAGGTTCGAACCGACAACCCGGACAGCTTCCCGTGAAACCCGAGACGAACCCCCGCGAGCAAGTAAACGCCATCTTCTTAAGGAGCGGGGACACCGTAGGGCAATCAATGCCTCCCATGGCTGCAAGAGAAGAGCCTTTGAGCGATAAGATCGAACAACCCATCACTCCAGTCGTGGAAGAGAAGGCGACCGAGGAAGAGGAGAGGGAGTTACCTTATGTAGCACCTCCCCCGAGGGTACCACCATTGCCCTTTCCACAGTGTCAAAGGAAGCAAAGTGATGAGGCCCAATTCTCTCAATTCGTGGAACTCTTGAGGAAGCTACAAGTCACTATCCCGTTCTACGACGCGCTCACAAAGATCCCATCGTATGCGAAGTTCCTCAAGGATATCATAATGAGGAAGAGAATCGTGGATAACGAGATGGTAATGGTAACGAACTCACTTATACAGCCTCCTACCATGGTCGAGAAGATGCCCGATCCAGGTAACTTCGTCATTCCTTGTAAGATTTATGACTACAAAATTGAGCATGCACGAATAGATATCGGAGCGAGTGTGAACTTGCTACCACTATCCCTTGTTGAGAAGCTCAATAGAGTAGGAGATCTTCAACCCACGCGGATGCAAATCACCTTGGCTGATCAATCCGTACGGAGTCCAGTGGGTATATTGACGAATGTTGCCGTACAAGTGGGAGAATTCTGGTTCCCCGCGGATTTCGTTGTTGTGGACATGGAGATCAATCCGAAGATCCCCGTCATATTGGGACGACCATTCCTCAACACGACAAAGATGGTCATCTATTGCGCGGAAGGAAGGCTAGTGATGAAATTCGGAGACGAGTCTATCGAGTTCAAACTCGACGAGGCATTGAAGAAGCCATACATGACCGAACCCGTAATGCACGTTACCACGACGGATGCACCAAAGAAGGAGATTGGACATGTACATCGAGACATGCATCCAGAGGAGATACCACTATCCGAGTGCACCGGGAGTCAATTTCAGTCACCAGCAAGATCGGACACACTCACGCAGTTCGAGGAGAAGCCGAAATTCCTTCAGAAGGGAAGTGACCCGAGCGGGCAACACACTCCACTTGGTCGGGCAGAGCTATTTTTAGGAGACCCGGTCGGGCAGCCATATAGCCCGACTCGGGTAGGATTCACGGGGGTAAATTCTCCAATTAAACACCCGACCGGGTGGGTGCGTGAGCCCGATCGGGTAGAGGTATTGGATGAGAACCCGCCCGGGCGACCAGACAGCTCGACACGTGTACATCCCACGGGGGTAAATGCCCTATTTAGCGACCCCACCGGGGCACAGAAGGAGCCCGATCGGGCACCAGAGAAGAGCCAAGAACCGCGCGTTTTGATCGATACTTCAACGCGAGCAACGGTTCTAAGGCCACGCGCATCATCTCCTACACCCTCAGTGACCCACGTACACTCATATCCCGCATGAAATACTGAGGAAATGGTCAACCAAAACCAAGTCCGAAGGAGATACGACAGAGTCGTGGGATCGAAAGAGAAGAACCGAGGATCGCAAGTGAGAAGCTCTCCAGGATTCGAGTCACGTCACGCTGATCAGATGGAGGACGGAAGAGGCGTACCTCCTCTCTCCACCATCACACGCGTATGAAGACGCTAGGGTCGAGGACTTAGGAATTTATATTTTTGAACTCCTATACATTTTTTTTGTTTGGACAATTTCTAGGACTTAGGAATTTAGTAGTCTATCGAATTTTGTTGCATTGGTTTTCCTCGTATATTTTTTTTCTGTTTTGCAGCATTACCCGATCGGGCAGATAGCTCCACCCGAGCGGGCAGCTTCAGATTCAAAGGAACCCGGTCGGGCAGCATCAGAAGACCCGAGCGGGTAGGTCAACATGAGAGACGCTTGATCGGGCGATACAGACCACCCGATCAGGCACCGTAAAAATCTGCATTGTAAGTTATATTTCGAGTAACCCGAGCGGTCACCCTCACTACACAATTTCAACCCGAGCGTGCTCCTATAATTTTCAGTCCCCCATGCCGCAATCTCTTCCACCGGAGTCGCTTGTGCGCCTCCGCCATTCACCACCGTCACCGGTTACTCGGAAATACCTTTCTTCCTCCCCTCCTTTGAAAAAAAACCCGAAAATTTCTCAAATTCATCTCGAATTCCAGGTATATCTATGAAATATTTTGAGATTTGGACTGCTATGTGTTAGATCTAGGTCTAATTAGGAAAAATTAGGGCAAAATCGTCGATTGAATCATGAAACACGAACTGCAGGTCGCGATTTCGTGATTCCACCCGACCGGGCTAGGTTTAGCACTCGGTCGGGCATCCTGGATCTTTACCCCATCGGGCGGTGTTTCCACCCGAGTCGGGCACTACCTACGGGAGTATTTTGTCGATTTTCCACCCGGCCGGGCAACACCTCCTACCCGATCGGGCATCATGCAAAACCGTGCATATCGTTTATTTTTGTCCTTCGTTTGTTTTACAGATGGCCCCGAAGATCATTCAGAGCTCCAGGAAATGCCGAGGTCTTGGCTCAGATTGCGTACGGTGAATACTCGACGATGTCGAAGGCTTGCCATATACGCCACCCCGCCCTAAGGTACTTTCACTACTTCCTAGTCTCTTCTATACTAGGAAAGGAATCACAAGGTAGAGTCAACCACACGGAGTTAGCATACCCTAGGCGGGTGGTGCAGTCAGGCTTTGAGCCTGATGAGTGGGATATCTTGGACGTCGACTTGGCGTCGCTAGTCATGAGGCACTTCCATGACATAGCCACCGAGAAGTGTAGCACAGATACGAAGATCATGTGCGGTGGCATTGTCACGATGATCGCACGGAGAGTAGGGATCAACCTTGGCATCCTGACTGAGGATAAGATCAACGAAGAGCCCGAGCTGAACCTCAAAAACCTACGCAACCGAAGGGCGATTACGTTAGTGAGGTACAACGTCATCTGGAGCTACAAGGACGAGCAAGGTCGCAACTTGGAAGTTGACCTACGAGAGATTCAGATGTCGGGTCTAGACGAGGAGGGGTCACGATTCAGGATTGATCCAGCCATGAGACACATCGGCCCGAGGCTAGCTGAGATGGATCCACCTCCAGCAGTTGCACCAGGACCATCCATGTCGAGGCAGCGCAGCCGACGCGCCACTCACTCACGCGCCTGCCCAGAGAACCCTCACCACCGCTCTGACTTTCCTTCCATGGAAGGAGTCTCCAACGTCCTCAGGTATGTCGTGGAGGAGACCAGGTATCAGACTTTTATGATAGAGCAGAGGTGCGACATGGAGGCGGCGAGGCACGGCATCGAGGTTGCGAGGTATGCGGAGCAGCAGTAGTTCCAGGAGCTGTCGTTCCCGCATACGTATTACCTCACGGAGTCCGTCCGTCAATTTCAGCAGCTCAGTTTGCAGCATTACCAGGAGCCATACGTGGCGATCCCGCAGGACTATCATACTAGAGCCATCCCGTACCGTCTTCACATCCCCTACGAGCTGCAGTCTTTCTACTTCCCACCTGGGGAAGGGGCACCCGCGGAGCCAGCAGACCTTCCGGCCACCCGCGGTGGAGAGGATGAGGATTAGACCACTCTTCCCTTTTTCCTTTTTCTTTCTTTTTCTTTTTCATCTTTTATGGACCTATTTTTCTTATTTTTCTTGCTTTTTAGTTTTAGCGATTATGTACGCTCTTTCAAACTAATTGATGTAGTGATCTTTGCTCTATCTCTTGCATTGCATGATTTTAATCTCAGGTCCTTCACGCTAACACATGCATTAGAGCAAAAGAGTGTCACGAATTCCGGATGTATCACAATTCGAGAAAGCCACACACATCAAGGTGTACTCGTTATCCTTTTTATATTTTTTCGAATTTTTGGCATGCGGATATCCCTCATAGGTCTTGAACACCGGGACTGTGTTCCGTTCAGGTCTGGGGGGGTACTCTTCGTGTAGAGTGATACGGATTTTACATTAGAGCGACATATTTGCGCTTAGGATTAGGTTTAGGATTAGGATTAGGAATAAGATGGATACCTAGTGAAATTTTGTTCGAGCTTTAGTCATCTTTGCGACCTTGTCGAATCGTGGATAATGGTCTAGATTTGCTTAGAAGCCTTTTGGATACAGACTAGTCGAGTAGTTATGTTTGAAGCCACGATCGATAGTTGAATTCACTCCTTAGGTTTCGGTACCAAGTAGTCATATCTTCGTGTATACCGTCTAGCCTTAGCGTAGTTGATATATTCATACCGTTCATGAGTTATTAGATTCCACACGCTTATACTCCGCTGTCATCTAGGATAAGTTTTTCACTATTCCGAGTTAGGATTGACATGAGTACATCGATGTTCGATGGTTCGGGTCTAAGTGGTGGGTAGAGGCGTTGTTCTACGTCCTAACGGTTAGAGTGTTGCGTAATACCGAAAAAAATAATAAGATCTTCAATAACGCACATCTTCACTCCGCTAAGGTCACGCGACCTTATGAGTGTGCCATAGGTAGCCTGGGTCTAAGTAGAAAGCCATCCCTCTTTGACTTCGACGTCCTAGGAACAAAGCGTGGATCTAAGAAAAGAAAGAAAAAAAAAAGAATAAGAACGAGAAGAATCGAGTTTAATGATATCAAAAGCTTAGGGGATAGGTATGGAGATTGCTTGGACGTTATCTAGGGTTGTGAAGTAGACTTAGATTTTTGGTAGGATTTCATGGCTCAGCACTTTCGGTAGATATAAGGCTATACTCGGTACGCTTAGGCTTTTGTCCATGTGACGTGTTGATTTGCGGAATGATTAACTCTTCGAACTTTTTGTGCTAGTGTCCATCGTTATTAGATTCTTCTTGTACTTGACTTTATTTTTGTTTAGGACAAACAAAGGTTTAGGTCTGGGGGAGTTTGATAATACGTAAAGTGTATCGATTTTAGGTTAGGTTTTAGTGTCATTTTCGAATACATTTCTTAGTTAGATTTACATTTCCGATACGATTATCCTTTACATACGCCCGTTTTGTTGGTTTTCAGATTTTTAGGCGACAAGGCCTAAACGAGCGTAAATAGACGAATTCCTAAGTAAAACCACGCATTTTGAAGATAAATTCACTTGGAGCCAAAATCAAGCTTCTGAACTCAACGAAACACCCGAGCAACGAGCGAAAAAGAGCAAAAACATGCAATCATGAGTGCCCGCTTGGGCACTAAGGTCTACCCACTCGGGCAAAACCTACGGGGTTTATTTGCACACCTTGCACGACCCGGGCACGAAGGCAACATGATCGGGTAGCCATACCCGATCGGGCGCAATGAAGGTACCCGCTCGAGCGTTAATTCGTCCTAAAAATCCCCGAGAGTTTACATGACTCGGGCCGTTCAATCAGACGACCGGGTGCTGATGCCCAATCGGGCAAGACGGAGTACACGACCGGGCGAGGCTCTACATGACCGAGTAAAACTACTACCCGAGCGGGCCGCGTTTCTCGAAACAAACTAGATCTTGCATTCAAACGAGCTAATTAATAGACCAGAACGGATCTAGATGTAAGGGGGCGATGCCTAGGGCAAGGAAAGGCTTGGAAAATATCGGGAAAGGCTTGGGAGACACTGGAGAAGGAGAGAAGCATCAATCCACACGTCGGTAACACAATAGGGAAGATCGAGGCATCGAGTTTCCTAGGGTTTATCATGTTTAGGGTTGTGTTATTTCCTTTGTCTGTAATCTCCATGAGTGAGTAGGTTCCCAACTATGGGTTAGGGATATCGGATTGCAACGGATGTACAATTTTATGCGTGGTTCCCAACTATGGGTTAGGGATATCGGATTGCAACGGATGTACAATTTTATGCGTTAATGCTTAGATCCATTGCATTTATCTTGATATTCGGTTCTACAATCAACACTGTAAATGTCTTATACTAGTGCTGCCCGCTCAGTAACATAGGAATTCATACTTTGCTGGAAGGTTAAAGGATGAATCCGGAACTGTTGAGTTGTAGGTTAAGTTCGATTAATGAGAATCTGACCGGTCGGTTAATTAACTTAGGAATTAGGATTGCGTTTGTAAAGCTGCCATAGTACGGGTTAATCACTGCTGGAAGGTAGGCTTGCACGTACTCATGGTTAGGAGGTTTAGGCTCGGAAGAATCACTCCTCATCTTAGAGCATGAATTTCCCGTTATCAAGATAATTCGATAGGTTTATGATCTTTAGTTGTTACTTCCATACGATTCCCGGTATCCTGATACCCGTAGTGTTCGTCATATCCAAGTTTTCCCCAACCTTTATCGTTGCCACCATTAGCTTAGTCTTTTAGATATTTCGCACCACGCCTTCATCTACTTCCCTTTGTCTTAGTTTAGTGATATTCTTAGGATAAGGCTGCATTAGTCCCTAGAGATCAACCCTAGTACTGCACGATCCGTATACATGCGGTGAAATGGTCTAGGAAATATATTACTTGAGATTTCCGATTATCAGTAATGTTCAATGCTATTACTACCGTGTTCCTTTAAAAGAATATACTAAGTTGCGATTTTTTTTTGTGGTAGAAAGCTCCTCCAGCTCCTTGCTCATCTCAACCTTTTATCCTTGTAGGGATTTTTATCATCTTGACTCAGCTCCTTTTGATGTCTTCGTCTACCCATAGATTGCCCTTTCACGTCCATGTGAGTGTGTGCATTCCATAGCTCCTTCGCGCTGGTCCTCGTGATCGACCTTTGTATGATCTGTGGTGAAACCACAACCAGGTTCTCATGAATAGAGATTGAGAGAATAATCAAATATTTTCTCTTATTATTATTCATTTGATCAAATTACAATTTCTAGAACAAACTAAATAAATTAGTTTTTAAAAATAAGTAAATAGGGCTATTGCATTAAGAAAAATCTTAAATAAGGTGATTGAATTGATGAGTAGTAGTCGGTGCATCCAAATAAATTGTTTGAAGGTTAAATAAATGTCAAATTCGTCCTTGGCTCTTTAGGACTGATGTAGATGTTGGATCATGCTCGAGAGTGATTAAATAACATGAGAATTTCTTATATAGGTTGAGCATAACACCAATTCAAATACTCACACCAATCATAAAGCCGGTGATGGAATCAACTTTTGGGAATCTTATTCCCCACATTTAGATTATTAGAATATCTTCAACAAATTGGATCTATACGACGACACTAGTGATCTTAGTGTGATCATTACGATTCATCAAAATGAGAATAATCGTTATGAAGAAATACAATGTCCAACATATCGACACATTTTTCATGCAAGTTGGCTGAACTGAAAAAGATAGCAAAGAAAGGATCAATTATATGCTCTATGAAGAATTTTAAGAAATGCAGCTTTTATGCCTTCTCTTAATTAAGCCTTTGGTCTTCCTTTGGATAAAAAACTGAGTTTCTCTAATCTCTTTCAATTTATTCATGATTATTCTTGTTATTCTGCATTTATTTTTTTTGAAAATCCATCCAAAGTTATTTATGCCGAGAAAGGTTAATGATAATATCTCCCATGATTGTAGAGTGTTGATCAAGATTCTTTAACAACGAAAGTTACTTCAACAACAACTAGTGAAGTTTGTTTTCAAAAGGAATTGCGGTATCACCGACCATTTTCCAAAAATCCTTTCACAATAGCTGAAGAGAAAGAATAAGATGAGGATTTTAACTCTTTTAGAAAATAGTATCGTGCTTTGAAGTTGGAATTCGAAACAAACAAATAAATTTATTCTCTCAAAGTAGATCATACAATCAATCATTCTCTATTCATAAAAGTCTTGGTATGATAACAACATTGGATAACAATAAAACACATGGCAGTTCATATCTCTTCAAGGTAACAAAAGAAACCAATTCATATATATATATATATATTCAATTCTTTTTGAAGTGTATATATATTCAATTCTATACTTTTTTGAAGTGCTTGTTTTGTATTTGTTGCAAAAAAAAAAACACATGAAGTTCGTGAAATTTCATGAGAACAAAAAGATTCAAATTTCTTCGATGAATTATCTATTTCATTGCATATTTCTTCTTTCTGTTCAAAAGGATTTGGTAATATGTTTCATTTATTCAACTTACGTAGAAAGCATTGTGGTTACTAATCACAATTACGCAATGATTAAAACAAACCATAAGGAATTCTTTCATAAGTCATCTAATTATCTTTTCCTTTAAAAATAAAGAGAACACTAAATTTCTTTTATTTCTTCTTGTGTGGCTAGTTTGTAATCTTAGGTTCTGATGCTCGAAAGGGGGAGTAATATCTTAAATTTAAAGCTGAATTTTGACTCTATTTTTGAAAGGCTATTGTGCACCTTAAAAAATATACTAATTTGTGATTTTGTTTTCTGTTAGAAAGCAATAATCTATGGATCATGAATCATGGAAAAGGATTTTGGAAAGCAACTTGGATTAATACAACAGATTCAAAATCTCATCAATACAAG
The DNA here is from genome assembly GCA_036759665.1 of Gynandropsis gynandra. Classification (NCBI taxonomy): domain Eukaryota; kingdom Viridiplantae; phylum Streptophyta; class Magnoliopsida; order Brassicales; family Cleomaceae; genus Gynandropsis; species Gynandropsis gynandra. The sequence continues at coordinate 16,144,600 of CM071873.1, forward strand.
AAGGAAATAAAGACATATAAAAACTCTCATAGATAGTATTGTTGGCAATCTTTTCTGGTTGTTGACTCGAAACATGAGTCTTGTTGTATTTTTTTTCCTTTCTCCAAGTTTTCTCCCATGTGGTTTTCTAGGTAAGGTTTTACGAGGCAACAACTCATGTTCCCATTATTCATAATCCAAGATTGATTGAGAATTTTAGATTTATAGAGTTGAAATTATTCTCAACGTATAAAAGATATCTCCTATCATCATATCATTCTCAAGCACGATACAACGTCTCTAATCAGCTCTAAAAATTCAAGGAAGAATTTGGCATTGATTCAACCTTCAACAACTTTATTTGAATGCACCAACTATTGCTCATCAACTGAACCACCATATTTGTGACAACTCTTCATGCAATGGCTCTGTTTACTTCTTTCTAACTGCTAGTTTATCTAGTTTGTTCTATATATTGTAATATCACATCGATCAATAATAAGAGAAATTAGTATCTCACTCTATTATTCTCTCAAATCTCTTAAACACTTCTGTTTTAATTTCTGCAATCAGAATGTATATGCTCAAAATATTTGTCGTAAATCATTTTTGAAGTTAGAAAAACTCTTCTACATTGCTTTCCAATGTACATGCTTCATATTGGTCATGATCAAAATTCATACTCGCAAGTAAGATATTGAGAGCTTTTGGGTGAGTATGCCCATGCCAAACTGAACTAGAAAAAGAAGAACATGAATAGGAAACAATTTATTCAACATTTGACCAGTTTATTTGAACACACCAACTACTACTTACAAGATCACATTGCATAATAAATAAGAGAAATTATTTTATGTTCTCTCAATCTCTTATTCTCTGAAATCTTTTAAACACTATCATATAAATTTATACACAGATATTTCAAGATAAATCTCATCTATTGCTTACAAAATTTAAAAAACTTTTGTGTTTGGTTGTAGAATGCCTATTTCATGTAGAAGAGCTTTCTTCTTTCATGGTGACAACCTAATTCTAAGCTCTTCTTCCTCGAGCTTGTTGAGTGCCATTTTGACTTCTAATGTTATGCAAACCATGGAAATTTTACACTGAGATGTTAAGATAGATGATATGTGATGTGTGTGATCAGAGTTTTATTTATTCCAAGACCACTCTACCGCAAGTATACGGTTCGTGTAGTAAAAGGGTCGAACTCTGGGGACTAAGTGCAGCTTTAGAACTAAGATACCTCCAGAAGAAGATCAATCAATGGACGAGTAATGAATCTAGAAAGTAAAGATAAATAAGTATGACGAAGCTAGACTAGGCAATGAGAAGTATCATGGGTGTCGGGAATACCGGAACATGCAATGGATGTTTCTAAGGATCATGAAATTCGGTTTGTATCAATCGATGGGGAACTAATATCTAATCCTCTACAATGGGAATTCTACCTCGATTATTACCGTTCCTAAATAGATTAATCGACCGGTCTCATTAATCTAATTATTCGAAGGTTCATTCACAAGACTCAAATCTAACTCTCTCAAGTCTAGATGAATCTCTAATCTCAATCAAACGTGCCTAATCTCAGTAGAATAGATCTAGTCTTATCCAAACTTGAAATCAACAATGTATGAAGGCATTAAGCGCAAATCTATAACCTATCGAACCATTCAATTGAATAAAACCGAAAATCAAGCGTTAATAACATAAAACATACATTACAATGGCATCCGTAACCCATGACAACAAATCTACTCAGAAATCATAGAGAAACAAACAAAAACGAAGTAAGTGTTTGTCTCCCCTATCATCCCGAGTGTTGTGGTTCGGATGAATCCTTCGAATGCCCGATGTCTTCAATCCGTGTTCTCTCCTCTTTCTTGTGTGTCTCTCCCTGTCTCCTTAGGTCTGTGTTTCGTCCCTTTTAATGCCTTGTACGAATCCTAGCCTTAGAAGGTCTCTTTTCTCATTAATTGGCCGTTCAAAAATCAAGGATTTTGTTGAGAAAAAGGTGGACCCGCTCGGGCATAACCACCACCCGCTAGGGTAGACCTCAAGCCCGCTCGTGCACACTTCCAGCCTGGTCGGGCTCCCATGCCCACACGGGTTCACTACAGCCCGAGCGGGCACACATGCAATTGCTCTTTCCGCTCCTTTCACTCGAGGTTTGAGTGTTCCGTTTGCTTCCATGGCCGTGCACATGAGGCATCTTGTCATTCAAACATGTTTTCGGGGTGGAATTGCCGTAATCATTTGTGTTTTCCTTCGTGTCTTCATTTCCTATACAAAACACGAAATAGTAGATAAAAGCCTCGAATAAACTCAAATAATCGGTAAGTCCAAGAAATCTAATCTAATCTAAACCTAAGAATGATATAAATAATACGACAGATAACATGTTATCAAACTCCCCCAGACTTAACCTTTGCTCATCCTCGAGCAAATCTAGAGTCGAGCACAAGAAGAGTAAAACAACAATCGATACTAGCACGAAAACTTCGAAGAAATAGCCATCATGCAAAACAACACGTCACATGAACGCAAGTCTAAGCACACCTAGTTCAGACTTCTATCAACCGAAAGTCACGAGCCATGCAATCCTACCAATGACCTAAGTCTAATCCATACTCCTAGACAACGTCCAAGCGATCTCCATACCAATTTCCTAAGCTCGAGATATCATTAAACTCATATTCTCGTTCTTATTCTCTTTTTTCTTTTTTTTTTGTTTTCTTTTTTGTTTTCTTTTTTATTGATACACGCTTGGTTCCTAGGACGTCGAAGTCGAAGAGGGATCGCATTCAAGTTAGACCCGGGCTGCCTATGGCACACTCATAAGGTCTTGTAACCTTAGCGAAGTGAAGAGAGGCGTCATTGAAGAACTCTTTTTTTTTCTTTTTTTCCTCTCTTTATTTTTACCATAGAATACGCATCGCTCTAACCCTTAGGACGTAGAATAGCTCCTCAACCCACCACATAGACCCGAACGATCGAACTCGATGTACTCATGTCAATATAAACCTGAAATAATTACAAACTTATCCGAGGTGACAGCGGAGTATAAGCGTGTGAAGGCTAGGGGTTTTAGTCGACGTCGATTCATCATTTTTATATTTTTAACATCTCTAATTCAAAACCGAATATAAAACTTTGGTTTCATTCGTCTCCTTTGTGATGGATGGAGAAATTCACAGATAAAATAACATGGGAACGAAATAAAAATTTGACCCATAACATCTATGTTAGCTTTTTTTCCGTCTGGGTGCTTTCACAGAAAAATTTGCTTTCTAGATAATCCTTCTAGAAGATAGAAACGGAAAACTCGAACAATCTTTCTAGTCACTTCTAGTTATTTCGTTCTTTATTTCTATTAAAAGTTGCTTGGAAGGCTAGGGGTTTTAGTCGACGTCGATTCATCATTTTTATATTTTTAACGTCCCTAATTCAAAACCGAACATGAAACTTTGGTTTCATTCGCCTCCTTTATGATGGATGGAGAAATTCACAGATAAAATAACACGGGAATGAAATAAAAATTTGACCAATAACATCTATTTTAGCTTTTTTTCCGTCTGGGTGCTTTCACAGAAAAATTTGCTTTCTAGATAATCCTTCTAGAAGATAGAATAGTAAAACTCGAACAATCTTTCTAGTTACTTCTAGTTACTTCGTTCTTTATTTCTATTAAAATTTGCTTGGAAGGATAGGGGTTTTAGTCGACGTCGATTCATCATTTTTATATTTTTAACGTCTCTAATTCAAAACCGAACATGAAACTTTGGTTTCATTCGGCTCCTTTATGATGGATGGAGAATTTCACAGATAAAATAACACGGGAACAAAATAAAAATTTGACTCATAACATCTATGTTAGCTTTTTTTCCGTCTGGGTGCTTTCACAGAAAAATTTGCTTTCTAGATAATCCTTCCAGAATATAGAAAGGAAAACTTGAACAATCTTTCTAGTTACTTCTAGTTACTCCGTTCTTTATTTCTATTAAAATTTGCTTGGAAGGCTAGGGGTTTTAGTCGACGTCGATTCATCATTTTTATATTTTTAACGTCTTTAATTCAAAACCGAACATGAAACTTTGGTTTCATTCGGCTCCTCTACAATGGATGGATAAATTCACAGATAAAATAACACGGGAACGAAATAAAAATTTGACCCATAACATCTATGTTAGCTTTTTTTCCGTCTGGGTGCTTTCATAGAAAAATTTGCTTTCTAGATAATCCTTCTAGAAGATAGAAAAGGAAAACTCGAACAATCTTTCTAGTTACTTCTAGTTACTTCGTTCTTTATTTCTTTTAAAATTTTCTTGGAAGGCTAGGGGTTTTAGTCGACGTTGATTCATTTTTATATTTTTAACGTCTCTAATTCAACACCGAACATGAAACTTTGGTTTCATTCGGCTCCTTTATGATGGATGGAGAAATTCACAGATAAAATAACACGGGAACGAAATAAAAATTTGACCCATAACATCTATGTTAGCTTTTTTTCCGTCTGGGTGCTTTCACAGAAAAATTTGCTTTCTAGATAATCCTTCTAGAAGATAGAAAAGGAAAACTCGAACAATCTTTCTAGTTACTTCTAGTTACTTCGTTCTTTACTTCTAATTACTTCGTTCGTTCTATCAATCGGTATACATGGAGATATGGATACTTGGTACTGAAACCTAGGAGGTGAATGCAACTATAGATCATGGTTTCAAGCACAACTACTCAACTAATTGGTATCACAAAGACTTCTAAGCAAAACTAGACTATTGTTCACGATTCGACAAAGTCACACAATAATGACTAAAACTCAAAATTTCATACTAGGTATCCATCCGTTTATTCCCAAAAAAATCAACATCTAATCCTAATCAACTAATCCTAATCATCTAATCCAAATCACATGGTACTCGACGAACTCCCCCAGACTTGAATGAAACACCGTCTCGGTGTTCAATACCTAAGAGAATCGCGCATACCGAACTACGGGAAGTAAGGGTTGGAAAGTGTTCACCTTGTGTATCTTGCTGTCCTGAGTTGGCGATGCGGCTGGACGTGTGTGCGTCTCCTCCTCAAGGATGATATCAACATCGAAAACCTGTGAAAAAGAATCACACAATCCAAAAGAAGAAATACAAGTCCACCGAGTACATCAATGTGAAATGAAAAAGAATAAGTCCGAAAAAAATGAAATGAAAAATGCAAAAGTCAGAAAGTCGGGTTGCCTCCCGATAAGCGCTTTTTTAAGTACGATAGTTTGACCGAATGCTCTCCTCATCATCGTCGAGGTGGACGTCCTCGCCTTCGTATCCGATGCCTTCTGCATCGTGCCCTTCGCTCGGGTGTGTCGCTCGTCATCCGCCTTGCTAGATCAGCTAACTCTTCCATGCTTTTCTCTTGCCCGATCATATTGTTGTTCAAGATCAGCGTCTTGTCATTCTGAACGACTGAGCATACTTTGCTGGGTTCGGCCGAAAACGTTGCACGATTGGGATTTAGCCTATGCTTGGTCGTGCTTTGCTTGCTGTTTTGTGTTGGCCGTTCATATGCTTCTTTGCCTTGCATTCATTTCGAAGCTTTCGTGGGTTGTCCATTCCCATGTTCGTCATCTTGATCCGTACCTCTAGCCGTGGAATCTAGAAACAGGTCACTCGTGAAATCAGCAAACCAAATGGGCTCTAACCTAGGTACTTTCTTTAGATGTTTATTCAACCCAAACTCCACCGTTGCTTCCCCTATCTTCATCCTAAATTTCCCTTCTCTCACATCGATGACGGCGCCATCGGTATTAAGGAATGGTCTCCCAAAGATAATGGGTATTCTTTCATCTTCTTTCATGTCCAAAACCACAAAATCAACGGGAACGTAGTAGTCGCCTACCTTATGTGGTACATCCTCCACAATACAGATTGGAAGTTTCGTTGATCGAGCAGCCATTTGTAGCACCAACTTTGTAGATTTAATCTCCTTCAAACCAAGTTTCTCGTACAGCGACAGCGACATGATGCTCACAGTAGCCCCTAAGTCGCATAAGGCATTGTGTATGGTCACGTTTCCAAGCTTGCAAGGAATGACGAAGGGACCTGTATCGGGTAATTTCTGTGGCATCCCATGTTGAATAACGACGTATGTTGCATCGGTGACCATCACCGTCTCCTCCTCTTCAACTTTACGCTTTTTGCTTAGGATTTCCTTGAGGAACTTAGCGTAAGATGGAATTTGCATGATAGCTTCGTGGAAGGGAATAGAGATATCCAACTTCTTCAACCTCACTGCAAACTTTTCAAATTGTGAATCTTCAGCTCGTTTCCTTTGGCGTGAGGGAAAGGGAAGTAGAGGGCGTCTTGGTGGCGGTGCCACACATGGTTCTTCTTCATCCTCAACTTGTACTTCCTTTTGATGCTCTTGGTCGATAGGATTATTCGTGGAACTCTTTGAGCATTCTCCTCTCTCAAAATTCTGGGGTGTGACGTCCGCAAGTTCTGTCCCGCTTCTCAACATAACGGCGTCGCAATGCTCACGGGGATTCGGCTTAGGCTTTCCCCGTAAAACTCCTTGTCGATTAGGAGTATTTTCTGTAATTTGTGCCACTTGGGTGTCAAGGATTTTTAAATGAATCTGCATTTCTGCAATTTGCCTCTTTGCTTCTTCTTGATCTCGTCTTACAATAGTCAGCTCAGCACTTATATCTTTTTGTCCATGTAGATACTGCGTAAGCATAGACGTGATCTCGTTATTCCCCTCTTCTTATTGTGGAATAGGCGCTGGAACTCCTCTCGGTTGAAACCCTTGATAGCCTTGCGTTCTAGGCTGAAAATTGTGTTGTCTTGGCTGGTAATTTTCTTGCAACGGATTCAAAACATTATCGGCATTCTGGTAGGACAGATTCGGATGATTTTTCCAGCCTGGATTGTAGGTGTTGGAATACGGATTATTAGCAACGTAGTTCAGATCTGCAACATCCTTGAATCCGCGTGAATCGAGAGACGCTTGGTGCATGTTTACCATTTGTAAGTTCAACTCGGCAACCTCAGCTCGCAATGCAAGCACCTCGTTGTCTGCTCCCTTGGCTAGATTGCGGCGATTAAATTCCCCCGACATAATATTTCTTCCCTCGGCCATCTTCTCAATCTTGGCCTCAATAGCGGTGAACGGGTGGTCATGTAGAGAACCTCCACAAGCAGCGTTCAACCAATCTCTAACTTCATCACGAAGACCCTCAATGAAAGTAGCGATGAGGTATCTTTTATCCATCCCGTGGTGTGGGCATTCGCGTTGATATCCTTTAAATCGCAGCCACGCTACTGGAAGACTCTCTTTATCCTCTTGTTCAAACGAATTAATCTTGTTCTTCCATACTTGCATCTTGTAGGGTGAGAAAAATCGCATCATAAAGCGTTCATCGAGCTTGCTCCACGTATGAATAGAATCTGGGGATAGCGTGTAGAGCCACTCGAGTGCATGCTCCCTAACTGAGAACGGGAAGTGATGCGTTCTCATAGTTAAATAAAATAACCTAAACTACCCGCAAGTGCACGGCACGTGTGTAGTATTTTAGGTGTCGATCCAACAGAGACTACACAACACAATCTAAACTCGAACTATGAATCAAACTTTAACGAACAAAAATATGGTTTGAAGAATGAAATACTGAAAGTAAATAAATGAATTGATTCTTAACGATAGGACAAACGTTCTAGGAATCCAGTTTCACCACAAGACTACCGAAACCAACGATTAATCTATCTATCATGCAATCCCAGTTTAAGCTATCTAAGGCAGACGATCCTAATATGATATCTACCCTCTCTCGAGGCATAGACACGTGATCTAGACAAGTTGCCCCCTACTTTCGTGGCTGACACCTTGAACTAAACCCACAGGAACTATGATTCATCCGTTTTACCCTCAACCGTTGCTACCCTACTTTCGTGGCCTAACCTCGGTTGTTCTAAACCTGTTCTTCTAGGACTAGAATTCTCCTTTCAGTCCTTCTCCTAATCCTAACACATGCATCTACGTGGCCTTTGTAAACACAAGTCAATTGAGCGCTCAGGTAGAGAATAGATAAACGAAAACGGGAAGATGCATTCAAAGATAAATAGAAAGTGGTTCCAGGATAGCCAAGGGCTAATCCCTCTCCTAGAACAAACAAACTACTCGCTCATGCGTCTGTAAACAAACATAAACGAAAAAGAAAGTCTAAGGAACATGAAAACCAAGCGAAACCGAAGTGTCGGGTTGATCTCCAATGCTCCTTGCTTGCCTCCTCACAAGAATCTCCTCAATCACGAACTGAATGAATTCTCTCCTCTCTAATGTCATCCTCTGGCCTTCTTTTATGTCCTTTAAGTCCTAGATGTTGCCTTAATCCCCCCCACGAGCATCCTTTTATTTTAAGTTAATTTAACTTAACTTATCTTGTAACTCGGGTCGCGACCCGCTCGGGCACTCAATGTGCCCGCTCGGGTACGGCTAGGTCAGGTCGCGCGGATCGCGATCCGCATGGGATGCCCGATCGGGCATGGTGTGCGCCCGGTCGGGTGTGAGGCAACTGCTCGGGTGTTGATATGCGTTATATCGAGTGATAAAACCTAGACTAACGCTTCCGCAAGAATACGGATCGTGTAGTAACTAGGGTCGAACACAAGGAATTGATGCGACTTCGTAGCTATTAAACTAATTGAATTAGACACGTGAGAAGACTAAAATTGGAATCGTGGTTGAGCTGAACTAAATTAGATCGAAGAGATAAAACTTTATGGCTGAGAACCATGGGTATCGAGAGTTTGCCTAATGAAGTAACGAAGTTCTAAAAGGATAATTGGTCTAGGTACTATCATGAATTCAGGGAATTCAAGCTCTCCTATAGGAACTGACTGGCGTAGACTTGTCCACTATCTAGCATGCATATACCAATGTATCCATGGCGTATCTTACATGCATAGACGCATTATGACCGCTATCCTAATCCCTAGATTTAACCGATTGACATGGCGTAGATTCTAAACCGGCAAACCCTAAATCATGGCTAAGTTCCAAACCCTAATGCCCTGGCGTTGGTTTATTAGATTTCTAAGATCATTCAATCAAGTGGCGTACAGGTAGAGAAAGCATTAAAAACAACCATGAAATCTGAAAACATGATAGATACCAAATTCATTCATTCAAGTGGCGTACAGGTAATGAAAGCATTAAGTATCACCATTCATTAAGCATACGACTTCGTTACATCATATCAAACCTCTCTAACCCATGGCAAAGGAATCTACTCAGACATAGATACAGAAAAGGAAACACAAGAGAAGTCTAGTTTCGACATAGATGATGAAAGAGATAACTCCCTATTCATAGACCGATGCCTTCGGTAGATTCTCCTCGCTCCCGATCCGTAGATCAGTCCTTTTCTTCCTCCTTCCTCTTGCCCTAGTGTCTCTCCTTCTCCTCTCATGTGTTCTGGTTCGTCCTTTCTCTTTTAGATCTCATTATTCTTTTAATTTGGCCGATCTAGATCTTAGGAAAGTTTGTTGGAATGCTGGACCCGAGCGGGCACATCATGCACCCGATCGGGCAACCACTATGCCCGCCCGTGTTGGCCCTTTAAAGCCCGAGCGGGCACCCATGCCCGATCGTGTATACTCTCAACCCGAACGGGTAAAACGCACGGTGATTTCTGGGATGAATTGGCCCGAGCGGGCATTGTAAAACCACCCGAGCGGGCACCTATGCCCGAGCATGTCCATTGAGCACCCGAGTCGTGTAGACTTACGGGGTTGCTTGGCATGAATTAGCCCGACCGGGCACTCACTAGCCACCCGAGCGGGCATGTCTTGAAGTGTAGTTTCCGCTCCTTCCGCTCGATGTTTGAGTGCTCGCTTCCATCCGTGGCCTTGCATAAGTCGAACCTTGTTACACAACTTCATTTTCGGGGTTAGATTGCCAAAATCACTCGTGTTTCTTCTCATGTCTTCGTTTCCTAT
>CM071873.1:16166902-16187572 GCA_036759665.1 Gynandropsis gynandra
ATCAGATCTCTCCTAGTTTGGCCGTTCTAGATCTTAGGAGTTAGTTGAGATAAACAAGGGCCCGAGCGGGCACAGCCTCTACCCGCTCGCGCAGGCCTTGTACCCGACCGTGTGCTTCATTTGGCCCGAGCGGGCACCTATGCCCGAGTGTGTTCCTCTTCAGCCCGAGTCGTGCAAACCTACGGCGCATCTTGATGACAATTAACCCGAGCGGGCACTCCAATTCCACCCGATCGGGCACACATGCCCGATCATGTTCCTTGAGCACCCGAGTCGTGCAAAGCTACGGGGTTGTCTTGGCATCAATTACCCGAGCGGGCACACTTCCAATGCCCGAGCGTGCATGTCTTGCAATGTTGTTTCCGCTCCTTTCGCTCGGTGTTTGAAGGTTCACTTCAATCCACGGCCTTGCACAAGTTGAACCTTGTCATTTCGGGGTTAAATTGCCAATATCTCTCGTGTTTCACCTCATGTCTTCGTTTCCTACACAAAACACGAAATGTAGATGAAATCCTCGAATAAACTCGATAAATGAATGAAATCTAATAAATCTAATCAAATCTATACCTAAGAATGACATAAAAACTACAACGGATTACGTGTTATCAAACTTGACATGCCCGATCGGGTGGTGGCTCCTCTTGCCAAATCTCGTCCCGTTTGTCCCGTGATGATCCTCGAAGTTGCTCCTTGGATCCGTGCATGTCCTTTAGCTCCAAAATGAACCAAATACGCGTAAAAACCTGTAAGAACATGAAAACACAAAAACAAGTAAAACGGATACAGAATCATACGTAAAGCATCACATATATATCATAAACATCCCTAAAATCGTGCAAGAAATACGTATGAAAACGAGATGATCAGGAAGGCAAGCAACATAACCACTTCATCATTTATTCTGGGGTAGGCTTTCATGTTCGAACATAGCATCTTGAGTTGAGTGAGATGCTGGTTCGGATCTTCCGTAGATCGTCCCCTAAATGGCGATTGACTCAACATCTGAATGAAGGACGGCTGTAACTCAAATCTATTCTGATCTATCTCGGGCCCTCGAATGCAGGAGAGAAGCAGCGTGTGTCTAGGCACTGTGTACGCCCCGTAGGTTTCCGGTGCTTCCTCCTGTTTCATCTCTTCTTCACTAGACAAATCTGTTTCTCGCTCACTTGTCGTTTCCTCTATACTCTCGGGATCACTACGCCTCGCTTTTTGCTGTTTCTTTAAGACTCGTGTAGTCTTGTCGGGATCGAAGAGAAGTTCTTTGCCCCTCGAACTCCTAGACATGTACCGAATAGTCTACACGTGGGAAAGACAAAAAACAATAGATCAGCTCGGAAAAGATGCAATGACTCAAAATTAAAGAAAAATGCAAAAAACAAAAACAAATAAAAGACTCGGGAAGGACAGGATCTCAACTCAACGAAACCCTAATTCTAAAAACCGTGACTAGTCCCCGGAAACGGCGCCAAAAACTTGATGAGTGGGATCAGAGTTTTATTTATTCCAAGACCACTCTACCGCAAGTATACGGTTCGTGTAGTACAAGGGTCGAACTCTCGGGACTAAGTGCAGCTTTAGAACTAAGATACCTCGAGAAGAAGATCGATCAATGGACGAGTAATGAATCTAGAAAGTAAATATAAATAAGTATGACGAAGCTAGACTAGGCAATGAGAAGTATCATGGGTGTCGGGAATACCGGAACATGCAATGGATGTTTCTAAGGATCATGAAATTCGGTTTGTATCAATCGATGGGGAACTAATATCTAATCCTCTACCTAGGAAATCAACGTCACTCATCTCTCGATGTAGTGCGGAACGTCTAGATGCATGAAGAACAGTAGGGAACTCTACCCCTAATGCTAGAAGTGACTTGGCGTAAGCCTAAATCTTCTACCTAGGAAAAAACGTCACCCATATCTCTATGATGTGCGGAACTTTTAGATGCATGACGAACGATGGGGAATTCAACCTCTAATGACGGATGGGAACTCGACCTCTATAAACGGAAGTGACTTGGCGTAAGCCTACATCCTCTATCTAGGAAATCAACGTCGCTCATATTTCTATGTAGCGCGGAACTTCTAGATGCATTAAGAATAATGGGAATTCTACCTCGATTATTACCGTTCCTAAGCATGCAATCCTATCTCTAAGGCCTTATACTGTGGATCCTGTGGAAATTGCTCAAAGAGTGAACCAGGATCAGGTCTTTTGTCTTTTATTCTCCCTCGACAACAAATACAACGACCTTATTCATCACATACTTCACCAAAATGAGTTTCCCTCGTTTAACAAAGTTTGTATGATGATTAAAGGGGAGGAAAGGGGAAACCGTCTCTTTAAAGAAATGACCGAGGATGCTAATGTCTCCAAAAGCACCTCTGGGCAAGTCATTTCTGTCAAGCCTTTTAAAAAGAACTTCAGTTGTGAGCATTGCAAAAAGAAAAGTCATACAAAGGATCATAGTTGGATCTTTCACCCCCTGATGTGCGTTATATCAAGTAATAAAAACCTAGACTAACGCTTCCGCAAGAATACGGATCGTGTAGTAACTAGGGTCGAACACAAGGAGTTAATGCGACTAATGAGCTATTAAACTTAGATCCAGGCTGCCTATGGCACACTCATAAGGTTGCGCGGCCTTAGAGGAGTGAAGAGTTGCGTCATTGAAGCTTATTTTCTGATTCTTTTCTTTTTTTTATTATTATTTTTTTTTCTTTTCTTCTTATGAAGCATACGCATAACTCTAACCCTTAGGACGTAGAATAGCGCCTCAACCCACCACTTAGACCCGAACCATCGATCTCGATGTACTCATGTCAATGAAAACCTCAAATAGTTAAAACTCATCCAAGGACAAAAAATTGACAGCGGAGTATAAGCGTGTGGAATCTTATGAACGCTAAAGATCTATCAACAAGCATTGATTAATCGGTATACACGGAGATATAATACTTGGTACCGAAACCTAGGAGATGAATGTAACTAAAGGTCATGGTTTCAAGCACAATTACTCAACTAATCGGAACTTGCGGTAGTCGATGCACATCCGCCATCCCGTGACTGCTCTCGTGGGAATCAACTCGTTGTTTGCATTCGGAATGACCGTGATACCTCCCTTCTTTGGCACTACATGAACTGGACTCACCCAAGCACTATCCGAAATTGGATAAATAATTCCCGCATCTAACAACTTAAGTACCTCTTTCTTCACTACTTCCATCATATTAGGGTTTAACCTACGTTGGTGCTCAATCGAGGTCTTAGTGTCATCTTCGAGGTGAATTCTATGCATGCAAAGCCCTGGACTAAGTCCCTTAATATCCGCTATCGTATAACCTATAGCTCCCCTATATCTCCTAAGAGCTTCTAGCAATCGTTCTCTTTGGGAATCATCTAGGTTGTCATTTACTATAACCGGATACGTGGAATCAAGTCCGAGAAACTCATACCTCAGCCCTTGTGGTAAGGGCTTCAACTCCACCTTCGGTGCCTTGTCAACACTCCAGTCATGATTCGGATGCTTGATTTGATCATTAAGCTCGTCGGGAGTGGTTGAACTATCAATGAAGGCCGCGTGAGGTGCGCTGAATTCTGTCTGGAATTGTCGGAGGGTTGTGCACTGGCTTGCCACATCTTCTTGACTCGAAACCCCTTCCAACTGGTCTGTACTCATGTGGCCATGAGTTGAGAAGTCCTCTTGTTGAGAACTACCCGAAAATCCATCGTTCTCTAAGGCTGCGACCTGCTGTGCTCGGGCCGCGCAGAATTCTGCTCTAAGTTCATCTAACTCGGTTCTCGGGATTTCTTTTTCATCTCTCTCATCTAGCATCTTCGTATAATTCTTTACCTCATGGGGATCTTTGTAAAGTCCCTCTCCAGCTGCTAGAAGAGCCATCTCAAGGGAATCCATATTCCCAAACTCCTCTAACACTTCCTCGGCTAATCTCTCTAATACATCAATATAAAACACCGAGTCTACCATACAAGGTTGCCTAAGTGTGTCGTTCAAATTGAACTCCACTTCCTCATCTCCAAACTTTAAAGTGAGTCTACCCTCGGCACAATGTATAATAGTCTTAGCCGTATTGAGGAAAGGTCTACCTAGAATGATAGGAATTTTCTTGTCCTCCTCCATGTCTAGTACAACAAAATCAACCGGGACAAAGAACTTTCCTACTTGCAATGGGACGTCTTCAAGTATTCCTTCGGGGATCCTAACACTCCTATCAGCCATGGTGAGTGCCATTCTCGTCGGTCGAAGATCCATCCTACCCTTAAGATCCAACTTTTCATACAATGACAATGGTAGCACGCTTACGCTTGCTCCGACGTCGATTAGCGCATGGTTAATCTCATAATCTCCAATTTTACAAGGGATTACGAAAATACCTGGATCCGGCATCTTTTTGGGTAGACTTGGCTGTAGCATTGAGTTGGTGACCATTACGGTTTCCGTTTCCACGTCCCGCTTGTTCGCAAGTACGTCTTTGAGGAACTTAGCGTATGAAGGCATCTTCTTCAACGCTTCGTGGAATGGAATCGTAATGTGCATCTTCTTCAACATCTCCGCAAACTTTGCAAATTGCGCATCATCGTTCTTTTTGCGTTGACGTTGAGGAAATGGCAAAGGAGGAGGCCTCGGTTCGGGTTTAACGTATTTGGGCTCCTCTTCCTCCTTGTGCTCCTTGATGTGGTCGCTCTCCTTCGCTGCTGCCATTGATGGTTCTACCTGTTCAAACCTTGGAAGAGTAGGGGAATCAAGTGTCTTACCGCTTCTCAAATGGATGGCATTGATTTGTGCTCGAGGATTCGCTTCCGGGCGTGCCGGTAGAATCCCTTGCGGTTGGGAGGATTTCGCAGCGAGCTGCGAAACTTGAGTATCCAATATCTTTAGATGCGTTTTCAACTCATTAAACTCGTTCTTCCTCTCTTGATTCTCTGCTTTCATCCCTTCCTGATTCGTTATCAACGTTCTAATGTCATTGGCTTGGTCCTTTTGTGCTTGTAGGATTTGAGCAAGCATTGACGCGATATCGGGGCTAACTTCTTGTTGCGGAGGAGCAGGCGCACGTGATTGGAAATTCTGATTTTGGGGCTGCGTCCTCGGCTGGAAATTTTGATTGCGTTGCATCAAACGCGGCTGAAAATTCCCCCATGAGCGTTGTGCATTGAATGCACCGTTGGAATTCTTGTACGAGAGATTGGGGTGATTTCTCCACTCGGGAGTATAGGTGTTACCCAAAGGTTGGGCGTTGCTCACATAGCTTACCCCTTCGTACCCTTGAATTCCTTGCTCGTCCGGTTGCTCATAATATTGCTGTTGATTCGCTCCGGACATCAGCTCATAAAGGCCATTGATTTTACCATTCATTTCGGCTCTCATCTCGGCTAATTCGGAATGTATGGATTGCGAATTATCCACCTTGGCTACTCTTGCTGGAGTGTTGCGATTATACTCTCCGGCGGTGTGATTTCCCTCATCAGCCATTCGATCTATCAAATCCTCGATTTGTGGGAAAGTGAGGTTGCTCAAAGAACCTCCAGCAGCGGCTACGATCAAGATCCTCGTATTGTCCATGAGACCTTGCATAAAGTTATGTATGAGGTAACTTTGATCCATGCCGTGATGTGGGCAAAGGCGTTGATAGCCCTTGAATCGCTCCCATGCTTCATATAAGCTCTCGGCTGCCCCTTTAACGAATGTGTTGCTGTTGTTCTTGGCTAGCTGAGCTTTGCTTTGCGGGAAGAACCTTGTCATGAACTTCTCCTCTAGTTGTCCCCATGATGCAATAGAATTCGCTGGTTGCGAATATAGCCAATCTTGCGCCTTATCTTTCACCGAAAATGGGAAGGCAGCTAACATGATATCCTCATCCGAGACCCCATCTCCAGCTCTTATTGTTCGACACAGCATCTTGAAATCGGTGAGATGCTGGTTTGGGTCCTCGGTGGGTCTCCCTCTAAACGCCGCGTTACCAAGCATTTGGATGAATGCCGGTTGAAGCTCTACGCGGGCGTTTCTCCTCGCAATACATGACAAGAGCTGCGTGTGCCTAGGGACCGTGTATGATCCATAGGTCAGTGCCGGTTGCACTTGTTGCGCGTTTTGAACGTTCATATCTCGACGTTCGGCCATTAGCTCTTCTTCAAACGGTTGTTCGACTACTTCCTCGGGTTGGAAGTTCAAGTGTACTTGCGTGTTATCAACTGGATTGCTCGCACTAGCTCTCGTTTCCTTCCTTAGTTTTCTGAGTGTCTTATCAATGTCGGGGTCGAAAACTAGATCCGCGCTTCCGGTATTTCTCATGCACAATTAAGCTGCACAAGAAAAAGAAGATAAACACAAGAGCACGTGAGATCCGAGAAGCAATAGAACTTGACTCTAAACACAATAGACAAACAAAATAAACACGAAAAAGCAAAAACAAACAAGACTCTATCTAAACTAATGTCTAATCTAAAAGTTTCCTAACTCCTAAGCCGTAATTAACTCCCCGGCAACGGCGCCAAAAACTTGATGTGCGTTATATCAAGTTATAAAAACCTAGACTAACGCTTCCGCAAGAATACGGATCGTGTAGTAACTAGGGTCGAACACAAGGAGTTAATGCGACTAATGAGCTACTAAACTAATTGAATAGACGTGTGAGATGACTAGAGTTGGGATTGTGGTTAAGCTAAACTAAACTAAATCGAAGAGAATAAACTTATGGCTAAGTACCATGGGTGTTGAGAGTTTGCTTAATGAAGTAACGAAGTTTCAAAAGTATAATTGGTCTAGGTACTATCATGAATTTAGGGAATTCAAGCTCTCCTATAGGAACTGACTGGCGTAGACTTGTCCACTATCTAGCATGCATATGCCAATGTATCCATTGCGCATCTTACATGCATAGACGCATTACGTCCGCTATCCTAATCCCTAGATTCAACCGATTGACCTGGCGTAGATTCTAAACCGGCTAACCCTAAGTCATGGCTAAGTTCCGAAACCTAATGCCTTGGCGTTGGTTTATTAGGCTTCTAAGATCATTCAATCAAGTGGCGTACAGGTAGAGAAAGCATTAAGAACAACCATGAAATCTAAAAACATGATAGATACCAATTTCATTCATTCAAGTGGCGTACAGGTAATGAAAGCATTAAGTACCACCATTCATTAAGCATAGACTTCGTTACAACATGGCAAATCACTCTAACCCATGGCAAAGGATCTACTCAGACATAGATACAGAAAAGGAAACACAAGAGAAGTCTAGATTCGACATAGATATGGAAAGAGATAACTCCCTATTCATAAACCGATGTCTTCGGTAGATTCTCCTCGCTCCCGATCCGTAGATCCGTCTTTTCTTCCTTCTTCTACTTGCTCTAATGTCTCTCTATCTCCTCTGATCTCTTCTGGTTCCCCTTCCCTCTTTCAGATCTGATTTATCTTTTAATTTGGCCGTTCTAGATCTTAGGAAAGTTTGTTGAGAATCAAGGACCCGAGCGGGCATGTCCCTTACCCGCTCGTGCAAGACCTTTGCCCGACCGTGCACATACAAATGAGCCCGAGCGGGCACCATACCCGATCGTGTGCTTCATCGGCTCGAGTCGTGCAAACCTTCGGGGTTTCCATGACATGAATGAGCCCGAGCGGGCACTCCAGATGGACCCGAGCGGGCACACTTCCCAGGTCGTGTTCCTTGAGTGCCCGAGTCGTGTAAAGCTACGGGGATATTTGGTAGCAATCAACCCGACCGGGCACTCCCAATCCACCCGAGCGGGCATGACTTGAGGTGTTATTTCCGCTCCTTTCGCTCGGTGTTTGAGTGCTCACTTCCATCCGTCGCCTCGCACAAGTTGAACCTACGTTTCCGGGGTTAGATTGCCAAAAGCACTCGTGTTTCTTCTCGTGTCTTCGTTTCCTACACAAAACACGAAATGTGGATAAAGTCTCCGAATATACTCAATAAATGAATGAAATATGAATAATCTACTCTAAACTAGACCTAAGAATGATATAAAAACTATAACGGATTGCGTGTTATCACCCCCATTTGAAGAACAAAAGCTATGACGGTCGAGGTAAGGCTAATATGGCCTCTGAGTCTGAGTTTGTCACTAACGCAGACCTCGAGGAGTTTTTCCAAATTATTATGTTAGGAAATCAAACAAACAAAGCTGATAAAGAGGGAGGTAATGTTACCTCTGCTTTCTCTGTTTTCGAAACTATATTATAATAGATTCTTGAGCTACAAATCATATGATCAAAAATCATGACTTGCTTAAAGATATAAAACCTCATAGTGGCTCTGTTTCTATTGCAAATGAGGAGAGTGTTCCAATTAAAGGAATAGGGAAGCTTAAGCTTCTCGTCATGAAACAAGGGTTCTCTTCGTTCCAAAGTTTTCTTATAATGTTATCTCTGTCCAAAAGCTTGAAAATCACCTTAATTGTTGTGTTTGTTTCGATTCGAACTCATTCTAGATGCATGATATTAAAAGCAAACACGTAATCGGTAAAGGAATGCTCCTCAATGGTCTTTAAGTTCTCGAGTCTATGTATTGTGATCTTGAGTCTGTGTTTCTATCAAATTTAAATATTGGTAAAGTTTCCAAATGGCATGCAAGACTTGGACACCCTCATAGCAAAGTTCTAAGTATCATTTTTCCTGATCTTAAATATAAATATGAAGCATGTGAAGGTTGCATCTTAGGAAAACACGTAAAACAAGTTTTTTGAAACTCTGTTTGGGTTGACAAAAATTGTTTGGAACTAATCCATTTGACGTTTGGACAACTCCATGTGTTTCTCGATCAAAAGAAATATTTTGTAACCTTCATCGATGAAAAATCAAAATTTACATGGCTTTATACTCCCTCGTCCAATAGTTGTGTTTATGATATGTTTGTAAAGTTTCATAAGCATGTTTTAAGTCAATATGGTGCTAAAATAAAATGTCTAAGGACTGAAAATGGTGGAGAGTATACTAGTCTTCAGTTTCACAGGTACCTTGAAGAACAAGGCATTATACACAAAACCTCGTGTCCCTATACTACGCAACAAATCAAAGTGGTCGAGAGGAAGAACATGCACCTAATGGAAGTCTCTTGAACTATCATGTTCGATCGAGATGTTCCTAAACGGTTCTTGTCCAAAGCGGTCATGACCGCATCTCACATCATTACTAGAATTCCAACAAAGGTTCTAAAGGACAAATCACCATATGAGGTATTAAACTCTACAAAACCTAACCTTGAGTACTTTAGAACTTCTGGTTGCGTGTGTTTTGTTCTTGTTCCTGACTCATAACGGAACAAGCTGGAACCAAGGAGCACTAAAGTAATGTTCATCAGATACTCAGTAAATCAAAAAGGCTAAAAGTGTTTTGATCTAAAAACACAATATGTAATGGTGTCTCGAGATGTTATGTTCCTCGAAGACAAGAGCTTTCATAATAAAATCTCCTGGGAAGAGATTAAAGGAATCTCAGAACAAAATGATATAGGTTTGTCCCTTAAAAATCTAGTAAATACTATTACGACAACTTACAATGAAATATGTCCCCTACCAAGTGTACATGTGCATCATGCAGACCAAAATGCCCAAGAAATCTAAAAAATGAAGAACAAGAAAGCCATGATAAGACCATACCTTCTAAGCAAAACCATTAAGACGAAACTAGGGCCTCAAATCAGGAGAACGAAGAACAAAGCCATGATCACAACAAAAATGAGGATCATAATGTCGATGAAGTTGAAGGAAGGATTCTAAATGAGATAGTGCCTCAGAGAAGCACAAGAATAAGGCGACCAATCCCGGACTGGATTCACAATCCTAATCAATGGCGTGGCAACCAAACACCCTATTTCAAGGGCGTGGCAACTAAATACCCTATTCAAAACTTTTGCTCTTTAGAATTTCTCTTTACTGATCACAAAGCTTTTCTTAGTAAGACTGGCAGGGATATCGAGTCAAAAACCTATAGAGAAGCCGAATGGGAAGCTAAAATGGGAGGAAGCCATGGCCGAGGAGCTAGCAACCTTAGAAAAGAATAAAACATGGGACCTTGTTCCTCTTCCAAAAGAAAAGAAACCCATTGGAAGCAAATGGGTATACAAAATCAAATATAAGAGTAATTGTGAGGTAGGAAGTTACAAGGCTCACCTTGTAGCGCAAGAGTATAATCAGAAGTATGGGGAAGATTACACTAAGACTTTTGCCCCTGTTGCTAAACTTCATTCTGTTCACATTATATTTTCTATTCATATTAACCTTGATTGGAGTTTACAGCAGATGGATGTTAAAAACGCTTTCTATCAGGGGGGAAATAAAGGAAGAGATCTATATGAAACCTACCCCGAGCCTCCAAACCGAAAAAGGAATCGTATACAAATCAAAGGGTGCTCTCTATGGAGTTAAACAATCCCCATGAGCTTGGTACACTAGGCTGTGTGATGTTGTTCGAAAGTATGGTTTTAAGAGGAGTGAGGCTGATCATTCCATGTTCATCATTCGAAACCATTCTGTATAATCATTCTCTTAGTTTATGTTGATGCTATCATCATAACAAGTGATGATAATAAACGAATAGAAAGTGTTAAACGTTTTTCAGAAGAATCTTTTGATATCAAGGATCTAGGTGAACTTAAGTACTTTCTTGGAATTGAAGTAACTAGATGATATGATGATTTATTTCTTTCTCAACGAAAATATGCTTTAGATCTTTTGAATGAAATAGGTAAATTTGGATCTAAGCCAGCCAATACCCCCATTTCATGATATAGAACAATACATACGCCTTGTCGGTAAGCTAATATACATCACAATAACAAGACCTAACTTCATTTCTCTTACCCTGTATCGGAGCTTCACGTCGAGGACGCCGTTCAATTAAAGTCTGGGGGAGCAGTTCACGTTTGTCAGGTGACTTCGTTTCATTTTCTTTTATTTTCTCTTTTATTTCGTAGTTTTTAGATTGATTTTGTTTTTGTGAGTCAGAGTCGTCCTAGGCACATGTCCGGTGCCACGTTTTGAGATGAACCGTAAACCTAGGATAATTAAGAAGTTGGTCTTTTTCGTGAGATTTTGCATTTTTGAGGTAGGTTTTTCCTCAGTGTTAGAGCTTATTAGTCGGCTGGAAAACAATAGGTCGTAATTCTTTGGTAATCCTAGCGTTGCTTTGGGAAGTTTGGACGAGGTTACTATGCTAGTTTATCGTTTATTCTCTCTATCTAGATGGTAATACTTTGTATAGCTATGCTTTATTTCTTTCTTTTTAGAATTATTAGATCGTATGAAATTGAGCTTATTTTGAAGATTAAGAGCGCACACTAACACTCCGCTATTGATAAAAACAATGCCTAAAAGAATGATAAAAAATCGATATGAGTGCATCGACCTTGATACTCTTTCGATGGTTTAGGTCTAAGTGGTGGGTTGTTGATCATCTTTCTACGTCCCTAAGGACATGGGAAATTAAAAACGCCATCTCCTCCGCTGCACTCTTGAACGAGATGCATGAGTATACCGTCATCGGTAGTCTAGGTCTAAGTAGAGGCTGGATCCCTTCAAATCCGACGTCCTAAAGCCTAGTGTGTCTACATAATATAAAAAACAAGAAGAGAAAAAGAAGACATAAAAAGCAAAAAAAGAGAAAGAAGAAAAAGAAAAAAAAAAGAAAAAATGAAAAAAGAAAGAAAGAAGCTCGGAACGAAACAAGAATCCTCGATTGTTCTAAGTTTAGCATTTGTCTGAAGTCTTGTTTGGTGGAGAGAGTTACGGTGGCTTGATTAGTTTGCCTTCGATTTACTTTCTCGTAGATAGTCTTGGTGAACCTAGGATGAAGACTGAAAATTTAATTAGGCCGAATTTGCTCTCAACTTGCTAGTTGATCGGTTAGGTTCCCTTTAGCGGTATTTCTAGGAGAACGGGGAATTCTCGGTTTTTCTATACCCCAAGTGTTCTACATTTATGTTTTCTTAGGGACAAGCAAACATTCAAGTCTGGGGGATTTTGATCATCTCATTTTCATACGTATTTCTTGCACGATTTTAGCAATGTTTACGATATGGATGCGTTGTTTACGTATGATTTCATATCCGTTTTACTCATTTTAGTGATTTTGTGTTCTTACAGGTTTTAATGCGTATTTGGTTCATTTTGGAGCTAAAGGACATACACGGGACAAAGTACTAACATCGAGGATCATAACGCAGCAAACGGGACGAGTATCGGCAAGGACTAACACAGCCCACGCGGGGGCATTCACATAGCCCGCGCGGGCTACAACCTCCAGCAAACTCATCACGGGTCGGGGAGGTCATCAGCATGCGTGGGTCATCATGGCATGCGTCAGCCCAAGCGGGGCACACCTCAGCCCGCGTGGGGCCTAGTTCCACTGAACACAACACAACAAGGGGAGCCCGCGCGGGGCACACACTCCAGCCCGCGCGGGTCGCATCTGTCACCTGCAAAAACCAGAAAAGGAAACTTGTCTAAATACGAAAAGGAACTTGTTAGTCACATATAAAAAGAGGAAAGGACGTTAGAGAAGAGGAATAAGAGATATTTTGCAGGAGAAACAAATGGAAACGTTGTCCAACTTAATCAAGAATGGAAAACACATGAAAAAGGAAAAACGGTGGCGGTTGTGAAAAAGGAAAAATGAGTGAACGGCCAAGAGGAAAAACCAGGGGAAAAGGAAAGAAAGAAGAAGGAAAGGGAAGGAGAGGAGCTAGGGGTCGAGCAAATTGAGTTAGTTTTCAAAATTCATACATGAGAGAGAATGGAGAGAGAATCGGTGAAGAAGAACACTCTTGCGGAGGAGACATTCAAGGGGCATTGAGGATCAAATAAGGACTTCGGTTTCGTTTGGTTTTTATGTTCTTTAGACTTTCTACTTCGATTATGTTTTCTTTCGAACGCATGAGCAAGTAGTCGTTTTGTTCTAGGAGAAGGGATTAGCCCTTGGCTATCCCCGAACCGCTTTTGATTTATCTTTGAATGCAATCTCCCGTTTTCGTTTATCTATTCTTTGTCTAAGTGCTAGAATGACTTATATTTACAAAGGCGATGTAGATGCATGTGTTAGGGATTAGGAGAAGGACCGAAAAGAGAATTCTAGTCCTAGAAGATCAGGTTTAGAACAACCGAGGTTAGGCCATGAATGTGGGGTAGCAAAGGTTTAGGGTAAAACGGATGAATCATAGAACTTATGGGTTTAGCTTAAGGTGTCAGCCACGAAAGTAGGGGATAACTTGACTAGATCACGTGTCTATGCCTTGAGAGAGGGTAGATATCATATTAGGATCGTCTGCGTGAGATAACTTGATCGGGATTGCATGATTAGGTAGGTTGATTGTTGGTTTCAGTAGTCTTGTGGTGAAACCTTATTCCTAGAAGAGTGTAGGCCAATAGAAGCTTGCTTGCAGCACCTTTGCGACTGTCTTAGCTGCACCAAAGTGTTCTCCATAGCTTGAGGAGTGGCAATGTGATAGTATATGTGGAGCTTCTTCTTCGAGGATGCAGCGCCTAAAGATTCCGTCTGCGCCTCTCTTGAAAAGATACAGCTCATCCCAATAGTACGCCTTGACATCATGGAGAAACTTCTTTCTCGCATTGTAATTCAGCCCTTCCGGTAGTACTTGACATGCTAAGTAATTCACAAAGTCAGCATACCATGGAATGGAAGTGCAAGTCAAGGACATTACCGCATCATCTCGGGGATAGTCGTCTATAGGAATTGACTCGGGGATTTCAAGGCGTGAAAGATGATCAGCTACCCCGTTCTCGGCTCCTTTCATATCCCTTAGTTCAAGATCAAACTCTTGCAGCAGTAAGATCCATCTAATGAGCCTCGGCTTTGCATCTTTCTTTGTGAGTAGGTAACATAAGGCAGCATGATCCGTGTAAACTATTACCTTGGAGCCAACTAGGTATGAGTGGAACTTTTCAAACGCAAAGACGATTGCGAATAACTCCTTCTCGGTTGTGGAGTAGTTTCATTTGGCATTGTCCAATGTTCGACTAGCATAATAAATGGCGTGCAACATCCGATCCTTTCGCTGACTAAATACTGCCCCAACCGCATAATCGCTCGCATTGCACATGAGCTCAAACGGAAGCTCCCATTTCGGCGGTTGTATAATGGGGGGAGAAACCAATGCTTCTTCAACTTTTCAAATGCAGCTCGACATTCCGTTGTAAACTCAAATGGTACATCTTTGCCTAATAGATCAGTGAGGGGTTTATATACCTTCGACCTTCTATAGAACCCCGCATGACCTAGGAGGTGGCAGCTTCTCAATAACCTTTATTTTCGCCTTATCTACCTCTATTCCCCTTGCTGATATCTTATGCCCCAATGCCTTCGCGAACCATAAAATGATACTTCTCCCAATTCAACACAAGATTCGCTTATACGCACCTGTCCATCACTTTACACAGATTGGTTAGACAAACATCAAAGGAAGGTCCATGAACCGAGAAATCGTCCATTAACACTTCCATAATTTCACCATTTACATCAGAGAAGATAGAGCTCATGCACCGTTGAAAACTAGCAGGTGCATTACACAAACCAAAAGGCATCCGACGATAGGCGAATGTACCGAAGGGGCATGTGAACGTCGTCTTTTCTTGATCGTTCGGATGGATGGGTATCTAAAAGAAAACTGAATAACCTTCAAGAAAACAAAAATAGGAGTGAAGAGCTAAACGTTCCAGAATTTGATGAATGAAAGGTAAAGGGAAATGATCTTTCCGAGTGTTGGCGTTCAGCTTGCGGTAGTCAATGCACTTACGCCATCCCGTGACCATTCTTGTCGGAATCAGTTCGCTGTTTGCATTTGGGACGACGGTGATGCCTCCTTTCTTCGGAACTACCTGTACAGGACTCACCCACGTACTATCCGATATAGGATATATAATTCCGGCATCTAACAACTTAAGGACCTCTTTCTTAACTACTTCCATCATGTTCGGGTTTAATCTATGTTGGAGGTCTTAGAGTCATCTTCTAAGTGAATCATTTGCATGCAAAGGGCTGGACTAAGTCTCATAATATCCTCTAATGTATAACCTATGGCATCCCTATACTTCCTAAGACCTTCTAGCAATCGTGCTTTTTGTGATTCGTGTAGGTTATCATTCACTATCACGGGATAAGTAGATTTGAGTCCAAGGAATTCGTACCCCAACCCTTGTGATAAGGGCTTCAACTCCACTTTTGGGGCTTTTTCAACACTCCAGTCATGTTTTGGATGCTTGGTTTGGCTATTAGGCAAATCAGAAGTGGTTGAACTTGCGTTGTAAGCTGCTTGAGGCGCGCTGGAATCTGTCTAGAATGCGCAGAGGTTTGTACACTGGTTTATGACGTTTTCTTGACTTAAATCCATCCCCATTTGAGCTGTGCTTATGTGTTTGTGAGTTGAAAAGGGTCCTTGATAAGGATTGTCCGAAATTCCATCTTTTTCTTGGGTTACAACCTGTTGCGCTCGAATCGCACAGAAATCTGCTCGGAGTGCGTCTAGCTCGGTGTTCGGGATCTCTTTCATCTTTCCTTCGTCCAGCAGCTTTCTGTAATGTTTCACTTGGTTAGGGTCATTATAAATTCCCTCTCCAGCTGCTAAAAGAGCCATCTCTAGAGAATCCATGTTTCCAAACTCTTCGATAACTTCCTCGGCTAGTTTCTCTAAGACGTCTATGTAGAATACTGAGTCTACCATACAAGGCTATTTGAGCGTGTCTTTCAAATTAAACTCCACTTCTTCATCTCCAAACTTCAATGTGATTCTCCCTTATGCACAATGTATGATCGTCTTGGCCATATTAAGAAACGGCCTACCGAGGATGATTGGGATTTTCTTGTCCTCCTCCATATCCAAGACGACGAAGTCAACCAGGACGAAGAACTACCCCACTTGCAAAGGCACATGTTCCAGCATGCCCTCGGGTATGCTAACGCTTCGATCAGCCATGATGAGCACCATTCGTGTAGGTCAAAGATCCATCCTATCCATAAGATCCAATTTTTTGTATAATGACAATGATAGCACGCTTACGCTTGCTCCGACATCGATTAGTGCATGGTTAATTTCATAATCTCCTATTTTACAAGGGATCACGAATATACCTGGATCGGGCATCTTCTTGGGTAGGTTTGGCTGCAGCATCGAGTTAGTCACCATGACGGTTTTTGTCTCCACATCTCGCATGTTTGGAAGTACGTCTTTGAGGAACTTGGCGTATGAAGGCATCTTCTTCAACGCTTCGTGGAATGGAATAGTGATGTGCATCTTCTTCAACATCTCAGAAAACTTTGCAAATTGAGCATCCTCGTTCTTTTTGCGTTGGCGTTGAGGAAACGGCAAAGGAGGAGACCTCGGTTCGGGTTTGACGTATTTTGGCTCCTCTTCCTCCTCTTTGTGCTCTTCGACGTTGCTGCCCTTTTGTGCTACTGTACTATATGATTCTCCCTTTTCAAACGTCGAATGAGTAGGCTGATCCAATGTCTTACCACTAGTGAATGGCGTTGATTTGCTCACGAGGATTCGCTTCCGGTCGCCCCGGTAGAACTCCTTGTGGTCGTGCTGCCCCTTGTGCAAGCTGTGCAACTTGCGTCTCCAATTGCCTAAGGTGATATCTTGTTCCCTCACCAAATTATTCTGACTTTGTTGCACTTCCATCAACAAGTTGCTTTGATTTTCTTGAAATTGGAGGAGACGAGAGAACATGGCGTTGATGTCGGGGGCCGCTTCGGATTGGTTTTGTTGTGGCTGAGACGCACGTGGCTAATAGTTCTGAGTTTAGGGCTGTGTCCTTGGCAGAAAGTTTTGATTTCGTTGCATCATCTGCGGTTAGAAATTCCGTGATAAACATTGTGCATTAAATGCGCCATCGGAATTCGTATACGAAAGGTTAGGGTGATTTCTCCATTCAGGGTTATAAGTGTTACCTAGAGGCTGATTGTTGCTCACATAATTCACCTCCTCGTACCCTTGAATTCCTTGTTCTTCCGACTGCTCAAAACATTTTGATCGATGCACTTCGGACATCATATTGTAGATTACACTAATTTGATCTTTTACTTCAACTATCTCGACATATAAGGCACGTGTGTCGTTCAAGTTAGCTACCCTTGTTGGAGCGTTGCGATTGTATTCTCCAGTAGTGTTGATGCCCTCATCGGCCATACGATCAATCAAGTTTTCGATTTGTGGAAAAGTGAGGTTGCTCAAAGAACCTCTAGCTGCGGCTATGATCAGAATTCTCGTGTTATCCATGAGTCTTTGCAAAAAGTTCTGTATAAGATAGCTCTGATCCATGCCATGGTATGGGCAAAGGCGTTGATAGCCTTTGAATCGTTCCCATGCTTCGTATAAACTCTCAGCTGCCCCTTAGACGAATGTGTTGATTTGATTCTTGGCGAGCTGAGCTTTCCTCTGAGGGAAGAACCACGTCATGAATTTTTCCTCTAGTTATTCCCATGATCGTATAGAGTCCGCCGGTTGGGAATACAACCAGTCTTGGGCCTTATGCTTTACTGAGAATGGGAAGGCAGCTAGCATGATGTGTATGTCTAGGGACCGTATATGATCCATATGTCATTGCTGGTTGCAGTTATGGCACGTTTGGTTGCATTTGTGGCACGTTCAAGTCTCGACGTTCTGCCATTAACTCTTCTTCGCTTTTGTCTACAATTTTGGGTTCGATTACTACCTCGGGTTTGAAGTCTAGGTGCACTTGTGTGTTATCGACCAGTTGGCTTGCACTAGCTCTCGTTTGTCACCTTAATTCTCTGAGCGTTTTATCGATATCTGGGTCGTAAACTAGATCAGCACTTCCGGCACCTCTCATGCACAAGTGAGCTGCACGAAATAAGAAAACAAAACACAAAAGTCGTGTGAGTTCCAAGAAATAAACGAATTTGACTCAAAACAAAAGAAAACTAAAATATGAAAAAAAACAAATAAGACTCCGGAAAGGACTATGTCCTAATCCAAAAATATCCTAACTCTAAAACCGTAATCAATTCCCTGGCAACGACGCCAAAAACTTGATGTGGTTAATCTCAAATAATAATTTACCAAGACTAACGCTTCCGCAAGAATACGGATCGTATAGTACCAGGTTCAAACACGAGGAATCGATGCAACTCTAAAGCTAGTAAACTAATGATTATGACGTGTAAAATCAATAAGTGATTGGAAAGGAATAAAGATAAACTACCTAACTAACTAACGGATTAAACTCAATGAACTAAACACCACAGGTTTCGAGAGATGCACGATGATGCAACGAAGTCCTAACAAGATCATGGTCATAGATATCGTTACGTATGCGAGGAATTCAAGCTCTTTCTTAAGAAATGACTCTCCCGATGCCTAACACCACTATCTAGCATGCGTACTACCAATCTCCCAATTGTGTAATCTCACCTACTAGATGCATTAAGTTCGCTATCCTAATTCCTAAGTTCAATCAACCAACCGGCCAAGGTTCTAAATGAATTGAGACTTCATACCCGGAAGCCTGATCCAAACTCGAGAGAGTACATTAACGCCATTAGTTTGTGCAGCAAGGATACGATCGAGAATCCATCCCCCAAAGTGCAAGAGAACATTGTTGGACATTCGATAGATAAAGGAGAGGGCAGAATCTCGATCACGGAAGGGTATGAGTCTGATTTAGAGAATCCATTTATTGCTCCGCCGGCATACGAACCTCGTGTATCATTTCCTAGATGCTTGGTGAGCAGCAAGAATCAAGAGAGTGTGACCAAATTCTTTCGTTTCCTTGAGCAGCTCGACATCATCATGTCGTTTGTGGAATCCCTTCAAATGATACCTAAGTGAGCAAATTACCTTAAGGAGTATCTTTCAAAGGAGAAGCACATCAAAGAACAGTGAGACAATAGCACTCACCGAGGAATGCAGCGCCATTCTCCAAAACAAGCTGCCACAGAAATTGGCGAAGGACCCCGGAAGCTTCTCCATCCCATGCACCATAGGAGACATTGACATCGACAAAGCTTTGTGTGATTTGGGAGCAAGCGTGAGCATAATGCCACATTCGGTCTATAAGCATGTAAACTTCGAAGATCTAAAACCTACAAAGATGTGTCTACGGCTAGCTTATTGTTCGGTAAGGTATCCGGTGGGAATTGTTGAAAACATTCCCACCAAGGTAGGCAGTATTTGCATTCCCACTTATTTTGTTGTACTCGATATTGAAGAAGATGCTAACATGCCTATAATACTTGGAAGACCATTTTTATCTAATACAGGTGCCAAGAGAGATGTACAACAAGGGAAACTCTCTCTACATGTCGGTGACGAGAAGATGGAATTCCATTTTTCCAGCCCCAAGGAGTGATGCTATAGATTTGATGTGCTGGACAAGTCGGCAAATGACATGTTTGATAGAGTAAGTATTTCTGATCCTTTAGAGAGATGTCTAACACAACTTTGCAATGCTGTAGGATTCACAAATGAAGGAGCCAAGGTCTATACGACGTTCATGAGTGCCATTGAGGCACTGCAAGACGCTCCATATAAGAAGACGCCGCACGAACCGCTCACTGATTTTACGGTAGAGAAGGCGTCTAAGCTTCAGCTTGAACCTCTTCCTTCTTCTTATCGGCATGAGATGCTAAAGCCACCCAGCCGTCTCAAGAAGAGTAGGAGAGTGAGCCCTTCAATATGTATGTGCTGGATGCCTAAAGAGGACATCCGTGAACCCTCCATCGATGATCAAAAGAGGTTGCACCAATGTTTGGAAGAGAAAGGAGCGGCGAAGGCAATGCGCATTGAGGAGGACATCCGCGCTGAAAGATGGCACAATACAAAGACCTTACCTCGTGAATTTTGGCCAGGTGATTTTGTTCTACTTTTTGACTATCGTTTTAATTCTTTTCAGGGCAAATTACATTCCCGTTGGGCTGATCCATTTCAGGTTTGAGAAGTCTTCACACATGGAGAAGTAGAACTATGAAGCGATTCGAGCGGAACGTTCACAGCAAATGGGCAGCACCTTAAGCTACATGAAGCCACTCCATATATCGAAAGCGGAAACTTGATGCGTTATCAGAGTTAAATAAAATAACCTAAACTACCCGCAAGTGCACGACACGTGTGTAGTATTTTAGGTGTCGATCCCACAGAGACTACGCAACACTTCCTAAACTCGAACTAGGAATCAAACTTGCTAACGAAAGAATATGGATGAAGAATTGAAATACTGAAAGTAAATAAAAGACTTGGGTTCTAACAATAAGACAAACGTCCTAGGAATCCAGTTTCACCACAAGACTACCGAAACCGACAATCAATCTATCTATCATGCAATCCCAGTTAAAGCTATCTAAGGAGGACAATCCTAATATGATATCTACCCTCTCTCAAGGCATAGACACGTGATCTAGACAAGCTGCCCCCTACTTTCGTGGCTGACACCTTTAACTAAACCCATAAGCTCTATGATTCATCCGTTCACCCTCAACCGTTGCTACCCTACTTTCGTGGTCTAACCTCGGTTTTTCTAAACCTGATTTTCCAAGACTAGAATTCTCCTTTCGGTCCTTCTCCTAACCCCTAACACATGCATCTACGTGGCCATCGCAAACACAAGTAAATTCAAGCGCTCAGATAGAGAATAGATAAACTAAAACGGGAAG
>CM071873.1:16218695-16232420 GCA_036759665.1 Gynandropsis gynandra
CAAAACACCAAAGCGTAAATCCGCGGTAGATAGAAAAGACTCGATAAAGGGAAAAACAAACAATCAAAGACGCCGGGATACCGGGAATCGCATGGATGAAACAACTAAGGATCATAGATCTATCAACTTATCTTGACAACGGGAAATTCATGCCCTAAGGTGAGGAGTGATTCTTCCGAGCCTAAACCTCCTAACCATGAGTACGTGCAACCCTACTTTCCAGCAGTGATTAACCCGTACCATCGCAGCTTTACGAACGCAATCATTATCCCTAAGATGACTAACTGACCGGTTAGATTCTCATTAGCCAAACTTAATCTACAACTTAAAAGGTCCGGATTCATTCTTTAACCTTCCAGCAAAGTCCGAAATCCTATGTCGCTGAGCGGGCAGCACTAGCATAAGAGTGATAATGCTAAGCGTAGAACCGATAATCAAGAATAAATCAATAAATCTAAGCATTAACGCAAATCATTGTTCATCCATTACCATCCGATATCCCTACCCGCAGTTGGGACTCTACTCACTCATGGAGAAAACAAAAGACGAAGATAACATAAAACCCTATACATGATAGACTCTAGGAAATTCGATGCCTCGACCTTCCCTATCGTGTTACCGGTCCAAGGATTGATGCTTCTCTTCTTCTCGTACCTAAAATGGACCATCACAATGGGAATGCAATCTGCCCGTGAAAGAATTAAAACGAGAATCACAAAGTATACCAATATCACCTGGCCGAAAGTCGTGAGGTATGGTCTTTGTATCATGCAAACCTTCAGCTCGGTTGCCTTTCTCATTGAGCATTGCCTTCGATGCTCCTTTCTCTTCCAAACAATGATGCAGCCTTCTTTAATCATTAATTGGGGGTTCGCGGCTGTCCTCCGTAGATATACAGCGCATACATGTTGAAGGGTTCACTCTCCTACACTTCTTGAGATAAATTGGTGGCTTTTGTGTCTCATGCTGATAGAGGAAGGAAGAGGTTCAAACTGCAGCTTAGACGCCTTTTCTACCGCAAAATCAGTGAGCATTTCGAGTGGCGTCTTCTCATGTGGAGCGTCTTGCAGTGCCTCAATGGCACTTAGGAATTTAGTGTAGACCTTGACCCCTTCATTAGTAAGTCCTACAACATTGTAAACTTCCGTTAGCCCTCTCCCAAAATGATTGGAAGTACTTACTCGATTAAACGTATCATTCGCAGACTTGTCCAGCTCATCAACACTGTGGCATGACTCCTTGGGGCTGGACAAATGGAATTCAATCTTCTTGTCATCGACACGTAGAGAGAGCTTCCCTTGTTGTACATCTATTTTCGCACCTGCAGTAGCTAGGAATTGTCTTTCATGAAAAATAGGTATGTTAGCATTTTCCTTAATATTGAGTACAACAAAACCAGTGGGAATGCAAATACTACCTACCTTTGTGGGAATCTTTTCAACAATTCCCACCGGATACCTTACCGAACGATCAGCTAGTCGTATACACATCTTCGTACGCTTGATATTCCCAAAGTTCACCCGCTTATAAACCGAATGTGGCATTAAGATAACGCTTGCTCCCAAATCGCACTAAGCTTTATCAATGTCAATGTCTCCTATGGTGCATGGGATGGAGAAGCTTCCGGGGTCCTTCAACTTCGGTGGCAGCTCGCTTTGGAGAATAGCGTTGCATGCCTCGGTGAGTACTATTTTCTCACTCTCTCTGATGCGCTTCTCCTTGGAAAGAACCACTTTAAGATAGTTTGCTCGATTAGGCATCTTTCGTAGCGCTTCCAGGAATGGCATGTTGATGTCGAGCTGCTTGAGGTAATGGAAGAATTTGGTTACGCTCTCTCGATTCTTGCTGCTCACTAAGCGTCCAAGAAATGGTACAGGAGGTTCGTATGCCGGTGGAGCAACATATGGCTTCTCTAAATCAGGCTAATATCTTTCCATGATTGCAATTCTGCCCTCTCTTATATTCACCGAACGTCCAGCAACGTTCTCTTGCACTTTTGAGGGCGGATTCTCGATTGTATCCTCGCTGCACAATGTGATGGAATTTACGTGCTCTCCCCGGTTAAAATCGGGCTTTCCGCTTTGAGTCGGTTGATGCATGTCCAAGGAGTCCATTTGAGTTTTAAGCTCGTTGATCGCAGTCCCCATTTCCTCGTTGAATTTCGTTTGGAGTAATTGTTGCTCCTTGATGCTGTGTTGATATTGCCTTTTCTCTTTGATGAATTCGAGCATCACCGCCTCAAGGCTTGATGATGGAGCTTGAGGAGCTTTCTGGATTTGCTGAAATCCCAAAAATTTTGACCGGTTTGTTCGTGCGATACGAGAGATTTGGGTGATTCCTCCAATTCGGGTTGTATGAGTTCCCGAATTGCGTATTGCCTTGCTGTTGGCGTAGCTCACCTGCTACATTCCTTTTTGCATTGTGCATTGGTAAGCCATTTGAGCCGTTTCTCCACAATTTGCCCAATAGATGGCATTCACTGCATTGCCCATCGCGCTTCTTTGAGACACTTCATAAAGACCTCGTGCCTTGTTCCGAATACTTCTTGGTTGAGACCACATGGTGTGGTTCATGGCAAGATTGTCGATAAGCTCGTATGCCTCTTCTACGCTTGAGTCCATGAATGATACACGAGCACCGTTGTCTAACGTCATTCTATGCTCATACGTAATCCCGTTGAGGACACATTTGAAAAAGGTCCTTGAATCTTTCCCATGCCTCAAATAATGTCTCTCCCTCTCGGCTTCTAAACATAGTGATTTCTCCTCGCATTTGGATCGTTTTGCTTGGAGGGAAGAACCGTTATAGGAATGCAAAATTCGCTCGTTCCCCAATTGAGAAGGGAAAGAGACGCAGAAAAATAGCATCCTCCGAGACTCCATGAATTTTGAATGTGCTTGATAGCTCTAGGAAGTCTCATAGATGTTGATGAGGGTCTTCGTGATTGCCGCCCATAAACTGTTTTTAGTATAACATGTTGATCATCGCGGGCTTGATCTCGAACTGCTCCCTCGCAACAGCAGGCGTCCTTATTGCTGTTTTGACATTGCTGATGTTTGGCACGATGTGATCATGAAGACAACGTGGTGGAGCAGCCTGCTGTTGTTAAAAATTGCACCACATTACCCATGGGTAATTGCGGCTGTCTGTGACCATCCAATACATCCTTTGATTGTTCATCGTTCGTTGATTGGTCGTGTCTACTCATTCTTCTCCCTTGCCATTCTTTCGCATATTTATTGTTCTCTCAATCTCAAGGTCGATTCGATGCAAATTCGAATTACCTTGAGATTGGGTCATGCACCTCCGAAAGACAAGTAAAAAGAATTAGTAGAAAGAAATGACAAGAAAAGAAAAACAAAAGAAAAACAAAACAAATATGATTCTAAATCTGAATTCCTAAATGTCTTGACAATTAGTCCCCGAAAACGGCACCAAAAACTTGATGCGTATCAAGTTAACAAGTTAACCTAAGACTATCCACAAATACACAGCACGTGTGTACTAGATAAAGTGTCGATCCCACGAGGACTAATGTAACACGATCCAATAATAAAAAATAAAACCAAAGCTTGCTGCGAAAGAATTAGTATGATGAAATCCAAATATGATGATGATGCAATAGATAAATGAGTTCTAAACAAAGAGACAAACGCCTTAAGAAACCGGTATCGCCACATAGCTTTCGGAACTTATCTCCGATCTATCTAATCGTGCATTCCCTATCAAGATATCTAACACGGACGATTCTTATGTAGAACCTACCCTCTCTCAAGGAATATGAACGTGGTTAGATTGAGTCATCCCCTACTTGTGTGGCTGACACCCCAACTAAACCCCATTACGATTCATGATTCGCCAGATACAACACTCAACCGTTACTAGCCTACTTTTATGACCTAGTCTCGGTTGTTCTATGCCTGATTTTCTAGTGTTAGAATTCATCTTTCAGGCCTTCTCCTAATCCCTAACACATGCATATATGTGGCCATTCGTAAATACAATTAAGACAATAAGTTCTCAGTAAACCTGATTTTCTAGGATTAGAATTCAACTTTCATCCCTTCTCATAATCCCTAATACATGCATATACGTGGCCATTGGTAAACACAAGACAATAAGTTCTCAGACAAAGATTAGATAGTACGAAACGGGGAAATGCATTCATAAATGAATCTAAGATTGTTTCAGGATAGCCATGGCTAATCTCTTCTCCTATAATAAACTACTACTCGCTTATGAGTCCAAACATCACAAACAAAACAGTATAAAAAAGAGCATAGAGATATCAAACGAGCGGTGATCCTGAATCATTCTCCAACTTCTTGAGTGCCTCCGTCGAGGGGACTCTATGGATGGATGATGGCTCTGAATTGTGTGTTAGATGGTGGATTCGTGGATGGTTATGATCGATTTATCCTTCTGTCCTTTTTGGCTTTGTAATTTTTGAATTGAAAGCTTTGGCTGACTCATTTCCACCTAATTTGTTGGTAGGCCGTTTCACATTATCATGCCCGACCGTGCTCCATGTCATGCCTTGTCGGGCATGCTTCTTCCGTAATTGTAGACAAATTGTTTTGCATTGAAGCCCGACCGTGCTACCCTTGATGCCCGACCGTGCTACCTTTATTTGTTGGATGCCCGACCGTGCTATTGGAATTCCTGACCCATGCACAAGCTTCGGGGATGAAATTGTATGTGTTCTCTTGCTTCATAGGACGCCCGACCGTGCTCCCTTACCAAGAGAGTGTCCGACCATGCATGATGTGTGCCCGGGTCGTGCACATCTCTCGGGGATAAATTGCAACAAAAAAGCTCAACCATTCTCCTCAATTAGCTCGACCGTGCTGCTCCATCAAGTAAGGTGCCCAACCGTGCACATGGTGAAGGTTGCTGTTCGGTCGTGCATTTGATCTTGGTCAACCAATCTGTGTCCTTTGATGCATGCTCAGTCGTGCACTTGTTCATTCTTGGCCATGACTTGTCCACTTTTCGTTCCTTTCGATCCGTTGTGACCTTCAATGTCAAATTATGTCCCGTGTATGCTCCTTTACTCCGAAATGAATCGAGTACGCATTAAAACCTACAAGAACACGAAAACATGGAAACAAGTAAAACGGATACAAAATCAAACGTAAACCTCGCCACTATGGTCATAAACATCTCTTAAATCATTCGAGAAACGTGTACGAAAACAGATGATTAAAATCCCACATACATGAATGTTTGCTTGTCCATAAGAAAACGTAAACGTGGAACACGTACGAAAACGAGATGATCACCCGTCGTACAATTGATTGTTGTAGTCGTCTAATCACGGGAATACAAAAACAAAAAAAGAAAAGGGGTGCAACACGAGAGACAAACGCAACGCAAGCTGCGTATTGAAAAGAACTGACATTCGTATCTAAAGAAACTCGAAAAAGGCATCTCCAGGCTCTAAAAATCCAAAGTATCGAGCTAAATATAGGATTTTGAGCTCGAAAATTTGGTCAGGCTGCCTTCAACATCGCGACGCGTCATTTACCTCGAAAAGATGAATGACATGTGAAAAAATAATGTAATTCGGCGCTTCGTATGCAAAGTTACGGGATTTCAAAGCCCGTCGTACAATTCATTGTTGTAGTCGTCTAATCACGTGAAAACAAAACGAAAAGACAAAAAAGGGGTACAACACGTGAGACAAACGCAAATAGGAAATAGGAAGCAAAAGGAATATCCGAGAGACAAAGGCAATACAAGCGGCGTAATGACAAAAAATGACATGTGTACCCTCAGAAACTCGAAAAGGGCATCTCCCGGCTCTAAAAATCAAATGTGTCGACCTAAATACAGGATTTTGTGCTCGAAAACGGGGTCAGCCTACCCTCAAGAACCCGTGGCATCTTTATCTCGAAAAGGTGAATGAGATATGAAAAAAACATGTAATTTGGAGGTTCGTACACAAAGTTATGGTATTACAAAGCCCGTCATACAATTCAATGTTGTAATCGTCTAATCACGTATAAACAAAAACAATAAGCAGAAAAGGGGTGCAATACGAGAAACAACGCAAATAGGAAATAGGAAGCAAAAGGAATATTTCAGAGACAAACACAATGAAAACGGCGTATTGACAAGAAATAAGTTTTTTATCCTAATAAACTCGAAAAGGACATCTCCCGGCTCTAAAAATCAAATGTATCTACCTAAATAAAGGATTTTCAGCTTGAAAATTGGATCGGGCTGCCTTCAAGAACCCTCGCATCATTTATCTCGAATAAATGAATGAGATATGAAGAAATCATGTAATTTGGAGGTTCGTACACAAAATTATGATATTTCAAAGCCCCTCATACAATTCAATGTTGTAATCGTCTAATCACGTATAAACAAAAACAAAAAGCGGAAAAGGGGTGCAACACGAGAGTCAAACGCAAATATGAAATAGGAAACAAAAAGAATATCCTTTAGACAAACGCAACACTAGCGGCGTATTGAAAAGAAATGACATTCGTATCCTAGGAAACTCGAAAAGTGCATCTCCCGGCTCTAAATATTCAACGTATGGTCCTAAATTTGAGCTCGAAAATGGGGTCGGCTGCCTTTCGACACCTGGGGCATTGTTTAACTACAAAAGATGATTGAGATAATGAAAAAATCATGTAATTCGGAGCTTCTTATGCAAAGTTATGGTATTTCAATGCCCGTCATACGATTTAATGTTGTAGACGTCTAATCACGCGAAAACAAAAACAAAAAACGGAAAAGGGGTGCAACACCAGAGATAACTGCAAATAGGAAATAGGAAGCAAAAGGAAAATCCTTGAGACAAATGCAATTAAGCGGCATATTAACAATAAATGACATTCGTTTCTTAAGAAACTTGAAAAGGGCATCTCACGGCTCTAAATATCTAACGTATCGACCTGAATATAGGATTTTGAGCTCGAAAACGAGGTCAGGCTGCCATCAACAGCCCGAGCATTGTTTATCTCGAAAAGATGAATGAGATGATGAAAAATAATGTAATTCGGAACTTCTTACGAAAAGTTATGGTATTTCAAAGCCCGTCATACGATTCATTATTGTAGTCGTCTAATCACATGAAAAAAAACCAAAAGCGGAAAAGGGGTGCAACACGAGAGTTAAACACAAATAGGAAATAGAAAGCAAAAAGAATATCCTTGAGACAAACGCAACGCAAGCGGCGTATTGACAAGAAATGACAATCATATCTTAAGAAACTCGAAAAGTGCATCTCCCGTTGCTAATCATCCAACGTATCGACCTAAAAAACGGATTTTGACCTCGAAAACTGGTCGGGCTGCCTTCAGCATTCTTGGGCAACCTTTATCTCGAAAAGATGAATGCGATGATGAAAAAAACAAGTAATTCGGAGCTTCTTACGCAAAGATATGGTATTTCAAAGCCCGTCATATGATTCGTTGTTGTACTCGTCTAATCACGTAAAAAAAACAA
Source organism: Gynandropsis gynandra (assembly GCA_036759665.1). Classification (NCBI taxonomy): domain Eukaryota; kingdom Viridiplantae; phylum Streptophyta; class Magnoliopsida; order Brassicales; family Cleomaceae; genus Gynandropsis; species Gynandropsis gynandra. Next base: position 16,226,157 of record CM071873.1, read on the forward strand.
AAAGCGGAAAAGGGGGTGCACCACGAGAGATAAACGCAAATAGGAAATAGGAAGTAAAAAGAATATCCTTGAGAAAAATGCAACATAAGCAGCGTATTGACAAGAAATTGGCATTCGATAAAGGCATCTCCCGACTCTAGATATCCTACGTATCCACCTAAATAAAGGATTTTGAGCTCAAAAACGGGGTCGGGCTACCTTCAGTAACACGTGGCATCGTTTATCTCAAAAAGATGAATGAGATGATGAAAAAATCATGTAATTCAGAGCTTCTTATGCAAAGTTATGGTATTTCAAAGCCCGTCATAGGATTCATTGTTGTACTTGTCTAATCATGTGAAAACAAAAAGAAAAAGTGGAAAAGGGGTGCAACACGAGAGATAAACGCAAATAGGAAAAAGGAAGCAAAAAGAATGTCCTTGAGGCAAATGCAACACAAGCGGCGTATTGACAAGAAATGACATTTGTATCTTAAGAAAATCGAAAAATGAAACTCCCAGCGCTAAATATGCAATGTATCGACCTAAATAAAGGATTTTGAGCTTGAAAATGGGGTCGATCTCCCTTCAGCAGCTTGGGGCATCGTTAATCTCGAAAAGATGAATAAGATGATGAAAACATCAAGTATTTCGGAGCTTCTTACGCAAAGATATGGTATTTCAAAGCCCGTCCTATGATTCATTGTTGTAGTCGTCTAATCACGTGAAAACAAAAACAAAAAGCAGAAAAGAGGTGCAACACGAGAGATAAACACAAATATGAAATAGGAAGCAAAAAGAATATCCTTGACACAAATGCAAGCAAGCGGCGTATTGACAAGAAATGACATTCGTATCTTAAGAAACTCGAAAGGGCAACTCCACGCTCTAAATATCCAACGTATTGAGCTAAATAAAGGATTTTGAGCTTGAAAACGGGGTCGGGCTGCCTTTAGCAACCCAGGGCGTTGTTTATCTCAAAAAGATGAATGAGATGATGAAAAAATCATGTTATCCGGAGCTTCTTATGCAAAGTTATTGTATTTCAAAGCTCGTCATATGATTCATTGTTGTAGTCGTCTAATCACATGTAAACCAAAAAGATCGGAAAAGGGGTGCAACACGAGAGATAAACGCAAATAGGAAATAGGAAGAAAAAAGAATATCCTTGAGACAAATACAATGCAAGCGGTGTATTGACAAGAAATGACATTCGTATCCTAAGAAACTCGAAAAGGGGGTCGGGTTTCCTTCAGCAGCCCGGGGCATCGTTTATCTCGAAAAGATGAATGAGATGATGAAAGGCATCTCCCGACTCTAAATATCCTACTTTCAGTATTTCATTCCTTATTCACCTTCTTTCGTTAGCAAGTTTGATTCGTAGTTCGGGATTAGGTAGTGTTGCGTAGTCTCTGTGGGATCGACACCTAAAATACTACACACGTGCCGTGCACTTGCGGGTAGATTAGGTTATTTAACTCTGATACGCATCAAGTTTTTGGCGCCGTTGCCGGGGACTATTGTCAACGCGTCTTAGATTCGAACCTTGAGTCCTTCTTGCTTTATTTTTCATTTGTTTTTATTTTTGCTTTTTACTTTCGATTCTTTCTACCTGATTTCCTTTCGTTCGTTCTTTTTGGTGTATGACCAGGTCGCAAGGTACTTCTAGCCTACTCAGAATCGACCCAGAGATTGAGCGAACTTGCAGACTACTGAGAAAGGGTAAGGAAGAAGACCACACAGAGCCGTCAGAACAACAGCATATGGATAATCAGAACGGCCGTGAACATGCTCAGTTACCCCTCGGTAATTTGGGGCAAATGCAGCAACAGCCACTCGTGCCTCAACCACGAGAACCACAGGCCCCTCCACCACGTCGTCTAAGGGATTACGGGGTGCCGAACATGAACAACGTGCAAACAGCCCTCACCCGGTCGGGCACAACCCTTGCACGATCGGGCAAAACCTACGGCCAATTGTGTGGACCATTTAGCACGACTCGGGCAAGCATTTAGGACCATTTTGCCTTGTGCCCGAGCGGGCACACATGCCATGCCCGATCGGGCACCATTCCAGCACCACAGGACGCGCACGAACTGCCCTAGCCGCACCCGAGCGGGTACACTCATTACCCGAGCGGGTAGTGGCCCGAAACCTCTCAAAACTTAAGTAAACTTAACTTAAAACATAAGGGAACTCGTGGGGCAATTTAGGCAACAATTGGACTGACTTAGGAGGCTTAAAAGGAGGCAAAAAGACGTCATTAGAGCAAGCTTACAGAGGAGAACAATTCAGCGAAGTTAGAGCAGATTCTTGCGAGGAGATAAGCGAGGAGCATTGGAGATCAAGCACCGCCACTTCGGTTTTGTTTGGTTTTTATGTTCCTTAGACTTTCTACTATGTTTATGTTTCTTTACAGACGCATGAGCGAGTAGTTTGTTTGTTCTAGGAGAAGGGATTAGCCCTTGGCTATCCCGAGACCTCTTTTGATCTATTTTGAATGCATCTTCCCGTTTTAGTTCATCTATTCTTTATCTGAGTGCTTGAATTTACTTGTGTTTGCGATGGCCACGTAGATGCATGTGTTAGGGGTTAGGAGAAGGACCGAAAGGAGAATTCTAGTCCTAGAAAGTCAGGTTTAGAACAACCGAGGTTAGGCCACGAAAGTAGGGTAGCAACGGTTGAGGGTGAACGGGCGAATCACAGAGTTTATGGGTTTAGTTCATGGTGTCAGCCACGAAAGTAGGGGGCAGCTTGTCTAGATCACGTGTCTATGCCTTGAGAGAGGGTAGATATCATGTTAGGATCGTCCGCCTTAGATAGCTTTAACTGGGATTGCATGATAGATAGGTTGATCGTGTGTTTCGGTAGTCTTGTGGTGAAACCGGTTTCCTAGGACGTTTATCTCATCGTTAGAACCCAAGTAGTTTAGTTACTTTCAGTATTTCATTCCTTATTCACATTCTTTCGTTAGCAAGTTTGATTCATAGTTCGGGTTTAGGTAGCGTTGCATAGTCTCTGTGGGATCGACACCTAAAATACTACACACGTGCCGTGCACTTGCGGGTAGATTAGGTTATATTTAACTCTGATACGCATCAAGTTTTTGGCGCCGTTGCCGGGGACTATTGTCAACGCGTCTTAGATTCGAACCTAGAGTCCTTCTTGCTTTGTTTTTATTTTTGTTTTCTTTTCTTTCGTTCCTTCTACGTAAATTGTTCTTTGTTTGTCCTTTGCAGAACTTTCAGGTCGACAAAAGATGGATAATCAGAACGGCAATGGACAGATGCAATTACAGGCTCCTCCACCACGTCGTCTAAGGGATTACGTGGTGCCGAACATGAACAACGTGCAAACAGCCATAAGGATGCCTGCTGTTGCAAGAGAGCAATTCGAGATTAAGCCAGCAATGATAAATATGCTTTATCAGAAGCAATTCATGGGTGGAAACCATGAGGATCCACATCAGCACCTCAGAGATTTCCTCGAACTTTCAGGTACGTTCAAAATTCATGGAGTCTCTGAGGATGCAATCTTGCTGCGTCTTTTCCCTTTTTCAATTGGGGGAAAAGCGAAAGCTTGGCTGCAATCACTCCCCGCCGGATCTATCACCACTTGGGATCAGCTCTGCACACTGTTCCTATCACGCTTCTTTCCTCCGAGCAAGACAATTCAGATGAGGGGGGAAATCACAACATTCAGATGCAGAGATGGAGAGACTTTGTTTGAGGCGTGGGGTAGATTTAAGGATCTTCTGCAGATGTGTCCACACCATGGACTTGAGCAATGGTACGTTATCCAAACTTTTTATAACGGAATTTCAGATGAGCACCGCATGAGGTTGGATAACGCTGCCAGAGGATCATTCATGGATCTGAGCGTCGAGGAGGGATTCGAGCTGATTGATAACCTCGCCATGAACCACACCATGTGGTCCACTCCAAGAGGTATGCCTAATAGCACTCGTCGTTTATATGAGCCTAACCAGAATAGAGCTATGGGTAATGCTGCGAATGCCATGTACTGTGCGAATTGCGGAGATACGGACCATGTAGCGTATCAATGCACAGTACATGAGGATTACGAACAGATGAATTATGCCCAGCAGCAAGGCAACGCGCAATTCGGGAATACCTACAACCCGAATTGGAGGAATCACCCGAACTTGTCGTATCGAACGACCCAACCGGTAAAGTATTCGGGGTTTCCACAAAGGCAGAATAATTTCCAGCAAACCATCCAGCAATTCCAGCTAGCACAGCAAGCTCCGCAAGCCCCTCAACCTCTTCAAGCCGTTTCATCAAACCTAGAGGGGGTATTGCTCGAATTTATGAAGAAGCAGGAGCAACAACTGGCTAAGCAGGAGCAGCAACAACAGGAGCTTAGATCTCAGATGGAGTCTTTGAGCACTCATGTGAAGATGTTGGAAAAATCCATAGCACAACAGGCCATGCAACAACAGGAGCTTAGATCTCAGATGGAGTCTTTGAGCACTCATGTGAAGATGTTGGAAAAATCCATAGCACAACAGGCCATCTCATCCTCTCGGAACCCCGGACAGCTTCCCGGTAAGCCCGATCTTAACCCGAGAGAGTATGTGAATGTTATTTCTGTGTGCAGCGATGATGAGGTTGAGAATCCGCCCTCAAATGCGCGAGGAGATGCTGCTGGTACGCCCATGGATAGAGGAAGAGGTAAGATTGCGATTATGGAAGGAGTCGAACCAGATTTAGATAAGCCATACGTTGCTCCTCCGGCGTACGTACCTCCGATACCGTATCCTCGACGATTGGTAAGCAGTAAGAACCAAGAGAGAGTGGGCAGATCTACAGAAGGTCTCAAGAAGCTAGACATCAACATGCCATACGTGGAAGCAGTCCAAAAGATGCCTAATCGTGAGGTAATGACCAAAGAGAACCACACCGAAGAGAACGAGACTGTAGCACTCACCAAGAAATGCAGTGCAATTCTTCAGAACAAGCTGACACCTAAGCTAAAGGACCCCGGAAGCTTCTCCATCCCATGCAAAATAGGTAATCTCGATACTGAGAATGCTTTGTGTGATTTAGGGGCAAGCGTGAGTATCATGCCACAAACAGTTTTCAAGCGGATGGAGTTTGGGAACCTTAAACCGACAAAGATGTCTCTACGCCTCGCGGATCATACGGTAAGACATCCAGTGGGAATCATTGAAAACGTTCCCACCATGGTAGGTAAACTTTGCATTCCCACTGATTTTGTTGTACTTGAGATAACGGAAGACACTAGGACACCTATTATTCTTGGTAGGCCGTTCTTAGCTACTGCAGGTGCGACGATAGACGTACAACAAGGAAAGCTGTCCTTACGTGTCAAAGACGAAACGATCGAATTCGTCCTGCCCAGACCCATGGACGAATCACCACTCAAGGAGTCTTGCTTTACAGTAGATTCGTTGGACGAGTTAGAGAAAGACACGCACGATCAAGTAAGTGTTTCTGATTGTCTTGTACGGTATTTGACACAAGTTTGCGACAATGCAGGATTTGCGGACGAAAGAGCTGAGATGTACACGAAATTCATGAGTGAAATTACAGCACTAGGAGACGTCCCACATGAGGAGATACCACGTGATAAGCATGCTGATTTCATAGCGGAGAAAGCATTCGAGCTTGAGCCCGACCCGCCGCCTTATGAGTACGTTGATTCCGATAAAACATATCTTGCTGTTTTAAATGCTAACATGAGTGCAGACGAGATAAGAAGACAGCCCACACGCGTGAAGAAGCGTAAGAGGCTCAGCTCTTCAATATGTATGTACGGAAATTATAGGGAGGACAGCCACGAACCTTCACTCGAAATTCAAAGGAGGCTGCACCCGCACTTGCACGAGGTAATGGAAAAAGATGTCATTAAACTTTTCAACGCAGATACCCCTTATCCAACCTTGGACAGCGAGCAAGTGAACCCCGTGCATGATGTGCCTAAGGGATGGCACGACGAGAAGACCCTACCTCATGACTTCCAATCAGGTGATTTCGTTCCACTTTCTAATTCTCGACCTAAGTCTTTCTCGGGCGACCTACTGCCTTGTTGGTCTGATCCTCTTCAAGTACGAGACGTGGAACTATGGCGTGATGCGGGTGACACGTTCAACACCAATGGACAGCGGCTTAAGCTCTACCAAGCCGCTCAACCAATCGAAAGTGGAAACTCTATTTCCCTTTCCGATCCACCCGTCGCGCACGCATGAGGAATGGAGACGTCAAAGCTTAACGACGTTAAATAAGCGCTTTCTAGGAGGCAA
>CM071873.1:16262698-16276820 GCA_036759665.1 Gynandropsis gynandra
GTGTAGTATTTTAGGTGTCGATCCCACAGAGACTACGCAACACTACCTAAACTCGAACTAGGAATCAAACTTGCTAACGAAAGAATGTGGATGAAGAATGAAATACTGAAAGTAAATAAACTACTTGGGTTCTAACGATAAGACAAACGTCCTACGAATCCGGTTTCACCACAAGACTACCGTAACCGACAATTGATCTATCTATCATGCAATCCCAGTTAAAGCTATCTAAGGCGGACGATCCTAACATGATATCTACCCTCTCTCAAGGCATAGAAACGTGATCTAGACAAGCTGCCCCCTACTTTCGTGGCTGACACCTTGAACTAAACCCATAGGGTCTATGATTCATCCGTTCACCCTTAACCGTTGCTACCCTACTTTCGTGGCCTAACCTTGGTTGTTCTAAACCTGATCTTCTAGGACTAGAATTCTCCTTTTGGTCCTTCTCCTAACCCCTAACACATGCATCTACGTGGCCATTGCACACACAAGTAAATTGAAGCAGTCAGATAAAGAATAGATGAACTAAAACGGGAAGATGCATTCAGAATAGATCAAAAGTAGTTCCGGGATAGCCAAGGGCTAATCCCTTCTCCTAGAACAGACAAACTACTCGCTCATGCATCTGTAAAGAAACATAAACAAAGTAGAAAGTCTGAGGAACATGAAAACCAAACAAAACCAAAGTGTCGGGGCTTGATCTCCAATGCTCCTCGCTTGTCTCCTCGCAAGAATCACCTCAATCTTCTACTGAATTAATCTCCAATGTAAGCTTGCCTCTAATGACGTCTTCTGGCCTCTTTTATGCCTCCTAAGTCGGTCCAATTGTTGCCTTAATTGCCCCCACGAGTTCCCTTATGTTTTAAGTTAATTTAACTTAAGTTTGCTGTTTTCTCGGGTCGCGACCCGCTCGGGCACACAATGTGCCCGCTCGGGTGTGGCTAGGGCAGAACGCGCGGACTGTGGCCTGCAATGCATGCCTGATCGGGCATGGTATGTACCCGCTCGGGTACAAGGCAGTTGGTCGGGTATTCTTGCCCGAGTCGTGCAGGAAATGTGCACAAAATTGGCCGTAGGTTTTGCCCGATCGCGCATGACTTGTGCCCGACCCGGTGGAGGCTTTCCTTGCTAGATCTCGTCCCGTTTGTCCCGTGATGATCCTCGAAGTTTCTCCTTAGCTCCGTGCATGTCCTTTTAGATCCAAAATGATCCAAATACACGTAAAGACCTGTAAGAACATGAAAACACGAAAACAAGTAAAACAGAAACGGAATCATACGTAAAACATCACATATATATCAAAAACGTCTCCTAAATCGTGCAAGAAATACATATGAAAACGAGATGATCACCCTCCAAGCGCACTTTTTTGTTCTTGATACATCAATGGAAGCATAGAAAGAATTTCAGAGTCACCTGAAGGTTGTGCGCGAGGTTGATAGCCGTAGTCTTGGTCGCCCCCTCTCGGCTGGAAACCTTGGTTTTGGTTTCTTACCATCATCCGCGGTTGGAAATCATGCGGGTTTGCTACATTGCTCGTGTTGCAATAAGATAGGTTGAGATGGTTCTTGATGTAATTTTGCTGGTAGGCCCGATTGTTGACGTAGTTCACTTCCTCGATCCCTTGGCCTACGGATGCATCATATCGGTCGACATGAAGGCCTGCTAACATCCTATGTATCTCGCCAACTTTTTGCTTCAAATCAGTTAATTCTGGGTGGGCTACGCCTAACTCATTTACTGCTGCTTTGGATGGGTAATCACGATTGTAGTCCCCGACCTTCTTGCCTCCTTCCCTCGCCATGCTCTCGATCAAGTTCTTGAGTTGATTGAACCGGGAACCACCACCCGCTGCCACGATCATGAACCGGGTAGTTTCTTGGAGACCTTGGATAAAGCTCGTGTTAAAATACTTCGTATCCATTCCATGATGTGGGCATATCCGCTGATAGTTCTTAAAGCGCTCCCATGCAGTGTGTAGGGTCTCGCCTCTTTCTTGTAGGAAAGAATTTATGCGATTCTTGGCGAGTAACGTCATGTGATCCGGAAAGAATTGTTGCATAAAACGCTGCTCCAGATCATCCCACGAGGTAATTGACGTAGTAGGCAAGTTGAACAACAAATGTTGCGCTGCATCATTGAGCGACAAAAGGAATTGCCATCAAGTATAGATCCTCCTGCGTAACTCCCGTGCCAACTTTGGTGGTGCTGTAGAGCATCTTGAAGTCAGTGAGATGGGAGTTCGGATCTTCATTCTCCATTCCTCAAAAGGCTGAGTTGTTTAGCATTTCGATGAAGGCGGGTTGTAGCTCAACCTGATTATCTATGGTGCGGGCCATGCACGAAAGAAACTGAATGTACTTTGGAGCGGTGTAGGCTCCGTAAGTTTCATTGACAGCAGCCATGTCGGGTTTATTTGCGTGATGTTCTCTGCTGCTTGCGCTGTCGGTTTCTTCCTCTTCGGAGGCGTATGTCTCTTGACCGTTCTCTCTATCTACTTCGGACTCCGAATCCGCTAGTCCAATCCTCCTCTTTTTGCGCATGATTCGTAATGTTCGCCCGACCTCGGGATCGTATATGAAGAGCTTTTGTGTGGAGCTTCTCATACAAGGTTTCCTACACAACAAGAGACGAAATATTAAAGTGCAGCTCCGCGGTAGATAGAATAGACTCGATAAAAGAAAAAGAAAAGAAAATGCGAAAAAATGACTAAGACTCCGGAAAGGACTAGATCTTAATCTAGCTAATTCCTAGTCTAGGCCGTAATTAGTCCCCGGCAACGGCGCCAAAAACTTGATGATCGAAATTTCAAGCAATAATATTTCCTAGACCACTCTACCGCAAGTATACGGTTCGTGTAGTACCAGGGTCAAACTCTAGGGACTAATGCAGCATGTTCTAAGAATATAACTAAACTAAGATGGGATGAAATAGGTGATGACGTGATGTAAATATATAAAACACTAATCTAAATGATGATAGCCTTGGAAGGATAAAGAAGAGTTGACAATTAAGAACACTACGGGTTTCGGGATACCGCGAATCGCAAGGATGTAACAACGAAAGATCATAAACCTATAGAATTATCTTGATAACGGGAAATTCATGCTCTAAGATGAGGAGTGATTCTGCCGAGCCTAAACCTCCTAACCATAATTACGTGCAATCCTACCTTCCAGCAGCGATTAACTCGTGACTACGGCAGCGTTAAGTGTGCAATCCTAATTCCTAAACCGATTAACCGACCGGCCACATTCTCATTAATCAAGCTTAACCTACAATCAACAGTTCCGGATTCATATTTTAACTTTCCAGCAAAACACGAATTCCTAAGTTACTGAGCGGCCAGCACTAGTATGAGCGTTTACGATGTTGATTATAGAACCGAATATCAAGAAAAGTACGATAGATCTAAGCATTAACGCATAACTTGTATATCCATTACAAAACCGATATCCCTAGCCCATAGTTGGGAATCTACTCACTCATGGATCTTACCGTCAATGGAAATAACACAACCCTAAACATGATAAAACCTAGGATAGCGCTGCATTCCTCGGTGAGTGCTACCGTCTCGTTCTCTTCGATATGCCTCTCTTTGGAAAGAACCTCTTTGATGAGTTTGGCTTGATGAGGCATCTTTTGGAGGGTTTCCACGAATGGGATGTTGAGGTCAAGCTTATTGAGACCCTCTACAAATCTGCCCACTCGTTCTTCATTCTTACTACTCACCAACCGTTAAGGAAACGGTATTGGAGGTTGGTACACCGTGGAGCAACGTATGGTATATCCAAGTCTTGTTCGACTCCTTACATAATTGCGACGGTACCTTTTTCTTTTCTCATGGACGTAGCAGTAGCTTGCTCTCGCTCTTTCAAGGGTAAATGCTCGATGATATCAGTGCTACACACGGAAATAGCGTTAACGTATTCTCTCGGATTTACCGGGAAGCTGTCCGGGATTCTGGGAGGATGAGGCAGCTTGCTGTGCTACGGAGTTCTCTAAGCTCTTCACATGGTTGCTTAAGGATTCCATCTAAGTTTTGAGCTCGTTGATCATTGTTCCAAAATCCGCATTGAATTTGGTTTGAGTCGAATGTTGCTGCCTTTGTTCCTTGATAAATTCGAGCATTACCGCCTCAAGGTTTGAAGAAGGGGCTTGAGGAGGTTGAGGAGCTTGCAGAACTTGTTTGAGCATTCTGAAATTGTTGATTATTTTGCTGGTACGACTGCTGTGATTGTTGAAATCCCGAATACTTCATCGGTTGAGTTGTTCGTTATGACAAGTTCGGGTGGTTCTCTAATAAAGCATGTTGATCATCGTCGGCTTAATTTCAAACTACTCTCTAGCAACAGCAGGCATCCGTGTGGCTGTTTGCATGTTGTTCATATTCGGTACCACATAGTCTCTGAGGCGACATGATAGACGAGCCTATGGTTCTCGCGGTGCGAGTTGCTATTGTTGCATATGTCCATGGCCCTTTTAGTTATCCATCTCTGGTTGATCTGACGACTCTGCGAAGGACAAATAAAAACGGTTTAGGTAGAAAGAACGAAATAAAAGAAACAAAAACGAAAAGCAAAACGAGAATGACTCTAGGCTCTAATCTAAGACGTGTTGACAATAGTCCCCGGCAACGGCGTCAAAAACTTTATGCGATTCAAAGTTAAACAAATATTAACCTAAACTACCCGCAAGTGCATGACACATGTGTATGTACCTGTAGTTGTCGATCCCACAGGGACTGCGCAATACAACCTAAACTCAAATATCCAACGTATCGACCTAAATAAAGGAATTTGAGCTTGAAAACGGGGTTGGGCTGCCTTCTGAAACCTGGGGTATCGTTTATCTCGAAAAGACGAATAAGATGATGAAGAAACCATGTAATTCGGAGCTTGTTACGCAAAGATCCGGTATTTCAAAGACCGTCATACGATTCATTCTTATAGTCGTCAAATTAAATGAAAACGAAAAAGAAAAAGCGGAAAAGGGGTGCAACACGAGAGATAAACGTAAATAGAAAATAGGAAGCAAAAGGAATATCGGAGAGAAAAACGCAACGCAAGCGGCGTATTGACAAGAAATGACATTCGTATCCAAAGAAACTCGAAAAGTGCATCTCCTGGCTCTAAATATCAATTGTATCAACCTAAATAAAGGATTTTGAGCTCAAAAACAGGGTTGGGCTACCTTCAGCAACCTGGGGCATCGTTTATCTTGAAAAGATGAATAAGATGATGAAAAAATCATGTAATTCAGAGTTTCTTATACAAAGATATGGTGTTTTAAAGCCCGTCATACGATTCATTGTTGTAGACGTCTTATCACTTCAAAACAAAAACAAAAAGCGGAAAAGGTGTGCAACACGAGAGATAAACGCAAATATGAAATAGGAAGCAAAAAGAATATCCTTGAGACAAACGCAACGCAAGCAGCGTATTAACAAGAAATGACATTCGTATCCTAAGAAACTCGAAAATGGCATCTATCGGTTCTAAATATCCAACGTATCGACCTAAATAAAGGATTTTGAGCTTGAAAACGTATTCGGGCTGCCTTCAGCAGCCCATGGCGTCGTTTATCTCGAAAAGATAAATGAGATGACAAAAAAATCATGTAATTCAGAACTTCTTACGCAAAGTTATGGTACTTCAAAGCCCATCATACGATTCATTGTTGTAGTCTTCCAATCCCGTGAAAACAAAAAAAAACGGAAAAGGGGTGCAACACGGGAGATAAACGCAAATAGGAAAATGGAAGCGAAAAGAATATCCTTGAGACAAACGCAACGCAAGAGGCGTATTGACAAGAAATGACATTCGTATCCTAAGAAACTCGAAAAGTTCATCTCTCGGTGCTAAATATGAAACGTATCGACCTAAATAAAGGATTTTGAGCTTGAAAATGGGGTTGATCTTCCTTCAGCAGTTCGGGGCATCATTTATCTCGGAAGATGAATGAGATGATGAAAAAGTCATGTAATTCGGAGCTTCTTACGCAAATATATGGTATTTCAAAGCCCGTCATTCGATTCATTGTTGTAGTCATCTAATCACGTGAAAATAAAAACAAAAAGCGTAAAAGAAGTGCAACACGAGAGATAAACGTAGAGAGGAAATAGGAAGCAAAAAGAATATCCGAGAGACAAACGCAGCGCAAGCAGCGTATTGACAATAAATGACATTTGTATCCTAAGAAACCCGAAAAGTGCATCTCCCAGCACTAAATATCCAACGTATCGACCTATATAAAGGATATTGAGCTCGAAAACGAGTTCGGGCTTCCTTCAGCAGCCCGGGGCGCATTTGTTTCGAAAAGATGAATGAGATGATGAATAATTATGTAATTCGGAGCTTCTTACGCAAAGTTGTGGTATTTTAAAGCCCGTTATATGATTCATTGTTGTAGTCGTCTAATTACGTGGAAAGAAAAACAAAAAGCGGAAAAGGGGTGCAACACGAGAGAGAAACGCTGATAACATCTATTTTGTTATAGTATTTTAGTCTCTTCTTATATGAAAAGAAAACATGGTTTACATAATATAGAAGCAAGTTGCTGGAACAATATGTAAACTTCCAACCGCCTACAGAAAATGGAAAGAATTCTGCCTACATGAGAATTGGAAACTGCAACCGTCAAAGACAGAAAATGGAAATGGCTGCTGGAACAATTAATGGAAATACAAGAACATGAAAGAAGGCAACAAAGCAAAGACAAAAAGCAGGAAAAAGGAAAAGGAAATCGTTGCTGCATACGAGGAAAAGGAAATACAAGTAGTTGAAGAAAACAGAAACCGAGAAAATGGAAACTAGCCAAAAAGGAAATCTAGCAAAAAAAAAAAGGAACGTGCTGGCTGCTTAAACCAAAAGGAAATATGGATAGAGAAGAGGAAGGGGAGCTACATGGGTGGGAAATAAAGAGGAAACGTCGACAATTACACAAGAATGGAAAAACATGAGATGGAAAAACTCGGAAAAGGAAAACTCCATTGCTATAAGAAACATGAAATTCCAGCAACTAGAGAGGAAAGAAAGAGGACGGCCAAAGAGGAAACATTAGAGGAAAGGAAAGAGGAGAAAGAGGGCTAAAAGGGTAGAGCTTCAGCAGCCCAATTCGGACAGAAACGAAGAGAACAAATAGAGCAGACGCAGAGAGAGAGAGTAGAGAGAGAATAATGCAAACAAGGGTGAAGGACGAAGCAACGAAGCCGAATCGTGGAGGAGCTATTGAAGATTTCGATAATAGAATAGGGAGGAATCTCGTTCTTTATCAATGTTGAATATTGTTATCCTTTGCCTTTCGTATTCTAAGTTCATGTCCGAGTAGGTCCATAGCCATAGGTTAGAGAGCTTTGCCGATATGTAACGAAGTTTTGTTCTTAATGCTTGTTGATTCTTAATGCTTTCGTTCTTGAATGACACTTGAATGAATGATTTTTGTATTTGATCATTTTTCAGAATGATTGGTTGTTCTTAATGCTTTCGTTCTTGCATGCCACTTGAATGAATAATTATAGAAGTATAATGAATCTATGCCAGTGGATTAGACTTTGGAACTTAGCCATTATTTAGGATTTAATCAATTTAGAATCAATGCCAGGTCGGTTGATTGGTAGTACACACGTTAGGGAGAGGACAAGTCAATGCGAGACAGTTCCTATATTTGAGCTTGAATTCCCAGAACTCATGATAATTTCTAAGAATAATGATCTTGATAGAACTTCGTTGCATCATCGTGCATCTCTCGAAACCTGTGGTGTCTAGTTTATTAAGTTTAATCCAAAAGTTAGTTAGTTAGTTTGTATTTTCGCATCCCCATCACTTATATATTTTACACGTCTTATTCATTAGTTTACTAGCTTTAGAGTTCATCAATTTCTTTTGTTCGACCCTGAAACTTTACGATCCGTATTCTTACGGAAGCATTTGTCTAGGTAAATTATTACTTGAGATTAACCACATCAAGTTTTTGGCGCCGTTGCCAGGGAATTGATTACAGTTTAGAGTTAGGGTACTTTTGAATTAGGATATAGTCCTTTCCGGAGTCTTTATTTTGTTTTTCGTATTTCTTTTTATTTTGTTTTCTTTCTTTTTGAGTTAAACTTTTTTTTACCTCTTGGAGCTTAATCGAATTATTTGTTCTTTATTTTGCAAGGTAACATGAATGAAGTACATCCTTTGTATGCCGGTATAGCTGAATTAAAAAATCAACTTTCCGGAATTTATCATATGTTGTCTAACTCACACCGTCCGCATTACTCGGAGCAATTAATAACACGTAATCCGTTGTAGTTTTTATATCATTCTTAGGTCTAGTTTAGAGTAGATTATTTATATTTCATTCACTTATTGAGTATATTCGAAGACTTTATCTACATTTCGTGTTTTGCATAGGAAACGAAGACATGAGGAGAAACACGAGTGAATATGGCAATCTAACCCCGAAAACGAAGTTGAGTAACAAGATTCGACTTGTGCAAGGCCATGCACTGAAAGTGAACACTCAAACACCGAGCGAAGGGAACGAAACAACATTTCAAGACATGCCCGCTCGGGCATTGGAAGTGTACACGATCGGGCTATTTGCTGCCAATTACCCCCGTAGCTTTGCACGACTCGGGCACTCAAGGTACACGACCAAAGATGGAGTGCCCGCTCGGGTGCAATTGGAGTGCCCGCTCGGGCCAGCTGATGCCAAGAAATCCCCGTAGGTTTGCACGACTCGGGCTCAAGAATCACACGATCGGGCATGGTGCCCGCTCGGGCTGGAAGGAGGGCACACGGTCGGGCAAGTGGCCTGCACGAGCGGGTAGAGGACATGCCCGCTCGGGTCCTTGATTCTCAACAAACTTTCCTAAGATCTAGAACGACCAAATTAAAAGGTCTGTATTTATGTCTGAGTAGATCCTTTGCCATGGGTTAGAGAGATTTGCTATGTTGTAACGAAGTCTTACGCTTAATGAATGGTGGAACTTAATGCTTTCATTACTTGTACGCCACTCGAATGAATGAAATTGGTACTTTTTCATGTTTTCAGATTTCATGGTTGTTCTTAATGCTTTCTTTACTTGTACGCCACTTGATTGAATGATGTTAGAAGCCTAATAAACCAACGCCAGGGCATTAGACTTCGGAACTTAGCCATGATTTAGGGTTTAGCCGGTTTAGAATCTACGCCAGGTCAATCGGTTGAATCTAGGGATTAGGATAGCGGTCGTAATGCGTCTATGCATGTAAGATGCGCAATGGATACATTGGTATATGCATGCTAGATAGTGGACAAGTCTACGCCAGTCAGTTCCTATAGGAGATCTTGAATTCCCTGAACTCATGATAGTACCTTAGACCAATTATCCTTTTAGAACTTCGTTACTTCATTATGCAAACTCTTGATACCCATGGTGCTTAGCTATAATTTGATCTCATCGATTTAGTCTAGTCTAGCTCAATAACAACCCCATTCTTAGTCACCTTACACGTCTATTCCATTAGTTTAATAGCTTATAAGACGCATCATCTCCTTGTGTTCGACCCTAGTTACTACACGATCCGTATTCTTGCGGAAGCGTTAGTCTAGGTTTTATCACTTGATATAACGCACATCAGCAATCATGGGAACAAGAAGTTTGGGGGTATGAAGAAGTGAACTACGAGAGTTACAATCAGCCTTTCGAGAAAACATACAATCCTGGATGGAGCAATCACCCAAACTTCCCGAATAGGAACTCCGACGGTGTGTTGATTGCGCAACATCTATTGGGAACTTTTCAGCCGAAAGCGATGCAACGAAACCAGAACTCTCAGCGATGGACGCAACCCCAAACTCAGAATTATCAATCATATGCGCCCCCATGTCCGCAGCAAGAAGCTAACGCCAATATTATGTCCATGCTCGCTCAAATCTTACAAGGGGAGAAAGATCAATACGCCAAACTTAGAGAGATGAGGGCGAGTTATGGAGACGTAAAGAAGGAGGCTATGGAACTCGAAACATACCTAAAGATCTTAGACAATCAAATTGCACAACTCGATGCAAATTCCTCCAAACCACAGGGAGTTCTATCGGGAAGATCAGAAACAAATCCTTGTGAGCATGTCAACGAAATTTGCCTAAGGAATTGTAAGACGGTGGATCAGCCTACTTCTATGTCTGAAAGGGGTGAAGCATCTATCACAGTAGCGGAAACAGCTGTCAACAAGTTTAAGGAGAAGCTCGAGGAGGAAGAGCAGCCAAAATATGTAAAACCAGCCTCGAGGCCACCTCCTTTACCGTTTCCACAACGTCAACTCACGAAAATGGTAGATCGGCCGATTCCTTAACCATTTGAAAAGGATGAAACGTCTACTACAGCAGTGGAAAAGGGCGGTGACGTTAAAGATCACAGTAAGAAAACCGAGGAGAAATATCCAACGTATCAACCTAAATAAAAGATTTTGAGCACGAAAACGGGGTCGGGCTACCATCAGCAACCCGAGGCATCGTTTAAATCGAAAAGATGAATGAGATGATCACAAAAATCATGCAATTTGGAGCTTCTTACGCAAAGATATGGTATTTCAAAGCTCGTCATAAAATTCATTGTTGTAGTCGTCTAATCACGTGAAAACAAACACAAAAAGCGGAAAAGGGGTGCAACACGAGAGATAAACGCAAGTAGGAAATAGGAAGCAACATGAATATCCAAGAGACAAATGCAATGCAAAAGGAGTATTGACAAGAAATGACATTCGTATCCTAAGAAACTCGAAAAGTGCATCTCCAGGCTCTAAATATTTAACAAAACGACCTAAATAAAGGATTTTGAGCTTGAAAATGGGGTCAGGCTTCCTTCAGAAACCCAGACCATCATTTATCTTGAAAAGATGAACGAGCTGATGAAAAAATCATATAATTCGGAGCATCTTACGCAAAGATATGGTATTTTAAAGCCTGTCATATGATTCATTGTTGCAGTCGTCTAATCACGTGAAATCAAAAACAAAAAGCGGAAAAGGGGTGCAATACGAGAGATAAATGCAAATAGGAAATAGGAAGCAAAAGGAGTATCCGAGAGTCAAATGCAATGCAAGCGGCATATTGACGAGAAATGACATTCCTATCCTAAGAAACTCGAAAAGTGCATCTCACGGCTCTAAATATAAAAAATATCGTCATAAATAAAGGCTTTTGAGCTCAAAAACGGGGTCAGGCTACATTCAGCAACTTGGGGCCACGTTTAAGTCGAAAAGATGAATGAGATGATGAAAAAATCATGTAATTCGGAGCTTCTTACGCAAAGATATGGTATTTCAAAGCCCATCATACGATTCATTGTTGTAGTTATCTAATCACATGAAAACAAAAACAAAAAGCGGAAAAGGGGTGCAACACGAAAGATAAACGCAAATAGAAAATAGCAAGCAAAACGAATATCCTTGAGACAAACGCAACGCAAGCGCGGTATTAGCAAGAAATGACATCCGTATCCTTAGAACCTCGAAAAGGGAATCTCCCGGCTCTAAATATCCAATTTATCAACCGAAATAAAGGCTTTTGATCTCGAAAACGGGCCGGGCTGCCTTCAGCAACCCAGGGCATCTTTTATCTAGAAAAGATGAATGAGATGATGAAAAAATCATGTAATTCGGAGCATCTTATGCAAAGTTATAGTATTAGAAAGCCCATCATATGATTCATTGTTGTAGTCGTCTTATGACGTGAAAACAAAAATAAAAAGCGGAAAAGGGGTGCAATACGAGTGATAAAGGCAAATAGGAAATATGAAGCAAAAAGAATATCCTTGAGGCAAACGCAACGAAAGCGGCGTATTGACAATTCATTGTTGTAGTCGTCTAATCACGTGAAAACAAAAACAAAAAGCGGAAAAGGGGTCCAACACGAGAGATCAATGCAAATAGAAAATAGGAAGCAAAATGAATATCCGAGAGACAAACGCAACGCAAGCGGCGTATTGACAAGAAATGACATTCGTATCCTAAGAAACTCGAAAAGTGCATCTCCAGGCTCTAAATATTTAACAAAACGACCTAAATAAAGGATTTTGAGCTTGAAAATGGGGCCGGGCTTCCTTCAGAAACCCAGACCATCATTTATCTCGAAAAGATGAACGAGCTGATGAAAAGATCATATAATTCGAAGCTTCTTACGCAAAGATATGGTATTTTAAAGCCTGTCATATGATTCATTGTTGCAGTCGTCTAATCACGTGAAATCAAAAACAAAAAGCGGAAAAGGGGTGCAATACGAGAGATAAATGCAAATAGGAAATAGGAAGCAAAAGGAGTATCCGAGAGTCAAATGCAATGCAAGCGGCATATTGACAAGAAATGACATTCCTATCCTAAGAAACTCGAAAAGTGCATCTCACGGCTCTAAATATCAAAAATATCGTCATAAATAAAGGCTTTTGAGCTCAAAAACGGGGTCAGGCTACATTCAGCAACTTGGGGCCACGTTTAACTCGAAAAGATGAATGAGATGATGAAAAAATCATGTAATTCGGAGCTTCTTACGCAAAGATATGGTATTTCAAAGCCCGTCATACGATTCATTGTTGTAGTTGTCTAATCACGTGAAAACAAAAACAAAAAGCGGAAAAGGGGTGCAACACGAAAGATAAACGCAAATAGAAAATAGCAAGCAAAACGAATATCCTTGAGACAAACGCAACGCAAGCGCCGTATTGGCAAGAAATGACATCCGTATCCTTAGAACCTCGAAAAGGGAATCTCTCGGCTCTAAATATCCAATGTTTCAACCTAAATAAAGGCTTTTGATCTGGAAAACGGGGCCGGGCTGCCTTCAGCAACCCAGGGCATCTTTTATCTAGAAAAGATGAATGAGATGATGAAAAAATCATGTAATTCGGAGCATCTTATGCAAAGTTATAGTATTAGAAAGCCCATCATATGATTCATTGTTGTAGTCGTCTTATCACGTGAAAACAAAAATAAAAAGCGGAAAAGGGGTGCAATACGAGTGATAAAGGCAAATAGGAAATATGAAGCAAAAAGAATATCCTTGAGGCAAACGCAACGAAAGCGGCGTATTGACAAGGAATGACATTCGTATGCTAAGAAACTCGAAAAGTGCATCTCGTGACTCTAAATATCCAATGTATAGACATAAATAGAAGCTTTTGAGCTCGAAAACGGGTCCAGGCTGCCTTAAGCAACCCGAGGCATCATTTATCTCAAAAAGATGAATGAGATGATTAAAAAATCATGTAATTCGTAGCTTCTTACGTAAGATATATTAAAGCCTGCCATACGATTCATTGTTGTAGTCGTCTAATCACGTGAAAACAAAAACCAAAAGCGGAAAAGGGGTCCAACACGAGAGATCAATGCAAATAGAAAATAGGAAACAAAAGGAATATCCGAGAGACAAACGCAACGCAAGTGGCGTATTGACAAGAAATGACATTCGTATTCTAAGAAACTCGAAAAGTGCATCTCCAGGCTCTGAATATTTAACATAACGACCTAAATAAAGGATTTTGAGCTTGAAAATAGGGTCGGGCTTCCTTCAGAAACCCAGACCATCATTTATCTCGAAAAGATGAACGAGCTGATGAAAAAATCATATAATTCGCAGCTTCTTACGCAAAGATATGGTATTTTAAAGCCTGTCATACGATTCATTGTTGTAGTCGTCTAATCACGTGAAATCAAAAACAAAAAGCGGAAAAGGGGTGTGATAACACGTAATCCGTAGTAGTTTTTATGTCATTCTTAGGTCTAGTTTTAGGTAGATTTATTAGATTTCATTCATTTATCGAGATTATTCGAGGACTTCATCTACATTTCGTGTTTTGTGTAGGAAACGAGGACATGAAGAGAAACACGAGAGATTATGGCAATTTAACCCCGGAAACGTAGTTGAGTGACAAGGTTCAACTTGTGCAAGGCCAAGGATGGAAGTGAGCACTCAAACACCGAGCGAAAGGAGCGGAAACAACACCTCAAGTCATGCACGCTCGGGTGGATTGGGAGTGCCCGGTCGGGTTATATGCTACCAATCATCCCCGTAGCTTTGCACGACTCGGGCACTCAAGGAACACGACCAGGGAGGTGTGCCCGCTCGGGTGCTTTTGGTGTGCCCGCTCGGGCTAATT